>OZ025256.1:2427431-2586496 GCA_964019135.1 Arenicola marina
TGCATGATCTACCACAGAACAGACAGCTGACCGAAGTCAATCAGTGGATGATCTACCACAGAACAGACAGCTGACCGAAGTCAATCAGTGGATGACCTACCACAGAACAGACAGCTGACCGAAGTCAATCAGTGGATGATCTACCACAGCACAGACAGCTGACCGAAGTCAATCAGTGAATGATCTACCACAGAACAGACAGCTGACCGAACTCAATCAGTGGGTGGTCTACCACAGAACAGACAGCTGACCGAAGTCAATCAGTAAAAGATCTACCACAGAACAGACAGCCGACTGAAGTCAATCAGTGAATGATCTACCACAGAACAGACAGCCGACTGAAGTCAATCAGTGGATGATCTACCACAGAACAGACAGCTGACTGAAGTCAATCAGTGGATGATCTACCGCAGAACAGACAGCTGACTGAAGTCAATCAGTGGATGATCTACCACAGAACAGACAGCTGACCGAAGTCAATCAGTGGATGATCTACCACAGCACAGACAGCTGACTGAAGTCAATCAGTGGATGATCTACCACAGCACAGACAGCGTAGTATGAGACTGATGGGCTGATACCCGTATGTCGACTGACAACCCTCCGCGCTTCGCCACTGACACCGCTATGGACGACACAACCACCAACAGCGTGGACGGGGGATGGGGGCAGTCTACACGTGTATGCCAGAGATACGGCCTCGGTATAACCGAGGGAAGGCAGCCACGGCTCTGAGTCTTGATAGTAGCAACATCAAATGTCCTCGTTACATAAGCGCTTTGGTGGCCATCACTTGAGCGGGATCTCACGTTTCTCGTTTAAAGACTTCGGTTCTGATGGTTCTATAGACTTAACGTTTAATGCTGATGGTTCCGTCTGCTCTAAACACTTTGGCTCTTTGGCCTTCTTCCTCTAAGAACTTCCACTCTAACTGTCAGACCTTAGAACTTCCACTCTGACTGTCATAGACCTTAGAACTTCCACTCTTACTGTCATAGACCTTAGAACTTCCACTCTTACTGCCATAGACTTTAGAACTTCCACTCTTACTGTCATAGACCGTAGAGCTTTCACTCTTACTGTCATAGACTTTAGAACTTCCACTTTTACTGCCATAGACTTTAGAACTTCCACTCTTACTGCCATAGACCTTAGAACTTCCACTCTTACTGTCATGCACTTTAGAACTTCCACTCTTACTGTCATAGACCTTAGAACTTCCACTCTTACTGTCATAGACCTCGGTTTTTACTGTCCTCGTCAAAGTTTGTTCTTCCTGTTAGTCTTTGAGTAAACTGTTCTCCTCTGCGATTAAGGCTTTGCCTCCTGTTGCCATCATCCACTGCTTTACGCCTGAGTAATTTGTTTGGTTTTCTATGGTCAGACGTAATACATTTATAATATGCAAAGCGCAATAAAAGTACCTGTCTACAATCGCGAAACAGAAACAAAAAATAAGGATATGAACTCAATAATTAAAACGTGATGTACAACCAACACAAAGCAAACACGAAATAAATAAGTCAGACAAGCCTCCACACAACCTCGCTTCGCTGTGGCGGGGAAACCGAAGTCACGGAGTACACTGAAGCATGCAAACTGATTTCAAAATGGACCCACTCACGCTTGTGACGTCGAGACTGTCTCTGAGATCTGGCTTAACTTGTCGTTTGTCTTTTGGTACCTGGTTGGGAGAGGGTATATTTAATGGCAGGCCACAGATGGGGGGCGGGGGGGGGGAGTGATAGTGGGCAGTAGTAGCAACGCTGACACAGACCCACAATACATTTGTGGCGGTTTTTATGCATGATGAGAGCAGACAGTGATGGGGAGAACAGATAGTTAAAATAGCACAGGGGGGTGGGTGGGTGGGTGGGTGGAGGGTGAGGACCAGCTGAAACAAAAGCCCTGGTGATGATGATGATGATGATGATGATGATGATGCAGTATGAAGATGGATGAAGCCACATAGGGATCCTAGCCTTGGGTGTCGTCGTAATGAAATAAATACATGACTGGACGCCTTATTATGACGTGAAGGCCAGAGACAACGCCTTCCTTACATGATCCCCCACTCCTGCCCTACTAGAAAAAATCAAAACAGCATACAAAGAATCGATTAAGGCACCAGGGGCCAAGTTTCACGTACATAATCTAGCCCGCTACGGGGCCTAGTCGGCTAGAATCGCCCATCATTTGCATGGTAACTTCAGCCGACTAAGTCCCGCAGTCGGCTACACTGCGTTCGTGAAATCCGCTGCATGAATATACACAGGACGGACGTCAGCAGAACCACAGGACTGCATAACGCCGGCCATGTTCATTGTAATGGGCCATGGCGAACAGTTAGGGTGTGCTGCCGTTGTTGTGGCTGTAGTTGGGAAAGCCGGCGTGCTTAGGATGGTAAGTCCACAACGCACCGACAAAGAACGGATAAACGACAAACTGACAATCGACAAACCGTAACCTATCGACACCAGGAATGTCAAGAAAGGACAGGAAGAAGTTGGTCATTTAGGGCCACTTTTAGGCATATATAAGAGGTTAAATTGGGACAGTAGACCTCGCCAGATACGGGCACCAGGGCTACATACTTCGCCATCAAACAGGATATTAGCATGGGGCAGGGCGAAATATTCCACAACTTCCGAACTTACGGGTCCATGGCTCGTACCCACGGCCTGTTAATCTGCAGCCCAGCCTGCTTACCGACTAAGCTTACATTAGTACAGGGTTCATACAGGCAAGGTTCCATCAAATTCAAGCCTTTTTAAGGCAAGCACTAGAAAACTTTAAGGACTTTTCAAGGACAATTTTTACATTCTCTGGTCTATTTTAAGCATACAAATTGCAAAACTTGGGACTAAATTTTATGTATACAATCTTTGATATGCGGAAATAAGGAATGACAAGAAGGCAGTCACTCTACGTTTATTTATTACCAACCAACAGCATTTATTGAAGTTTTATTAATTGCTACTTCTTCAATTCAGCCAGCTTTTGTTCGATTTTTTCTTGGGTCTTTGCCAGTGCCCGGTCCAGTTTGAAATCAAGCACTTTTCATTGTAACTTCCCTATTTTCAAGCAAATTCAAGTACATTGGATCAATCTCAAGGCCCATTTCTGTTTTTATGACCTTTTCCAGGCATCAGTCAAAATTCAAGCACTTTTCAAGCCTGTGCGCAACATGTAGTAGAACTGTTTGTGCTGTTTCTGCCTTGAATTAGTATTTACACATGTACGATGGCCTGGAGGCCAGCCGCCTAGTACCGAATAAATTACTACTTCTCCTCCTTATTCAATGACCAGGTCATCTTTGCTGTTAGGAGTATGTACACACGGGTCTGACAGCATAATACGTCAGCAATCAAAACACCAATAACTTAATCAAACACTACAGCATAGCACCGAAATATCATTAGACGATGAGCGGAGAATACAATAGCAAAGCCGTTTTAGCTAAACTCCCGACGTATCCTATTCTGTTTACCAATATCAGTATTTTGTGTCCTGTAGATAGCTTAACGCAATTTTCATTTCTGAATCTAATGCTTGTATGTTAATTGGAAACAAAGTTGTGCAAATGTGTGTATAGGTGTCACAGGGTAATTGCAAGAGAACGATTAAAAGCAATCATGTTATATACATAATGCACAATTGATAAACTGCATGAATCAAACACATTTTCACGAAGAGACAGAAGGAAGAGTGTAATAAAAATTATGAAAAACAACTGAGAAATAATTTTGGAGAGATAAAAACATATTAAACTCTTCACTCACGCTGAATTACTCGTAATTTTCGTATTCAATTTATGCAGTTGTTCATTCGTTTTCCTGTACCTGAAAAGCGGAAACAAGAAAAAATAAGTCGCAAATAAACAGACGATGAGCTAAGCCTTTCGACGTCCAGTCCCACACAAAAAAAAACAAAAAAAAACAGACGCCATGCAGCAACAAGGTCAAGCATGGTCAAGGTTATTTCGAAGAAGGTCAAGGTCATACGTTGTTCTTCTATTATGTTATTAGTATAAACATCGGCACACTGGTGTCAAATCTCTTCGGGGGCCCGGCTCGATAGCTCAGTGGGTTAAAGCGCTCGCCTTGAGTGCTCTGGCCACCTGAGAGCCTAACGGCACGTGGATCGGTGGTTCGGTCATATCGCGTCAATGGGAGAAGGAAGGAAGAGTGGAGCCATGTCCCCGGGGGTAACCCCCTACTCTTTGCGAAGAAGGACGTGGGATCTTTATCCTGCGACCACACAGACAGGGCCACAGCGGGGCTGTGTCATGAGGCATAGCGGACGGCGGCCTCGTTCAAGAGACAGCCTCCATGGCAACAACCAATAGCTCCACGGCAGGGTATCCCCGCTAAACTCTCCCCTAGCACCTAATCCAGAAATACATCAGAAACAAGGCCAAGCGAAGTGACAGCCTCGGCAACCAGATAAATGAATAGCGGGGAGAGGAGAGGAGAGGAGAAGGAGGGTGCGAGCGTGTGTGTGTGGCTGGGGTAGGGAGGGGGTAAGGGGGGGGGGAGCTAGGGGGAACGTCGGGCGCCATATAGGGCAAGATTCTACAATGACAACGGCAGTAAATCTCCATGATGAGATTTCGCCAGCGAAGGAGTTCATTTCGCCGTGTTACGGTGACTCACGCGGTGATACAGCCTGGATGGGCCGGCAGAGATTACCGATGGCGTAAAAACGGAGGCAATAACAATACCATGGTTATAAGCGTCACTGATACAGATCTCGGCGAGATATAGATGGCAAGAGGAAATGACGTTAGAGCCGCGGAACCGCTGCGTTGACCCAACCAGACGACGTCAGCCAGTGCGCGCGGCCTAACGGTAGTGTACGGTACGGTAATAGGGCGATACGGTAGTGCAATAGGGTGATACGGTAATAAGGCAAGATGGTAATATGGCGATACGGTAATATGGCGATACGGTAATAGGGCGATACGGTAATATGGCGATATGGTAATAGGGCGATACGGTAGTGCAATAGGGCAATACGGTAATAGGGCAAGACGGTAATATGGCGATACGGTAATAGGGCGATACGGTAATAGGGCGATACGGTAATAGGGCAAGACGGTAATATGGCGATACGGTAATAGGGCGATACGGTAATAGGGCAAGACGGTAATATGGCGATACGGTAATATGGCGATACGGTAATAGGGCGATACAGTAGTGCAATAGGGTGATACGGTAATAGGGCAAGATGGTAATATGGCGATATGGTAATAGGGCGATACAGTAGTGCAATAGGGTGATACGGTAATAGGGCGATACGGTAGTGCAATAGGGTGATACGGTAGTGCAATAGGGTGATACGGTAATAGGGCAAGACGGTAATATGGCGATACGGTAATAGGGCGATACAGCAGTGCAATAGGGTGATACGGTAATAGGGCGATACGGTAGTGCAATAGGGTGATACGGTAATAGGGCGATACGGTAATACAACAATAGGGCAATACGGCAATAAGACACACACCAAGACCTGTCCAGATCTTTTCATCGCCAAGATTTAGTTTACCGGAATGCCACGTGACTGTTGGGAATCAAGATAAAGTGGTCGATGCGGGTCACGCACTCCCAGCGCCCTGAACTATAGGATAGTCCTTGTGAACAGTGGAGGCTAGCACCACGTAGAATGGACTAACGTTATCACTCGCCAGCTACGCAGGAAGTCAACTGCAATTGACTTCGGGCCTGAACAAAGAATTATCGGGCTAGAAGCAGATGACAACAATGTATTATATGGAGGCGGGACCACAATAACCAGACCATCAGTATCGTGCCTTCTCCCTCCAGAACAACATCCATGGGCAGATTTATTCGTCAGATGTAGCTAGTGACTGGGTGCGGGATGGGTTTCTCCCGATCTGATATCACAATGGACCACAGCCAAGCGAGCAGAGGAGGAGAACCCAGGGCGGAAAGCCTGTGGGCACTCCCTGCTGAACCCTGGGCAAAAACCAACACTTCACAGTGGTGAAGTTGTCCTCGGGCCATCACAACAGCCCGGGGGACCTCAAATTGTTGGCTGATGAAGTAAACATTCTTTGAATTCTCCATCCGAGGGGGGCGGGAAAGGTCTAATAAGGGTGGAAATGCAAATAATCTCGGCTTGAAGTGTCTGGAGGATAGAGAGAACGGGCGAGTGGCGGGGGCCGAGCGTGGTGGGAGCCGAGAGTGGCGGGGGCTGAGAGTGGCGGGGGCTGAGAGTGGCGGGGGCCGAGCGTGGTGGGGGCTGAGAGTGGCGGGGGGTGAGAGGGGCGGGGGCTGAGGGTGGCGGGGCTGAGAGTGGCGGGGGCCGAGAGTGGCGGGGGCTGAGAGTGGCGGGGCCGAAAGTGGCGGGGGCCGAGAGTGGCGGGGCCGAGAGGGGCGGGGGGTGAGAGTGGCGGGGGGTGAGAGTGGCGGGGGCCGAGAGTGGTGGGGGCTGAGAGTGGCGGGGGCTGACAGTGGCGGGGCTGACAGTGGCGGGGGCTGAGGGTGGCGGGGGCCGAGAGTGGCGGGGGCCGAAAGTGGCGGGGGCCGAAAGTGGCGGGGCCGAGAGTGGCGGGGGCCGAGAGTGGCGGGGGCCGAGAGTGGCGGGGTCCGAGGGTGGTGGGGGTTGAGGGTGGCGGGGGCCGAGAGAGGGGGGGGGGGGGCTGAGAGAGGCGGGGGCTACGAGTGGTGGGGGCTGAGAGTGGCGGGGTCTGAGAGTGGCGGGGGCCGAGAGAGGCTGGGGGTGAGAGTGGCGGGGGCCGAGAGTGGCGGGGGCCGAGAGAGGCTGGGGCTGAGAGTGGCGGGGGCCGAGAGTGGCGGGGCCGATAGTGGCGGGGGCTGAGAGTGGCGGGGGCTGACAGTGGCGGGGGCTGACAGTGGCGGGGGCTGACAGTGGCGGGGCCGAGAGTGGCGGGGCCGAGAGTGGCGGGGCCGAGAGTGGCGGGGGCTGAGAGTGGCGGGGGCCGAGAGTGGCGGGGGCTGAGAGTGGCGGGGGCTGACAGTGGCGGGGGCTGACAGTGGCGGGGGCTGACAGTGGCGGGGCCGAGAGTGGCGGGGCCGAGAGTGGCGGGGCCGAGAGTGGCGGGGGCTGAGAGTGGCGGGGGCCGACAGTGGCGGGGGCTGACAGTGGCGGGGGCTGACAGTGGCGGGGCCGAGAGTGGCGGGGCCGAGAGTGGCGGGGCCGAGAGTGGCGGGGGCCGAGAGTGGCGGGGGCTGAGAGTGGCGGGGGCCGAGAGTGGCGGGGTCCGAGAGTGGTGGGGGTTGAGGGTGGCGGGGGCCGAGATAGGGGGGGGGGGCTGAGAGTGGCGGGGGCTGAAAGTGGTGGGGGCTGAGAGTGGTGGGGGCTGAGAGTAGCGGGGGCCGAGAGTGGCGGGGGCTGAGAGTGGCGGGGGCTTAGAGTGGCGGGGGCTGACAGTGGCGGGGGCCGAAAGTGGCGGGGCCGAGAGTGGCGGGGGCCGAGAGTGGCGGGGGCCGAGAGTGGCTGGGGCTGAGGGTGGCGGGGGCCGACGGTAGCGGGGGCCGAGAGTGGCGGGGGCTGAGGGTGGCGGGGGCTGAAAGTGGTGGGGGCTGAGAGTGGCGGGGGCTGAGAGTGGCGGGGGCTGAGAGTGGCGGGGGCCGAGAGTGGCGGGGGCTGAGAGTGGCGGGGGCTGAGAGTGGCGGGGGCTGACAGTGGCGGGGGCTGACAGTGGCGGGGGCTGAGAGTGGCGGGGGCTGAGAGTGGCGGGGGCTGAGAGTGGCGGGGGCCGAGAGTGGCGGGGGCCGAGAGTGGCGGGGGCCGAGAGTGGCTGGGGCTGAGGGTGGCGGGGGCCGAGGGTAGCGGGGGCCGAGAGTGGCGGGGGCTGAGGGTGGCGGGGGCTGAAAGTGGTGGGGGCTGAGAGTGGCGGGGGCTGAGAGTGGCGGGGGCTGAGAGTGGCGGGGGCCGAGAGTGGCGGGGGCTGAGAGTGGCGGGGGCTGAGAGTGGCGGGGGCTGACAGTGGCGGGGGCCGAGAGTGGCGGGGGCCGAGAGAGGCTGGGGCTGAGAGTGGCGGGGGCCGAGAGTGGCGGGGGCTGAGAGTGGCGGGGGCTGAGAGTGGCGGGGGCCGATAGTGGCGGGGGCTGAGAGTGGTGGGGGCTGAGAGTGGCGGGGGCCGAGAGTGGCGGGGGCTGAGAGTGGCGGGGGCTGACAGTGGCGGGGGCTGACAGTGGCGGGGGCTGACAGTGGCGGGGGCTGACAGTGGCGGGGCCGAGAGTGGCGGGGCCGAGAGTGGCGGGGGCTGACAGTGGCGGGGCTGACAGTGGCGGGGGCTGAGAGTGGCGGGGGCTGACAGTGGTGGGGGCTGACAGTGGCGGGGGCTGACAGTGGCGGGGGCTGAGAGTGGCGGGGGCTGACAGTGGCGGGGCCGAGAGTGGCGGGGGCCGAGAGTGGCGGGGGCTGACAGTGGCGGGGGCTGACAGTGGCGGGGGCTGACAGTGGCGGGGCCGAGAGTGGCGGGGGCTGACAGTGGCGGGGCCGAGAGTGGCGGGAGCCGAGCGTGGCGGGGGCTGAGAGTGGTGGGGGCTGAGAGTGGCGGGGGCTGAGAGTGGCGGGGGCTGAGAGTGGCGGGGGGTGAGAGTGGCGGGGGCTGAGAGTGGCGGGGGCTGAGAGTGGTGGGGGCTGAGAGTGGCGGGGGCTGAGAGTGGCGGGGGCTGAGAGTGGTGGGGGCTGAGAGTGGCGGGGGCTGAGAGTGGCGGGGGGTGAGAGTGGCGGGGGCTGAGAGTGGCGGGGGCCGAGAGTGGCGGGGGCCGAGAGTGGCGGGGGCCGAGAGTGGCGGGGGCTGAGAGTGGTGGGGGCCGAGAGTGGCGGGGGCTGACAGTGGCGGGGGCTGACAGTGGCGGGGGCTGACAGTGGCGGGGCCGAGAGTGGCGGGGGCTGACAGTGGCGGGGCCGAGAGTGGCGGGAGCCGAGCGTGGCGGGGGCTGAGAGTGGTGGGGGCTGAGAGTGGCGGGGGCTGAGAGTGGCGGGGGCTGAGAGTGGCGGGGGGTGAGAGTGGCGGGGGCTGAGAGTGGCGGGGGCTGAGAGTGGTGGGGGCTGAGAGTGGCGGGGGCTGAGAGTGGCGGGGGCTGAGAGTGGTGGGGGCTGAGAGTGGCGGGGGCTGAGAGTGGCGGGGGGTGAGAGTGGCGGGGGCTGAGAGTGGCGGGGGCCGAGAGTGGCGGGGGCTGAGAGTGGCGGGGGCTGAGAGTGGCGGGGGCTGAGAGTGGTGGGGGCCGAGAGTGGCGGGGGCTGACAGTGGCGGGGGCTGACAGTGGCGGGGGCTGACAGTGGCGGGGCCGAGAGTGGCGGGGGCTGACAGTGGCGGGGCCGAGAGTGGCGGGAGCCGAGCGTGGCGGGGGCTGAGAGTGGTGGGGGCTGAGAGTGGCGGGGGCTGAGAGTGGCGGGGGCTGAGAGTGGTGGGGGCTGAGAGTGGCGGGGGCTGAGAGTGGCGGGGGCTGAGAGTGGTGGGGGCTGATAGTGGCGGGGGCTGAGAGTGGCGGGGGGGTGAGAGTGGCGGGGGCCGAGAGTGGCGGGGCCGAGAGTGGCGGGGGCCGAGAGTGGCGGGGGCTGAGAGTGGCGGGGGCCGAGAGTGGCGGGGTCCGAGAGTGGTGGGGGTTGAGGGTGGCGGGGGCCGAGATAGGGGGGGGGGGGCTGAGAGTGGCGGGGGCTGAAAGTGGTGGGGGCTGAGAGTGGTGGGGGCTGAGAGTAGCGGGGGCCGAGAGTGGCGGGGGCTGAGAGTGGCGGGGGCTGAGAGTGGCGGGGGCTGACAGTGGCGGGGGCCGAAAGTGGCGGGGCCGAGAGTGGCGGGGGCCGAGAGTGGCTGGGGCTGAGGGTGGCGGGGGCCGAGGGTAGCGGGGGCCGAGAGTGGCGGGGGCTGAGGGTGGCGGGGGCTGAAAGTGGTGGGGGCTGAGAGTGGCGGGGGCTGAGAGTGGCGGGGGCTGAGAGTGGCGGGGGCCGAGAGTGGCGGGGGCTGAGAGTGGCGGGGGCTGAGAGTGGCGGGGGCTGACAGTGGCGGGGGCTGACAGTGGCGGGGGCTGAGAGTGGCGGGGGCTGAGAGTGGCGGGGGCTGAGAGTGGCGGGGGCCGAGAGTGGCGGGGGCCGAGAGTGGCGGGGGCCGAGAGTGGCTGGGGCTGAGGGTGGCGGGGGCCGAGGGTAGCGGGGGCCCAGAGTGGCGGGGGCTGAGGGTGGCGGGGGCTGAAAGTGGTGGGGGCTGAGAGTGGCGGGGGCTGAGAGTGGCGGGGGCTGAGAGTGGCGGGGGCCGAGAGTGGCGGGGGCTGAGAGTGGCGGGGGCTGAGAGTGGCGGGGGCTGACAGTGGCGGGGGCCGAGAGTGGCGGGGGCCGAGAGAGGCTGGGGCTGAGAGTGGCGGGGGCCGAGAGTGGCGGGGGCTGAGAGTGGCGGGGGCTGAGAGTGGCGGGGGCCGATAGTGGCGGGGGCTGAGAGTGGTGGGGGCTGAGAGTGGCGGGGGCCGAGAGTGGCGGGGGCTGACAGTGGCGGGGGCTGACAGTGGCGGGGCCGAGAGTGGCGGGGCCGAGAGTGGCGGGGGCTGACAGTGGCGGGGCTGACAGTGGCGGGGGCTGAGAGTGGCGGGGGCTGACAGTGGTGGGGGCTGACAGTGGCGGGGGCTGACAGTGGCGGGGGCTGAGAGTGGCGGGGGCTGACAGTGGCGGGGCCGAGAGTGGCGGGGGCCGAGAGTGGCGGGGGCTGACAGTGGCGGGGGCTGACAGTGGCGGGGGCTGACAGTGGCGGGGCCGAGAGTGGCGGGGGCTGACAGTGGCGGGGCCGAGAGTGGCGGGAGCCGAGCGTGGCGGGGGCTGAGAGTGGTGGGGGCTGAGAGTGGCGGGGGCTGAGAGTGGCGGGGGCTGAGAGTGGCGGGGGGTGAGAGTGGCGGGGGCTGAGAGTGGCGGGGGCTGAGAGTGGTGGGGGCTGAGAGTGGCGGGGGCTGAGAGTGGCGGGGGCTGAGAGTGGTGGGGGCTGAGAGTGGCGGGGGCTGAGAGTGGCGGGGGGTGAGAGTGGCGGGGGCTGAGAGTGGCGGGGGCCGAGAGTGGCGGGGGCCGAGAGTGGCGGGGGCCGAGAGTGGCGGGGGCTGAGAGTGGTGGGGGCCGAGAGTGGCGGGGGCTGACAGTGGCGGGGGCTGACAGTGGCGGGGGCTGACAGTGGCGGGGCCGAGAGTGGCGGGGGCTGACAGTGGCGGGGCCGAGAGTGGCGGGAGCCGAGCGTGGCGGGGGCTGAGAGTGGTGGGGGCTGAGAGTGGCGGGGGCTGAGAGTGGCGGGGGCTGAGAGTGGCGGGGGGTGAGAGTGGCGGGGGCTGAGAGTGGCGGGGGCTGAGAGTGGTGGGGGCTGAGAGTGGCGGGGGCTGAGAGTGGCGGGGGCTGAGAGTGGTGGGGGCTGAGAGTGGCGGGGGCTGAGAGTGGCGGGGGGTGAGAGTGGCGGGGGCTGAGAGTGGCGGGGGCCGAGAGTGGCGGGGGCTGAGAGTGGCGGGGGCTGAGAGTGGCGGGGGCTGAGAGTGGTGGGGGCCGAGAGTGGCGGGGGCTGACAGTGGCGGGGGCTGACAGTGGCGGGGGCTGACAGTGGCGGGGCCGAGAGTGGCGGGGGCTGACAGTGGCGGGGCCGAGAGTGGCGGGAGCCGAGCGTGGCGGGGGCTGAGAGTGGTGGGGGCTGAGAGTGGCGGGGGCTGAGAGTGGCGGGGGCTGAGAGTGGTGGGGGCTGAGAGTGGCGGGGGCTGAGAGTGGCGGGGGCTGAGAGTGGTGGGGGCTGATAGTGGCGGGGGCTGAGAGTGGCGGGGGGTGAGAGTGGCGGGGGCCGAGAGTGGCGGGGCCGAGAGTGGCGGGGGCCGAGAGTGGCGGGGGCTGAGAGTGGCGGGGGCCGAGAGTGGCGGGGTCCGAGAGTGGTGGGGGTTGAGGGTGGCGGGGGCCGAGATAGGGGGGGGGGGCTGAGAGTGGCGGGGGCTGAAAGTGGTGGGGGCTGAGAGTGGTGGGGGCTGAGAGTAGCGGGGGCCGAGAGTGGCGGGGGCTGAGAGTGGCGGGGGCTGAGAGTGGCGGGGGCTGACAGTGGCGGGGGCCGAAAGTGGCGGGGCCGAGAGTGGCGGGGGCCGAGAGTGGCTGGGGCTGAGGGTGGCGGGGGCCGAGGGTAGCGGGGGCCGAGAGTGGCGGGGGCTGAGGGTGGCGGGGGCTGAAAGTGGTGGGGGCTGAGAGTGGCGGGGGCTGAGAGTGGCGGGGGCTGAGAGTGGCGGGGGCCGAGAGTGGCGGGGGCTGAGAGTGGCGGGGGCTGAGAGTGGCGGGGGCTGACAGTGGCGGGGGCTGACAGTGGCGGGGGCTGAGAGTGGCGGGGGCTGAGAGTGGCGGGGGCTGAGAGTGGCGGGGGCCGAGAGTGGCGGGGGCCGAGAGTGGCGGGGGCCGAGAGTGGCTGGGGCTGAGGGTGGCGGGGGCCGAGGGTAGCGGGGGCCCAGAGTGGCGGGGGCTGAGGGTGGCGGGGGCTGAAAGTGGTGGGGGCTGAGAGTGGCGGGGGCTGAGAGTGGCGGGGGCTGAGAGTGGCGGGGGCCGAGAGTGGCGGGGGCTGAGAGTGGCGGGGGCTGAGAGTGGCGGGGGCTGACAGTGGCGGGGGCCGAGAGTGGCGGGGGCCGAGAGAGGCTGGGGCTGAGAGTGGCGGGGGCCGAGAGTGGCGGGGGCTGAGAGTGGCGGGGGCTGAGAGTGGCGGGGGCCGATAGTGGCGGGGGCTGAGAGTGGTGGGGGCTGAGAGTGGCGGGGGCCGAGAGTGGCGGGGGCTGAGAGTGGCGGGGGCTGACAGTGGCGGGGGCTGAGAGTGGCGGGGGCTGACAGTGGCGGGGGCTGACAGTGGCGGGGCCGAGAGTGGCGGGGCCGAGAGTGGCGGGGGCTGACAGTGGCGGGGCTGACAGTGGCGGGGGCTGAGAGTGGCGGGGGCTGACAGTGGTGGGGGCTGACAGTGGCGGGGGCTGACAGTGGCGGGGGCTGACAGTGGCGGGGGCTGACAGTGGCGGGGCCGAGAGTGGCGGGGGCCGAGAGTGGCGGGGGCTGACAGTGGCGGGGGCTGACAGTGGCGGGGGCTGACAGTGGCGGGGCCGAGAGTGGCGGGGGCTGACAGTGGCGGGGCCGAGAGTGGCGGGAGCCGAGCGTGGCGGGGGCTGAGAGTGGTGGGGGCTGAGAGTGGCGGGGGCTGAGAGTGGCGGGGGCTGAGAGTGGCGGGGGCTGAGAGTGGCGGGGGCTGACAGTGGCGGGGGCTGACAGTGGCGGGGGCTGACAGTGGCGGGGGCTGACAGTGGCGGGGCCGAGAGTGGCGGGGGCTGACAGTGGCGGGGCCGAGAGTGGCGGGAGCCGAGCGTGGCGGGGGCTGAGAGTGGCGGGGGCTGAGAGTGGCGGGAGCCGAGCGTGGCGGGGGCTGAGAGTGGCGGGGGCTGACAGTGGCGGGGGCTGACAGTGGCGGGGGCTGACAGTGGCGGGGGCCGAGAGTGGCGGGGCTGACAGTGGCGGGGGCTGACAGTGGCGGGGGCTGACAGTGGCGGGGGCTGACAGTGGCGGGGGCCGAGAGTGGCGGGGGCCGAGAGTGGCGGGGCCGAGACTGGCGGGGCCGAGAGTGGCGGGGGCTGACAGTGGCGGGGCCGAGAGTGGCGGGGCCGAGAGTGGCGGGGCCGAGAGTGGCGGGGCCGAGAGTGGCGGGGGCTGACAGTGGCGGGGGCTGACAGTGGCGGGGCCGAGACTGGCGGGGCCGAGAGTGGCGGGGGCTGACAGTGGCGGGGCCGAGAGTGGCGGGGCCGAGAGTGGCGGGGCCGAGAGTGGCGGGGCCGAGAGTGGCGGGGGCCGAGATTACAAACAGGAGATTACCCCGGGCAATCGCTATCCTATTAATGGCCCGCTCTCCCTGCTCTCACTAAACCAAATGACCAGACCCGGGCGTCAAATCGATCCCCGGGCTGTAACAGGGGTCTGGGGGCCGCGCTTTAATCGCAAACCACAGTGGCGGGGGCTGACAGTGGCGGGGCCGAGGGTGGCGGGGGCTGACAGTGGCGGGGGCTGAGAGGGGCGGGGGCTGAGAGTGGCGGGGGCTGAGAGTGGCGGGGGCTGACAGTGGCGGGGGCTGACAGTGGCGGGGGCTGACAGTGGCGGGGGCTGAGAGTGGCGGGGGCTGAGAGTGGCGGGGGCTGACAGTGGCGGGGGCTGACAGTGGCGGGGGCTGACAGTGGCGGGGGCTGACAGTGGCGGGGGCTGAGAGTGGCGGGGGCTGAGAGTGGCGGGGGCTGAGAGTGGCGGGGGCTGAGAGTGGTGGGGGCTGAGAGTGGCGGGGGCTGACAGTGGCGGGGGCTGAGAGTGGCGGGGGCTGAGAGTGGCGGGGGCTGACAGTGGCGGGGGCTGACAGTGGCGGGGGCTGACAGTGGCGGGGCCGAGAGTGGCGGGGGCTGACAGTGGCGGGGCCGAGAGTGGCGGGAGCCGAGCGTGGCGGGGGCTGAGAGTGGCGGGGGCTGAGAGTGGCGGGAGCCGAGCGTGGCGGGGGCTGAGAGTGGCGGGGGCTGACAGTGGCGGGGGCTGACAGTGGCGGGGGCTGACAGTGGCGGGGGCCGAGAGTGGCGAGGCTGACAGTGGCGGGGGCTGACAGTGGCGGGGGCTGACAGTGGCGGGGGCTGACAGTGGCGGGGGCCGAGAGTGGCGGGGGCCGAGAGTGGCGGGGGCTGACAGTGGCGGGGGCTGACAGTGGCGGGGGCTGACAGTGGCGGGGGCTGACAGTGGCGGGGGCTGACAGTGGCGGGGCCGAGAGTGGCGGGGCCGAGAGTGGCGGGGCCGAGAGTGGCGGGGGCCGAGATTACAAACAGGAGATTACCCCGGGCAATCGCTATCCTATTAATGGCCCGCTCTCCCTGCTCTCACTAAACCAAATGACCAGACCCGGGCGTCAAATCGATCCCCGGGCTGTAACAGGGGTCTGGGGGCCGCGCTTTAATCGCAAACCACAGTGGCGGGGGCTGACAGTGGCGGGGCCGAGGGTGGCGGGGGCTGACAGTGGCGGGGGCTGAGAGGGGCGGGGGCTGAGAGTGGCGGGGGCTGAGAGTGGCGGGGGCTGACAGTGGCGGGGGCTGACAGTGGCGGGGGCTGACAGTGGCGGGGCCGAGAGTGGCGGGGGCTGAGAGTGGCGGGGGCTGACAGTGGCGGGGGCTGACAGTGGCGGGGCCGAGAGTGGCGGGGCCGAGAGTGGCGGGGGCCGAGATTACAGAGGAGATTACTCCGGGCAATCGATATCCTATTAATGGCCCGCTCTCCCTGCTCTCACTAATCCAAATGACCAGACCCGGGCGTCAAATCGATCCCCGGGCTGTAACAGGGGTCTGGGGGCCGCGCTTTAATCGCAAACCACACCCCCATCCTCTACCCACCCCACTCCAAATGCCATCTTCTTTCGACTAACCCACCAACCCCCTCTGATGCACTTTTCCCTTGCATTCTTGATTAGCCAGTTACCTCTCTCGTAAACAAATCCCTCCCAATTACCCCTCCACCCCACCCCCCCCCCGCACAATATTTGATAATTTCTTAGGTCGGATACTTATTGAGTCAGCTTACAACTTCTTGGAACCTCTTCTCCCATGCTCTAGCCTCCCTTTTCTAGTCGTATCCCTGGTTCAGAAAGAAGTCACCCTTCTACTGCAGGTTGTAGCACCCATGCTGTTTTTGTCAACACAATCACATAAGAAGTGCATTATCGCAACTTCCAACTCTCGCTCTTGCACTCAGCCTCATACATCATCGTGCGCCTCTGTTGGCCACTATACTCCGCCATCATATGACTCTTGGGCCAAGTGAAAGGACTCATTGAAAACAACAAAAACATGGTTTTCTCAAATTAAAGAAACTTAAAAATCAATACATTTCCCCTGAAAGTCATAAAAGACGCAAAGAACTAAATTTCCGGCTGGCGCTGAAGAGAACTGAAACAAAGACATGACGGTACCAGCGGGGGTGAGGGGTGGGGTAGGGGGGGGGGGATGGGGGGGTGGTCGTGGGGCGGGACGCTGCGATAAAAGGAAGACCGACCCTAACACATATCAGTGATATCTCGCCTCAGAGAAGTCGTGGCAATAACCAAGCGGGAAAGGTCTACAATGACAGCATTAGGAGGACACTGCCACGATTTACCTGTAAGGAATTTTGCACTAACGTTCAAATAATTCGGTGTGGTGTGAATTTGACTGTAATGTTACCACGTTAGCAAGATTTTAATCACGGTAACATATCCCAAATTGGCTGATAAACACCAAACGCTCCGCCTTTAAGCGTTGAAAGTATTTTTTTTTTACAAAAATGGAAGCTTTAAGCCGGTGAGTGCAAATTCGTCAAGTTAACGATATAGCATACCAAATTAATAACAGGAGAAATGAATGCGTTAACAATGCAAAAATAAAATTATAATAAATTAAACACAAGCTATAATACAAAGCACTGCAAACGGCATGTCGCACACTATATATAATAAGTATACATGAAAGTGGAGATGCGGTGCGGCCTAATGAATATGACATTTCAAATCAAAACGCGGAAATAGTGAAGAACCTCACGGCCCAGATATGGATACCCGAGACCAGGGGACGAGACTTGAGGAGGAAATGTGAGGCGTGACTTGAGGGCGAGACTTAAGGCGAGACTAAACAGCGACACTGGAGGGCGATATTCGGGGTACTCACGCGTCCGACTCTTTGATGTTCTGCAGTCCCTGCTTAAGGTCGTGTTTGATCTCCACCATGGGTGTGATCCCGAGCTTCTTCTTGAGCTCAGAGGACTGATAGACCTTGGCGGACAGCACGGTGCGCAGAGTCGAGATCTCCTCCTCCAGCTGGCGGGGGGAGGGGGGACGACAAACCGGAGATCAGTATCAGTACCAGAGACAGAGTGGGGGGGGGAGGCAAGCCAGGCGGGTCACCAGGGACGGAAGATGGGGAGAGTGGGAGGGGGGGGGGGGGGAGCCAACGGACAGAGAGGGGATAAGGAGGGGGGTAAATATATGTATATATATGACACATTGAATTAAGTGTCTAGTTATGTGTTTTGTACACATGTTATGAACATATTTTTTTAATAGAAATACATAATGAAAAATAATTACCGCATATGGCAGTAGAAAAGAAATCGCTTTATTACTGGCTTATACTCCTCTACACTTAAAACAATGTGCGATGCCAATGTGCTAGGCGGCAATATTGTCTCTATTGCGGCAATAGTCAACCACATAGTGTTGGGCAGAACCACCTTAAGGGAGGACGAGTGAAAGACACAAGAAGCACAACGGCAGAAAGAAAAACGTCACTGGGAAGGGTTAAGTGTAAAGCGGTCGGTTGGCTATTCAGGACGCTTTAACCACTTTTGATCATATCGCGTCCATGGGAGGAGGAATGGAGAGTGGAGCCATGTCTCCGGGGGTAATCCCCTACTCTTTGCGAAGAAAGACATGGGATCTTTATCCTGCGACCACACAGACATGGCCACAGCAGGGCTCGAACCACCGACCAACGTGCCGTTAGGCTCTCAGGTGACCAGACACTCAATGCGAGCGCTCTAGCCCACTGAGATGTCGCGCCGGCCCCAAGTGTAAAGCGGTGCCATGTACCTGTGAATAACCTTTAGCTTAACGAAACACGACACGGGTAAGTTCACCCTGGACAGGCAGAGGCTTTGGTACATCGGGGGCGCGAACTCGCAAAAACTCCGATAGAATAGTTTGTTTGGCGGATGGCACAGCCCACCCGACCAAGCACAGAGGAAGTGAAAGAGTGGTTTAATAAACAGTAATGGAGCGGTCAGCTCCGCGAAAGAGGGGCCAAAAAGAAGCAAAACGGAGCCAGAAAGGGAACACGCGAATTGAAGAAAATAGGGGAGGGGACGGCGAGGGATGGGGTGGTGATGGGCGCAGTATTCCACCCACCTCGAATTGAAGGGAATAGGGGACGGGGTAAAGGGAGGGGGGGGGGGCGCAGTATTCCACCCACCTTGGCCAGCTCTGACCTGTACTCCTCCTCCTGTCTGGCTCGTTCCACGGGGTCCATGTCTCGACTGGCCGCCGCATTGTCGTAATCCGGCGACGCCGTCTCGATGGTGTCGTAAAAACTGTCGTCTGCAACAGTAAAAAAAAAGGCGCGAAATGACAGAAGGCCCATCGGGAGAGCGCTTCTAGCGCTGCCCCTGGAGGCACTGGCTGCAGGCTGCAGGCTGTAACCAGCGGAGGAATCAGCACCGCCGACACGAAAACAGACACGGGCAATTTGATGAACTTTCAGTGACGACTGACACGATATGGCACGTCGTCTTGCATTTGTCCCTGCTGTGACGCTATAAAATACTACTCACAATTTGCTAAGGATCACCTCTATCTGAGTGTATAACAGGTGACTCGGTAATTCTACTATATAATACAACGACGTTTGCCTTTACCATGCATGGTGGCACACGAGTAACAGATTTGGACACAGATTGGGGAAGGTTTATCTGTATTATTAGTAGAGTTACACAGTCATTTGTTATAGACTCAGATATCTCTGCATAGAGGTGATCCTTAGCAAATTGTGAGTAGTGTACATGAACCAATGTTTATTGCCTAAAACAATTGCCAAACTAAACTTCCTGCTTCCTTTAACGACACCAACGCCCGTCAAAATGATTCCTTTGTTTTAAAGGAATGAACTTCAAGCATTAGATGATTATTACTAATTAAACCTAATGCTTCTTCCAGAAAAAGGCTTTTACAGAAAATTGGGGTTCAGATGTGTGGCGGCATGTTTAGAGGATCTGCTCGGATCTCACACTGACTGTATGGCTCTCAAGGAGGTGGAACACTTCAAGAGGGGGAAGGTTCATCCCAGCTCCTAGTGCTACAGGAAGTCAGCGGTGGCGCCGGGCGCTGCTTGTACGGGGGACAGCTGAATACACGGCATTCCGACCATCGCTGGACTCTCCACTGGAGTGATTAGGTAAGAAGGCCACACGCTATAGAGGCCGCCGTCCCCTACCCCTCACCTCCCAACATCCCGTCCCCCCGACCGGCGATAAGACCGGATGCTGCCACGGTCTACACTGAATCCAGGGTGGAGTCACGTGTCTTACGGCGGTATGTTCAGGGTCTACCACTCCACCCAGAGATCGCTACCGGCTGACCTGGATAATAAGAATAACACTCCCCCCCACCCCCCTCCCCAATGCCTCTCCCACCTCCCTGAGGGTGTGAAGAATGCTATCGCTGCCACACCCTGCAGCCTTCCTCTCATAGCGTCTGCGATGTCGGTCTTATTTCCTTCCTACCACATTTTCTATGGCCACCGTAAGCATCTGGCGTGTTTTGTCATGTGCCACTCAAGTCACGAATTTTCCTTGATATGAGGGTAGTTTTCTTTCATTCCCCACTGAATTCTCCCCCAATGGAACCACGGGGGGAAGGGGGGGCAAAGTGATTGGATGGAAGAAACGAGAGTGGGTATTAGTAGGTGCGAGCGGGTGAGGGAATGGCTGGGTGGAGAGGGGTAGGGGGCGGGGCGGCTCCGTTTATGGGGAGGGGGAGGAGTGGGGGCGGCTCCATATGTGGGGAGGGAGGGAGGAGGGGGCACGTCGGTATATGGAAAGTGAAGAGAATAATGAGAATGCGCGAGAATGCAGAGGAGCGTGGAGCTATTTCGGAGGAAATGAAATGGAAGTGAATGGGAGCATGGGCGAAAATAGGAATGTTGATATGGACGTGCGGGGAGAACGGTGAAAGAGCATAGACGGCATAAAGAAGGTGGTGGCGACTATGGCCTCTGGGAGCCCCTGTGAGAGACCTGGAGGGCTGCAGACACTTACCCTGGCGACTATGGCCTCTGGGAGCCCCTGTGAGAGACCTGGAGGGCTGCAGACACTCACCCTGGCGACTATGGCCTCTGGGAGCCCTATGAGAGACCTGGAGGGTTGCAGACACTCACCCTGGCGACTATGGCCTATGGGAGCCCTAAGAGAGACCTAGAGGGCTGCAGACACTCATCCTGGCGACTATGGCCTCTGGGAACCCCTGTGAGAGACCTAGAGGGCTGCAGACACTCACCCTGGCGACTATGGCCTCTGGGAGCCCCTGTGAGAGACCTAGAGGGCGGCAGACACTCACCCTGGCGACTATGGCCTCTGGGAGCCCCTGTGAGAGACCTAGAGGGCTGCAGACACTCACCCTGGCGACTATGGCATCTGGGAACCCCTGTGAGAGACCTAGAGGGCTGCAGACACTCACCCTGGCGACTATGGCCTCTGGGAGCCCCTGTGAGACCCCTAGAGGGCTGCAGACACTCACCCTGACAGACGGTCGGTGGGTGGCAGTCTCATTGGGGACATGTACGTACACGAGAAACAGACACTGATGCACTTCATGCAGAGGATAAACCCTCGCCGTCAGGCCCAGTGTTACAAAGAACTCTCGGCTTATGCAAATTACACAACGAAAACTCGAACCGAAGTGCATTGAGAACCCGAGAGCACAGTCGGCCTTGACGATCGATCGATCGCTGTGACCTCGTCCTCGGCACCGGGCAACCGTTGTGGTCCCTCCTCGATCACCCAATCCCTACCCCCACCCCCCTATCCTCCCTAGCCGCCCACCCACCATCGCTGTCTCTTAAGCTGCCAGATCTAGTGCATCCAGACTACCACCCCCACCCCCACCCCCACCAACGCCGCCGCCTCCCAACCTCCCAACCAGCGTGTATAGTAAGCGTTCACCCTACACCACCACCCACCCGAGGAACCTTTCCCTCTCAAAGGTGTCGTCTTCAATGTTATCGCACCACCAACCATGGACAGGGTACCACCAGGGGGGCGGGGGGTTGAGGAGGATGGGGGGGGGGGTGAGGAGGTGGGTTGAGGAGGGGGGGGGGGCAACCATGGACCAAGGGACAGGCTACGACCAGTGGGGCGGGAGGCTCAGGAAGAGTGGGGGAGGGTGAGGAGGGGGGAGAGAGGAGGGGAGGGGGGTATCCATGGTGAAGGGTTCCTCCCATGCCTATAGTCCTGCCCGCTGAGGGACCACCGCATACCATCTCTCTGGTGGGGCGGTGGGGCATGGGGTTGTGGGGGGCAGGGTGGGGTTGGGGTGGGGAGGACGTGAGGATGGAGAGAGGACGTGAAGCGGAGATCAGACTGACAAAGTGGGGCACTTTATGCTCCGTTTATCAGGGTTATTGTGACGAAAGAGCTTCCCGAGGCAGATGTTCTTCAACGTGCCACTGAGCTGGATGGATAAAGTCAACGGGAGGCGGCGAAACAGACCCCGCCACTTCACAACCCACTGCCACACAAGCCGCGCTCCTCAAACCATGGTGCGTAGTCTTCAAATAAACTTTCACTAGCTCGTTGTTTTTAGGACCGCTGATAACTATACCACTTTTTGTCGTTTTGGTTATGGTTAAGATGCTTTCGCCAAAGCCTCCCCTTCCGTTCCCTTGTTAGCGGTCTCCCAATCCCTTTCCCCTTGATCTCCTACCCACACCTTCCCCTATTATCGCCTTCTTTCCTATCAATTCCCCCCATTATCGCCTCCCCTATCCCTTTCACCAGTATTTCCTTCCCTACGCTTTCCCCTGTGATCTTCTTCCCTATCTCTTCCCCCATAAAATCCTTTCCAATGCCTCCCACCAGTCTTGCCCAAAAAGTTCGTTACTTTCTCCTTTCCTATTCTATCTCAATTCTCACCTTCAGCAGTGTCGCATCCCTCAGTTTTTCTCAAGCCCTACCCCTGATTTTATTCTCTTCCCTTCATAATTCTTCCTTGGTTTCCACTGAACAGACAGACTATATTTAGTACGTGTCAGTTTGTGGTTTATATAACTGGGGAACCTTCTCAACTCAGCTGGTATAAGCGGGTTCAGCAGAAGACAGGTCATGGATTCAAACGTCGAAAGGCCAATATATAGCTATACTATAAGGCTGTACTATACTATGCTAAAGCCGATCACCTAATGCGGATCGCCGAAGTGAACACATACATTACCCATCCGATTACTGTATCGTAAACTGTATAAATACATATGCATGGGCATTGTACCCGAAGTACTGAGTAAACATCACACTAGTAATGCGGATCCTCATACATCATATATCATACATACATCAGTCGCTGAACAGCAGCCAATGAACAAACTGATTCATGACACGCCAACACTTTTTTAAAGTTGCATGTGGAGTTGTTTAGCTGTTTTTGAATGCCAAATTTGCGTATAAGAACACAAACCTAAGGCCTTAAGCTTCATAACAGACAATAAACACCTACCATATCGCTCACCAATTATCTGCCAATGAGCAGTTTCAAATTCATGAATTGTCCGCCGCAAAAATGAAAACTTGTGCTGATTTGAAACGTCATAAACGTGTGTACACAAGTCGTTTACCGGTGCCACCGACAGGGGGCCCAAGCGCTAAATTATATGAGACAATAGAAGCGTCCGGAGCGCCACTTTTTCTTTGGCGGTGGCCGTTGACACTGCTTGTGGTCAAAGGTAACATTTCCTGTTTATGTTTATCTTGGTACAGCCGTTGCAACGGTCAGCTCCACATGTAACTTTAAGCTTAATTATATGGTGAGCGATGGGTGGTTTAGTCTCCCTCACTCTCAAGAGGACAAGAGGAATACCATTTCCTGGAGCAGTGATCTAGACGGATGAGAAGGCACATATCCAGGAGCGGTCATGGTGGGAGAGGCTGGAGGCTGGTCGTATGAATGCGACCAGGCGGGAAGATTGCTTGTACATGATTGTATATTCAGGACGCTCTGACAACTTTTGGTCATATCGCGTCGAAAGAAGGGAGAGTGTAGCCATGTCCCGGGGGGTAAGCCCCTACTCTTTGCGAAGAAGGGCATGGAATCTTTATCCTGCGACCACACAGACAGACATGGCCGCAGCGGGGCGCAAACCACCGATCCACGTGCCGTTAGGCTCTCAGGTGGCCACCAGGCTGGCAGAGGAAGGATGCCAAGGGGTGCGGGTTAAATACAATGGAATGAGGACCTTCCGATGAAACAGATGGCCGCGTAAATTCTCGTAATTACATTTGGGGGCCATGCCAATGGCCATGTGAGAGCAGTGCCACGCAGCGGCACTTTGCAGCAATGTGAGTGCAGTTGGCGGGGCCACGTAGATCGGATGAAGTGGGTGGCTGTGTGTGTGTGGTAGTGGGTCTGTGAGGGAGACACGGCAAGTGAGAGGCTGTCTCTCCCAGCCCCGGATCGCGGCATCAATCAGGAGCAGCTCATCCCAGAGGTCGTGGCCTAAGTACATGGCATCTTAAGGGCGGCGGCGGCGAGGTCATGACCTCAAGGCAGGCGGCCCCGGAAATGGGCTTACCATTCGCCCACCTTCAAATCCAACGGGTGCTTACGTCGCACTCCATTTAGACCGCATTTAGAGGAGAGGCTCCTGTGATCGCTGCCGGCGAAGAGGACGCCCGCGAGAGTGGCGGACCGCAACATCCATCGCTGAATGAGGGCCACAACTTGAATGGCCGCCCTTAGAGCAACCGGCAAGGATTGGCCATCGGGAAGTGGAATGTTGGGGGGGGGGGGGGGGCGGACGGGGGCATCCTAGCTCATTTGGCAATCGGACTGAGCTGCAGACCAACAAACCATGACTTTCGAAGCCTTGGACCGGCTTCTGGGGCATGTTTCATCAATCCCGATGTAATTGGGTACGGGATGCCATCCGTACATGGTGAGGACCGATATAAGGATAGTTCCCGATCCTGGTCACGGCACCATGATCCCGGTCACGGCAGCATGGCCCTGGTCACGGCACTCTGATCCTGGTCACGGCACCATAAACTCGGTCACCGAACCCGGATCCCGGTCATCGCATTATATCAATATATGAGGGATGTTCCGCGCACTTCTTCTGAGAACTCAACCACCGACCCTTCCTTGGCCACGAGCTACAAGCAAAATGTCAACGGTGGCGCCATATAACCTATATCTCCAGTAAGAAGTTAGAAGTCGAGCCGGGACGAGAACGTTTATCATCAAACTCGATAGCTCGAGCACAGTCCGAAAGGATGAACGAATGCAGCTGCGTTCATCGGGCCTGGTGGGTGGGGCTTCACGGTAAGGCTAAAGGGTCGGGCTGCATTGTAAGCTGGAAGTGGAGCTCAGAGGAGGAGTTGGCTTCAGTGGGGGTCGGGCTATATATGGGAACGTCTGCGGGGAGTAAATGATCAGGCTATAAGGGCATGTACACAGTCTGCAGGGTGCCGAAGAAGGGCAATGCTGCGGGATGGGGATGTACGGTTGACCCGAGTGTCGAGGGCAATCCGTATTGGAACGGCTGATGGGTGAGATTAAAGGCTGGAAGAGCCAGTGGGACTTAGGGGCCAGGCCAAGTTGGAGGGTGCGGCGGGCGGGATGGGGCAAAGGGGGTGTGGGCGACGGGGGTGGGGTTGAGTGGTTGGGCGATGGGGGTGGGGAGGGGGAGTAGTGGGGCGACGGGGGTCAATTTGAGTGATTGGGCTATAGGGGTGGGGTGAGTGGTTGGGTGACGGAGGTGGGTTTGAGTCGTTGGGTGACGGAGGTGGGGCTGAGTGGTTGGGCGATAGGGGTGGGGTTGAGTCAACGGTAGTTGCGGGGAGGGGGGGAGGGGTGGTGATACCCCCAGCGGGCAAGCTGGGGTGATACATAGCGCCATCACCATTACCGCTCCGTTAGGGACTCCCAACCACGAGACTTTTTCCTAGAAGGACCCCCCCCCCCCATCCTGAGATCCTTAATGTCCGGCGGGACTATCGCGGGGTGTCGATAGGGCCTAAAGCCAGTCACTCGGCGCCAATTAATGTATTCCTGCGCGGAGAGCTCCCCGAAGGCAGCGACGAGACGGGGATCCATAATGCAGAGTTAGCGGGAACGGACGGACTGACTGGCCGGAGAACTCAGCACTAGGCCTTGCGCATAGAACACCCAAAAAAAGAGGCCTCTACGATAGAAGGATGCCGACGGAGCCGGGATGGATAGTGCATGCCTCCCTTGTGCCATGAGCTTCCTCGCCATGTCCAGAAAACTGAGGCACTAGGATGGATAACGTGTTTAGGCTGAGGCCGCTGTGGCTTGGAGGAGGGGTCGTGGAGAGGGAACGGGGGAGGGGTCGGGGTCGGGGTCGGGAAATATAGACGGGGGCGTGGGGGGGGGGATCGCGGGATTGGGGGCGGGGGGCACCACCTGCGCATCGACCACATTATAGTTACTTTGGATACAGATTAGGCCACCTGTTGTGCACAGTAAAGCTAAAGTGAGACGTGAATCCACTGATACGAGGAGATGAACGGAGGATTGGGAGAATCGCTCGGTGAACTTACCAACAATTTTATTTAACTAATAATAACGCAGATTATTGGCGAAGTCAAGATTTAGCAGTTACATGTATTTCCTGACTGATATTCTTCACACTTAAAAAATAAATAAAACACGAGGCAAGAATAAGAGGCAAAGACACCGGCAAATTGGGGACTAATTATATGGTCCTAATTGGCTAGGATGTGAGCCTAACAAAGACCCTGCTATAATCCTAATTGGCTAGGATGTGAGCCTAACAAAGACCCTGCTAACGTCCTAATTGGCTAGGATGTATGCCTAAAAAAGACCCTGCTATAGTCCTAATTGGCTTGAAGATGAATGAAGCACGAACCCCTAAATTCTCATTTCAAGGTATGATGTGACATTGGGGCATCTCACAACAAACAGCGGACAGAGACACCCTGGGGAACACACTATCAATGTGTGACACCGGGTTCAAACCATTTATGTTCGTCGTTTGACTCCTGGATGTCTGGGCAACGATAACCCCCAATCCCCTACTACTTGAGTGGGGAGTTTCATGCACACAACACACGGACACGGACCACCTTTTTTTTTATTGATTACCTCTGTTGCCGAACGTCGAGCGGTCGGAGCTGGAAGTCCGGCTTCGCGATTTCTCCACCTGCTTCACATCCAGAATGAACTTCTCCGTGTCCTCCGACGATAGGTCTGGATCTCCCCTATTATCGTCCAGTTCCACCCCGACAAACTGCGCCGACGGCGGCGTCAAGTCCAGATCCTCCACAAGGTCATCATCATCCCGCCCCGGAAGTGACGTCATCATCGAGGTGGCAGTCTTATTGTCCATGGGTTCGGCGCTGGCGCTACCGCTGGCGCTGGACGCCCTGTTTCTATTGTCCTCGTTTGATTTGCTCTTGCGCCGCTTTTGATTGTCGGATGCCGCGATGGCGGCGGCGGCTTCGTCCTCGGAGGAGAAGTCGGAGTCGCCGGTGTAGATGAGCTTCAGGTAGGCCGGGTAGTTCTTGGTGCCCTCCGTCACCAGCTTCTCGATCTTGTCCCGTGTCGTACCCTTCTTCCCGCGCCGCAGTCTGGCGGCCGTCACAGCGCCCGCCGCCGCCGACGACGACGACGGCGGCGGAGTGATATGTGGGCCGGGCAGCGGCGTCGTCTGTGACGCGGCCACGCCGCCGGGGAGGGAGGCTATGTTGACCGGGTTGGCGTTACTGTCGCGTTGCTCCGCCAGCGACGCCGGCGCGGTAGAGGCCATGGCGCGACGCTCACGTCGACGCTGCCGCTGACACCGACACCGACGCCGGTACGGTGGGTGGCGGGGGGGGGGGGATGGATGGAGTGAGTGATGAGAAGGAGGGCGAGGGATCTAACCCTGACAGGTGCGACTCACTCCCCCCAGCGCGTGCTCAGGTAAACTGTTTCTGGTCAGGCGTTATCCGTACACGCGGCGCCAATTTATATATATCTAGGTTCTCGGTCAGAAAGTCACTGCAACGACAGCCACCTGTATGTAGTATATAAACATAGATCTAGACCACGATGGTCTGCGGGCGACAGGGGGGTGGGGGGGGGGGTGGCGGAAGGAGGGGGTATCCCAAAGTGCTAATACACACCACTCAACGCCACCATGGCGAGCGAGCACATACCAAAACGACAGTCAGACCAATAGAAAGACGTGGCGACGATAACAAGATGATCACACCGTCTTTAGAGGCCGGCTTTGGAAGGGTGGCATTACCTTCCTGAACCTTCCTGAAGTCCTACAACACGAACAGACAGACAACCGTATCCAGAACACGACCGTACAGTTCAAGCACGGGATCCCCAACCCAAGGAAGACCGATCGGGATCTGGCATATCCAGACAATCAATAGAGCGGTCGATGTCTGCACATCCGCCCGTCTACACCAGTCTCCGCCTGCATCAAATACATCACACGACCTGCCGGCTGGCTCCTCGGGGGAAGATGGCACGACAGGCAGCGAGGGACGTGCTTCACCCACCCCGCCCTGCCTGAGGCCCTCACCCACCCCGCCCTGCCTGAGGCCCTCACCCACTCCGCCCTGCCTGAGGCCCTCACCCACCCCGCCCTGCCTGAGGCCCTCACCCACTCCGCCCTGCCTGAGGCCCTCACCCACACCGCCCTGCTTGAGGCCCTCACCCACTCCGCCCTGCCTGAGGCCCTCACCCACCCCGCCCTGCCTGAGGCCCTCACCCACTCCGCCCTGCCTGAGGCCCTCACCCACACCGCCCTGCTTGAGGCCCACACCCACACCGCCCTGCCTGAGGCCCTCACCCACTCCGCCCTGCCTGAGGCCCTCACCCACCCCGCCCTGCCTGAGGCCCTCACCCACTCCGCCCTGCCTGAGGCCCTCACCCACCCCGCCCTGCCTGAGGCCCTCACCCACCCCGCCCTGCCTGAGGCCCTCACCCACCCCGCCCTGCCTGAGGCCCTCACCCACACCGCCCTGCCTGAGGCCCTCACCCACACCGCCCTGCTTGAGGCCCACACCCACACCGCCCTGCCTGAGGCCCTCACCCACCCCGCCCTGCCTGAGGCCCTCACCCACACCGCCCTGCCTGAGGCCCTCACCCACCCCGCCCTGTCTGAGGCCCTCACCCACCCCGCCCTGCCTGAGGCCCTCACCCACACCGCCCTGCCTGAGGCCCTCACCCACCCCGCCCTGTCTGAGGCCCTCACCCACACCGCCCTGCCTGAGGCCCTCACCCACACCGCCCTGCCTGAGGCCCTCACCCACACCGCCCTGCCTGAGGCCCTCACCCACACCGCCCTGCCTGAGGCCCTCACCCACACCGCCCTGCCTGAGGCCCTCACCCACCCCGCCCTGTCTGAGGCCCTCACCCACACCGCCCTGCCTGAGGCCCTCACCCACCCCGCCCTGCCTGAGGCCCTCACCCACACCGCCCTGCCTGAGGCCCTCACCCACCCCGCCCTGTCTGAGGCCCTCACCCACACCGCCCTGCCTGAGGCCCTCACGCACACCGCCCTGTCTGAGGCCCTCACCCACCCGCCCTGCCTGAGGCCCTCACCCACCCCGCCCTGCCTGAGGCCCTCACCCACACCGCCCTGCCTGAGGCCCTCACCCACACCGCCCTGCCTGAGGCCCTCACCCACACCGCCCTGCCTGAGGCCCTCACCCACACCGCCCTGCCTGAGGCCCTCACCCACACCGCCCTGCCTGAGGCCCTCACCCACCCCGCCCTGTCTGAGGCCCTCACCCACCCCGCCCTGCCTGAGGCCCTCACCCACACCGCCCTGCCTGAGGCCCTCACCCACCCCGCCCTGTCTGAGGCCCTCACCCACACCGCCCTGCCTGAGGCCCTCACCCACACCGCCCTGCCTGAGGCCCTCACCCACACCGCCCTGCCTGAGGCCCTCACCCACACCGCCCTGCCTGAGGCCCTCACCCACACCGCCCTGCCTGAGGCCCTCACTCACCCCGCCCTGTCTGAGGCCCTCACCCACACCGCCCTGCCTGAGGCCCTCACCCACCCCGCCCTGCCTGAGGCCCTCACCCACACCGCCCTGCCTGAGGCCCTCACCCACCCCGCCCTGTCTGAGGCCCTCACCCACACCGCCCTGCCTGAGGCCCTCACGCACACCGCCCTGTCTGAGGCCCTCACCCACCCGCCCTGCCTGAGGCCCTCACCCACCCCGCCCTGCCTGAGGCCCTCACCCACACCGCCCTGCCTGAGGCCCTCACCCACACCGCCCTGCCTGAGGCCCTCACCCACACCGCCCTGCCTGAGGCCCTCACCCACACCGCCCTGCCTGAGGCCCTCACCCACACCGTCTAGCCGGAGGCCCTCACCCACACCGCCCTGCCTGAGGCCCTCACCCACCCCGCCCTGTCTGAGGCCCTCACCCACCCGCCCTGCCTGAGGCCCTCACCCACCCCGCCCTGCCTGAGGCCCTCACCCACACCCCCCTGCCTGAGGCCCTCACCCACCCCGCCCTGCCTGAGGCCCTCACCCACACCGCCCTGCCTGAGGCCCTCACCCACCCCGCCCTGTCTGAGGCCCTCACCCACACCGCCACTCCTGGTGCCCGGATTCACACCGTCTAGCCTGGTGCCCGGATCCACAATCTAGCCTGGTGCCCGGATTCACACCGTCTAGCCTGGTGCCCGGATCCACACCGTCTAGCCTGGTGCCCGGATTCACACCGTCTAGCCTGGTGCCCGGATCCACAATCTAGCCTGGTGCCCGGATTCACACCGTCTAGCCTGGTGCCCGGATCCACACCGTCTAGCCTGGTGCCCGGATCCACACCGTCTAGCCTGGTGCCCGGATCCACAATCTAGCCTGGTGCCCGGATTCACACCGCCTAGCCTGGTGCCCGGATCCACACCGTCTAGCCTGGTGCCCGGATTCACACCGCCTAGCCTGGTGCCCGGATTCACACCGCCTAGCCTGGTGCCCGGATCCACACCGTCTAGCCTGGTGCCCGGATCCACAATCTAGCCTGGTGCCCGGATTCACACCGTCTAGCCTGGTGCCCGGATTCACACCGTCTAGCCTGGTGCCCGGATCCACACCGTCTAGCCTGGTGCCCGGATTCACACCGCCTAGCCTGGTGCCCGGATCCACACCGTCTAGCCTGGTGCCCGGATTCACACCGCCTAGCCTGGTGCCCGGATTCACACCGTCTAGCCTGGTGCCCGGATCCACACCGCCCAGCCTGGTGCCCGGATTCACACCGTCTAGCCTGGTGCCCGGATTCACACCGCCTAGCCTGGTGCCCGGATTCACAATTGGCCGCCAGCAAAATGGAATTCAGGTAACAGCAAAAAAGACGACGGCCCTATATATAACCCAAACACACGGTGCATACCACTCCCGACCGATGGCAGACTGTGTCCTGACACCAATCTCAGCAGAGGCTTTATGCATTGATTGAAAGTAATTTTTTTGGATTTTTTTTGTGCAATTGGGTCTTATATGGCGGCTGAAACACGTTGCAAGGCGATACCGTCTGGTATCTGGCAGCGTGGATTTTTCATCAGTAATAGAGGCTACAATGAAAGCTTCACTAACCGGCCGGCAATACCATAGTGTAACAAGTCTCCGTCGACAAAACGGGGAATATGGTGGACGATGTCTTCAACGCCCAAAGAGAAATACGCTGGATCCTGCATTAACCGGTCAAAAGGAATACCAGTGCATTTAACAGGCCAGACGTACAGTCAGCCATCGGTTAGAAATACAGTGAAACCAATGACGGAGAATATGGCGAACTATTTGAAACCAAATGGTCCATCTTCTATATTGGAACCCACAAAACGGATTATAATTGTAGTAAATGGCATGCACGCGTGACATATGAGCTATGCGCAAACAATGGTTCGCCCTAACCTGAAAGAACGACCAACAAAAAATGCTACACAAAATATACACGATAGCTCGTCAAATTGGCTGTAATCAGGAAATGACATCCAATGATTACCCATGAAAGGGACAACATATATGCGTTAACCGCAATTCGCATCAAGCGTCAAGCATCGATCACGTTTCAGAAACTCACAAACTATTTTGGACCGACTTTGCCCAGGAGTAAAAATAATGTGGCCCTAGACGAAACTCCAACGCTAAGAGTAGGAGGGCCGCCCTGGTACCTCAGTGGGTTACAGCGCTCGCATTGAGTGCTCTGGCCACCTCGGCGGATAACGACACGTGGATCCATGGTTCGAGCCCCGCTGTGGCCATGCAAATCTGTGTGGTAACAGGATAAAGATCCCATGTCCTTCTTCGCAAAAAGTAGGGGGCTACCCCCGGGGACATGGCTCAGCTCTTCCCTTCCTTTTCCCATTGACGCGATATGACCAGAATTGGTTAAAGCGTCCTGAATACATAACCAACTGACCAGACACTCAGCGACTGTAGTGCCCACGAGTACAATAATGTGGCCCGAAACGCAACTCCAACACTACCGCTCACCCCAGAGTCGGTCTTCCCGTGCTCAATACACGTGAGGTCGGTACCAAACCAACGGAAAGCTTCCTTCGCCGGTCTTCCACGTCAATATTCCGGGAGGTTTAACGACCTGGTTTACACCACGTGTGCGCCAAACGTTGCCTAACAGCACAATCCCTCCATTCGCCCATCCATCACCATCCCTCGAGATGTAAAAAACTACCATCCCGAACACATTTGGCCGGTGTTCCCGTTGGCAGGAAAGGCCACTCTCCCCTGCACAAAAAGCCGCCAGCCCCAGACTATGATGGGGAAAATACCCCATAATTCGGCCGCAAGCGTTTTATATATATATAATGTGTTTATATATATATATAATTATGGGCGTGTTGGCATTTTAGGCCACATTTCTGTCCAAACGTGACCAGACATAGGGTGCACGACTTGAGGATCGAACCCTTCTCTATTTACGGAGAAAGGCAGCCTCGATAGGTCAGTAGGTTAGAGCGCTCGCACTGAGCGCTCTGGTCACCTGAGAGCCTAACGGCACGTGGATCGATGTTTCGAGCCCCGCTGTGGCCACGTCTGTGTGCTCGCAGGATAAAGATCCTATGTCTGTGTTCGCAAAGAGCACGGGGGTTAACCCGGGACATGGCTCTGCTCTTCCCTTCCTTCCTTCTCCCATTGACGCGATGAACGGAATAGGGCCAGAATTGGATCAGAATTGGGCCGAAATTGGGCCACCTTGATGCACATACGGGATAAGCATGGTCAAGAAACAAATCCCTTGATGGAGATGGTCGATGTGTCTGTAGCCGTGCTGCTAAGTTCTCCATTGGAAGGACATGCCAAGTCCATCACATGAGCAGCCGTTGCCGTAGCAAGCAGCAGTTGACGGGGCGAGGCGGCTGGGGTGAAGGGAAGACGTGTCTTTGGGTAGGGCTGGATGTGATTGGGTTGGGTCAGCGATGGAGGAGGGGGTTCCAGTCAGCGGTAAGACAACGACCCATAACGTGCATAGCCCAGCGAACAACAGAAATCTAAAATCTGACAGCCCGTGCACCCACCTGGGTAAAAGGATGGGTGCACGTTTGGTCGAACGTGACAGCTCATCGTAATCTTCCATGAACCGTGACAGGATAAAACACGAAATACGTCTTCGTTGGATGAAAGAAATGGACATGAGGCCAGCGGCACAAGCCACCGGGACACAATACGGGCTTGTACCATCGGGACACACTACCGGCTTATACCAACGGGACACACTACCGGCTTATCCCAACGGGACAAAGTACCGGCTCATACCAACGGGACACAATACCGGCTTGTACCATCGGGACACAATACCGGCTTATACCAACGTGACAATACCGGCTTATACCATCGGGACACAATACCGGCTTATCGCAACGGGACACAATACCGGCTTATACCAACGGGACACAATACCGGCTTATCCCAACGAGACAATACCGGCTTATACCATCGGGACACAATACCGGCTTATCGCAACGAGACACAATACCGGCTTATACCAACGGGACACAATACCGGCTTATCCCAACGAGACAATACCGGCTTATACCATCGGGACACAATACCGGCTTATCCCAACGGGACACAATACCAGCCTATCCCACTGGTGTTGGATGTGATTGAATACCACGGCTTAGGTCATGTCCCCACCATCCCACCACACAACCCTCCCACCCCCTCACCCAGGGTGATCGATACCGGTCGATCAGTCAGTATCCCCGACCAGCAACTCCATGGTGGCCATGCACCACACAGGTATCTTATACCAATTGTGATGGTGCGACTCCATCATTATATCTCTCCTACACATATATACATATTTTTGTTCTTGTGCGAGCATATAAGCACTGCTTCCGCTGAGTTTGCGACGTAACCAATGCAATGTACATGCTTCATATGAAATAAACCATAGATACCAATATGAACAGTGGCGCGCATCGCCCGGGAACCTATGGGACAAGCAGATGACACGGCCTTAGAAGGAGGTGGGGCTCGAACCCACAACCGGGTCAGTCTACAGTCTTGCACGTTGCTGATCGCTCCGTAGCGAGACGACCGACTTACAGCCACTTACCATACAAGTAGTCCATGCTCCCGTATCAACCAGACTTGAGTTCTCACGCAGCCATTTCTACGGTCAACACGCCTGGCTTAACTAACCTCATGAAATGATAGGAAAGCAAGCAGCCAAGCATCAGCTGGTACGTCTCGCCGAGGTAACGTATGGGCGAGATCAAACACACGAGACTTAATGTTCGATTGAAGTGGGTCCCTATTAGCGGTATGAATGGCTGTTGGGGAGACCAACGAGATGTAGCTGCGGTATGGCTGCAACCAAGGCAACTAGCGGGGGGTAATTTAACCATAAATCGTTGATCATATCGATCCACCAAGGTCTCTATTGTGATAGCGATTTCACCGGTACATTATACGTCCATTGCAGCCAGCTGTAGTGTGAGTGGCAAGACATCTGGTGCTGGCGAACAACCAGAATACGTGTGTATCTCTTAACCCAGGAATTTGTGAGAAGTTTTCGTATTGCGCATTTAACGATGTCTCGAAGGGCAGGGGTGAGCACGTGGCTTATTTAAATCGATGGTGATATATGCTATGGCGTGGTTCACCTTTTAAGTCCTTTATTAAATATAGCAGGTATATGATATGATAATCTGTCTCCAGGGCAGGTTGTCAGGTATGCAGGTTGCATAAAGTAGGGCGTTTTAACCTGTGTTGATTATATCACGACAACGAAAAGGGTCAAGATGGAAAGGAAACAAGTATCAACTGGAGTATACTTTTTTGCGAAGAATATAATCGTTATCTTGCACAAACATAAGACAGTTGCACGGGGGATTCGAACCACGATGGATTTTAGCGGGGCACCAGCTTCATAATCAGCCAATCAATACCAATCAGCTACAAACAGCTCCAATCAGCAATAGCCCCCCCCCCCCCCCAAGGTTCCCTTGTGCAGCCCACGTGCCTATATTGACATCAAGGACGCGAGGCTGTATACACCAGGAGAGAGGATTGACAGGACGGCTATACACCGCCAAGGGGCGGATACAATGTATGTGGTAGAGAGGAGCTGAGCCGGGCCGAGGATTCCTGCGGACAATGCCATGGCGGAACGAGGACACGGTACACATAATGTACATACAGGGTTCATACAGGCAAGGTTCCATCAAATGCAAGCCTTTTTAAGGCAAGTACTAGAAAAATTCAAGGACTTTCAAGGACAATTTTTACTTTCTCTGGTCGATTTTAAGCATACAAATTGCAAAACTTGGGACTAAATGTTATGCATACAATTTGGATATGCGGAAATAAAGTGTGCACGTTTATTTATTACCAGCCAACAGCATTTATTGGAGTTAATCACTTTACTTTTATTGATTGCTACTTCTTCAATTCAGCCAGCTTTTGTTTTTTTCTTGAGTCTTTGCCAGTGCCCGGTCCAGTTTGAAATCAAGCACTTTTCAATGTAACTGCCCTATTTTCAAGCAAATTCAAGTACATTGGATCGACCTCAAGGCCCATTTCTGTTTTTATGACCTTTTCCAGGCATCAGTCAAAATTCAAGCACTTTTCATGCCTGTGTGCACCCTGTACATAACAGGCAGTGACACATGGTTAAAGGGAAGAAACGGTACCTGATACAGACGGGGGTTCGAACCTTCAGCGCCTGGTGGGCAAGGCAAACCAGAACCTGGACAAGTACTATGGATCTGAAGTGGTTGCTTATCAGTCCAGAATCAAAGCGAACGGAACCGTGGACATACTGTGTATGGATGCCTATGATGTACTATTTTTTAGAAGATATTGGTGCACGACAAAGTTTTGGCAACGATGGCTGCCTTTCGTAAGACCAAACACTAATTTATAAATCACCAATAGATCATAAATCCCAATTAAAAAAAAAACGTGTGCGTTTGTATTCCTCTGTGACGTCACTTTTCTCGATGTTAACAATACTTTCATTGAATTCATCGCAGTAAAGAAACATAAATATACTATGCATTTATATATTTTGAGAAAAAAAATAAATAGATACCGGTAATCTATTAAAACAAAGGTCATAGCTTTAACCATTTCGACACCTCGCACTGGTATTCAGCGTCCATCCACGCGGGTCTTCCCCAAGCCGCAACCCGCCGCTAGTGAGGCATACATGGCTAGCCACGACATGGCAACAGGCCGGCGGCTCACCAAGAGGGGTGCGAGCCGGGGGGGGGGGGGGAGGGGAACAGTCTAACAGTCTACCTCCCCTCCCCCCCCCCCACCACACACACACACATCCCTTCCCTACCCCACAACTCCAATACTAGCCAATACAGCGATCGATCCCATGTTGACGCCGTCAGTGCTGCAGCCCTCTATGTTCAGCCAGTGCTGCAGCCCTATATGTTCAGCCAGTGCTGCTTCCCTATATGTTCAGCCAATGCCTTGCCCACTGGGCTGGCTGGGGTCATGCGATCCGCTTGTCAGTCCGCCCCACTTAACCCTGGACGTACGTACCTATACTTTATCAATAATAAATCCATATACTCCTGCGGCATTGCCCAGCCGCTAGACCGGTGAACCACAACCACCTCATGATGATATCGTCTCTTCAAAGACATCTGTATGGTTGTACGTGTGTAAAGGAGTCGATTAACTTGCAATCTCCGGTAACCGGAGTGAAACAGTACCCAGCGAGCCAGGTACATGCCCAGATGCTGGTTGACACTGTACGATGGATGGATGCAGTGTTGTTTTAAGCCACTGTTGTGCACACATGGTCTAAGCCGGATACATGAACCAATTAAGAGAATAACAAGACGATTAGGATCTCACGACTCATCATCCACCAAAATGGCTCCAAACACCCGTGGTGTTGGCTTAGTTTTTTTGAAAAAAAACGCTGAATAAAAACGTTGGAACACCCATAAAGGAAGCAGCCACTTCTCAACAAATTGCACTCGAACGCCACATGAAAAAAACAAACACTACCGCCGTATAGAAGAAGCCCAATTTTGCTGCTTCAAGCAAATGGAACCCATTCTCTCTAGAGGGGCCTAAAGCTATTTTTGGGACCGATTCTATTCCCTCATTATCTTACACCACGAAGCTTTGCAGAAGAACAAACACAACATTTTTCTGTTCAATGTGTCGGACGTGGTTCGGTCTAGACAGGTAGGTGGTACCCAGGGGCCAAGACCAACCGTAGCGGACATCACGTTGATGCCACATTATGGTCACGTGCTCTCTTGGGTAGAACGAGAAGTGCGTGTTTATGTTGCGCTCACATTAAATACGTCCTCAAATACTTTGTACAGTTGACAGTTTACCGCTGTAACCACACAAGAGGATTACTTTCCAGGTGTCTCGTTATTGAGAAACGAAAAAACCGATTGCAGTCGCCTGTTTAATAACCATCTGGCAGAGAGGAAAGTCCATCTAATGACACTGCAGGCCAGACTACTGCGTGATAAAAAAGTTGATGTCACCAACCATGAAACCATTGGCCCGACAGTCATCGGCATAATATGAACCCGTTGACCTGACCGTCAGCCACATAACAATTCTATCGCCTAGCTTAACCCCTAGGGATGATGTCAGGTTTATGCAGCAGCCCATCGTGATAATGTACAGGAGATGTTATACCGAAGAACAAGGCCGGTTGGCCGAGACAATAGCTAGCACCTACAAGCACGCAATGAACCTGCTTGAAACATGAAAAAGCAATATGTACTGTCACAAAACCGGGAGACACGAGCTACACTCGCTGACTCATCCAGCTCCCCGCTGACCAGACCTCATCATCCACCAATTGCTTCCAGTGACACATGCCACAGCCGTATGACCCAGACGGCTGTTCGCGGCACACAGCCCCGGTCTGCAGACATGACCAATCTCCTGACTACATCCGGTGATATGGCACCGACTGCAGCGGGGATACTGTCTATCGGCGACCGCCACGGAGGACCAGACCTCCACCGTCTCAATAACACCAGGACAACCAGCTCCCGCCGACAGAGGCACACAGGATAACCATGGGAACAATGACCCCGACACACTACTGACCGACGGTTCTGTGTGGTTGACCCACAGGCCACGTGATCTCTCTCTCTCTCTCTCTCTCACTCACCCACTCCTCGTACTCACAACGCAGAGAACGCGATTTCCGACACCACGACTCCTTAATAATAATTACAAGGGAAGCGTAGGGAACCAGGGAAGGGAAGGCGTATCCTCGATGAAACTATCCGATATCTGCGTGCGTAAGCGACGGCAACGTATAGATCTGCAAGGCATTGCCTTCAGACCCGATGGCCGGGTATAGATCTGCAAGGCATTGCCTTCAGACCCGATGGCCGGGTATAGATCTGCAAGGCATTGCCTTCAGACCCGCTGGCAGGGTATAGATCTGCAAGGCATTGCCTTCAGACCCGATGGCAGCGTATAGATCTGCATGGCATTGCCTTCAAACCCGATGGCAGGGTATAGGTCTGCAAGGCATTGCCTTCAGACCCGATGGCAGGGTATAGATCTATATGGCATTGCCTTCAGACCCGATGGCAGCGTATAGATCTGCATGGCATTGCCTTCAGACCCGATGGCAGGGTATAGGTCTGCAAGGCATTGCCTTCAGACCCGATGGCAGGGTATAGATCTGTAAGGCATTGCCGTCAGACCCGATGGCAGGGTATATATCTGCAAGGCATTGTCTTCAGACCCGATGGCAGTGTATAGATCTGCAAGGCAGACTCGATGGTCGGTGGTTGTACCGTAGCATAGCAACCAGTGCTTGTATGTATTAACGCGTGGCTGTTTTGTAATCCGGTGAACGCTGACAGCGATAAATATGATAGGTAGGACACACAGCCAGAGAGATAGAGAGAGGTATCCAGGGAGACGATGGTGGTTACACTGTGCCGCCTGGTGTCCCTCTGTACGCAATCGTGGCTCTCCCTCTCCTGTCTGTCTCTCAGGCTGGGAGGTAACTACGGTCGCCGGTCGTGCCGCTTGTCTTTGTCCGTCTGTCTCCCTCTCCTTCCATCCGCCTGCCGCAGTAACGACTGGCGCGGAGTGGGTGCTGGGGGAGGGAGGGGAGAGGGTGAGGGTGAGGATTGGTCGGGGGCCGGGCGGGAAGGCTGAGGAGATGGGTAGGCTGCGGCCAGCCAGCCAGCAGCACTGAGTCAGTTGTCCGTGTGTGCGGGTGAGTACGGCCGGCGGGGAGAGTGGCGGCGGCGTGCGGCGGCACTGCGGCGGGGCAGGGAGAGGGTGAGGGTACTATAGGGTGGGGGGGGGAGCGTGAGGGTGCGGGGGTGAGGGAGTAGGGGAAGGGCATGGGGTGGGTTCGCCAACGGGGAGGCCTCGTGACGTCACGTGGGGGGGGGTGGCGAGGAGAAGGAACACATGGCATGTTAGGGGCGGAATGGGGGGGAGGGGGGAGGGGAGGGTGGCATAAGAGTGGGTGGGAGGGAGGGAAGGGAGGCTCGAGCGGGGTTGGGGGTCTAAAACCATAAGGCACCAGCAGAAGTTAACAGCACCCCTGTTTGGCCGGACAGTCAGCCAGACAGACGTCCGAGCCTGCACACTGGGAGTCCCCCCCCCCTCCCTCTCACCTCCCTGACCTCCACTGGGAGTCCCCCCCCCCCTCCCTCTCGCCTCCCTGACCTCCACAGGGAGTCGCTCCTTCGCTTTCGCCTCCCTGACCTCTTGGCACCGCATTGGGAGCCCCCCCCCCACCCTCCACCCCCTGCTCTCTTTCCTTCGATGACGATGGTCAATAAACTACAGAGCGGACATCGCGTGTTTAATAATGGAATGGCATGATCTGACCTGTGACGGCCCCATCATCCGCCAATCACAACGGCACCACCCCGCCACAGCACCACCCGGCCACGGCACCACCCGGCCACGGCACCACACCGCCACGGCACCACCCCGCAACAGCACCACCCCGCCACGACACCACACCGCCACGGCACCACCCCGCCACGGCACCACCCCGCCACGGCACCACCCGGCCACGGCACCACACCGCCACGGCACCACCCCGCCACGGCACCAACCGGCCACGGCACCACACCGCAACAGCACCACCCCGCCACGGCACCACCCCGCTACGACACCACCCGGCCACGGCACCACACCGCCACCACACCGCCACGGCACCACCCCGCAACAGCACCACCCCGCCACGACACCACACCGCCACGGCACCACACCGCAACAGCACCACCCCGCCACGGCACCACCCGGCCACGGCACCACACCGCCACGGCACCACCCCGCAACAGTACCACCCCGCCACGACACCACACCGCAACAGCACCACCCCGCCACGACACCATCCGGCCACGGCAGTACCCCGCCACGGCACCACCCCGCCACGACTCCACCCCGCAACGACACCACCCCGCCAAGGCACCACCCCGCAACGACACCACCCGGCCACGGCACCACCTGGCCAAGGCACCACCCCGCCAAGGCACCACCCCGCCAAGGCACCACCCCGCCAAGGCACCACCCCGCCACGGCACCACCCCGCCGAGCGTCTGGAGCGCTGGGACTGAGACACCCGCAGGGGGGACGCCGAGAGGGGTGGGGGGGGCAGAGAGAGAGGGAGAGGAGGGGCAGAGGGCGGGGGAGAGGGAGAGGATGGGGCAGAGGGTTGGGGAAAGGGAGAGGACGGGGCAGAGGGCGGGGTAATGGGAGAGGACGGGGCAGAGGGAGGGGCAGAGGGCGGGGAGAGGGAGAGGACGGGGCAGAGGGCGGGGGAGAGGGAGAGGGAGAGAGAGAGGCAAACGGGCGGCCGGATTAACACAGGGGTGACTGGTAAACGTCACATTTCGAGGCGTAAGAATTCCACTTATTTTTCACCCCGTCGGTCGGCGGCTTATTCCTGAACACGTGGTGTCAAGGGCAACCCCCAGGAGGAGGCGTCCCCATCCGGGTCACCGATGGCTTCAGCAGTGTACGTCCCGGTGTACGTCCCGGTCACGTCCCGGTCACGTCCCGGTCCAGACCCTCACAATCCCAAGACCCCCCCCCCCCGGGGGGGGGCCCCCACCACTCCCTTCCCCCCTTCCGCCACACATAAACACCCGCACACAAACTCACCATATCGAGTACTTCAGTTGTCGCCCCAGAGATGGCACCACTGGGGTCGCCCCAGAGATGGCACTATTGGGGTCATGCGTCGCCAGCTTCTCCATCCACGTCAAATGTGGGTGGGATGGGGAGGGAGGCCATGAACAGTGGGGGGCGGGGTGCACCGGGCTGGGAGGAGGGGTGGGTTGCAGAGGGATAGCAGGGAGCGGGTTGAACAGGGCTGGGGGTAGGCGTGGGGTGGTGTGCAGAGGGAGGGCGGGGAGAGGGTTAAGCATGATGATGCTTGTATAGAATTGCGAAGCCACATACGAAATAATCGCTGTCGATAAGACTCCGTGCAGCGTTACAAAGTCGTCCCAACGCGGTTAACACGAAGTGACATTCCACCTGACCTTGACCTCTCACCCACGAGACACAGACACAGTCCAGAGGTGGCAGTACATTAAAGCACTTTATACAGAGTCAAGATCGATATCCATAACGCGCGCCAGTGGGTCCACCCACCCCCCCCCCCTCCCCCGCGCTCCTATCCTCCACCCTCTTCACCCTATCAATACACCCCCAACCCACCCCAGCACATCCTCCGGCAGCCTCCTTGGACCCTTGATTTCCAGAGCCATAGCACCACCAACGGTTTGTGGGATTGTGCCAACAGACAACATGCCCCAGGGCTCCTACAGCCTGACAGAACCCGAACCCACCCAGTGAGACGCCACGGTGGTCCCTGTCCAATACCCCAGCCTAGCCTTCTACCTTCTCTGTCAGAAAGGCATCCTTTCTTCTTTAAACATCCTCTATTTCTGTAAAACATTCCCTCCTTCCTGAATAAACTTCACCCAGTGAGACGCCACGGTGGTCCCTGTCCAATACCCCAGCCTAGCCTTCTACCTTCTCTGTCAGAAAGGCATCCTTTCTTCTTTAAACATCCTCTATTTCTGTAAAACATTCCCTCCTTCCTGAATAAATTTCACCCAGTGAGACGCCACGGTGGTCCCTGTCCAATACCCCAGCCTAGCCTTCTACCTTCTCTGTCAGAAAGGCATCCTTTCTTCTTTAAACATCCTTAATTTCTGTAAAACATTCCCTCCTTCCTGAATAAACTTCACCCCGTGAGACGCCACGGTGGTCCCTGTCCAATACCCCAGCCTACCCTTCTACCTCCTCTGCCAGAAAGACATCCTTTCTTCTTTAAACATCCTCTATTTCTGTAAAACATTCCCTCCTTCCTGAATAAACTTCACCCAGTGAGACGCCACGGTGGTCCCTGTCCAATACCCCAGCCTAGCCTTCTACCTTCTCTGTCAGAAAGGCATCCTTTCTTCTTTAAACATCCTCTATTTCTGTAAAACATTCCCTCCTTCCTGAATAAACTTCACCCCGTGAGACGCCACGGTGGTCCCTGTCCAATACCCCAGCCTAGCCTTCTACCTTCTCTGTCAGAAAAGCATCCTTTCTTCTTTAAACATCCTCTATTTCTGTAAAACATTCCCTCCTTCCTGAATAAACTTCACCCCGTGAGACGCCACGGTGGTCCCTGTCCAATACCCCAGCCTACCCTTCTACCTCCTCTGCCAGAAAGACATCCTTTCTTCTTTGAACATCCTCTATTTCTGTAAAACGCTCCCTCCTTCCTGAATAAACTTTACCCAATGAGACGCCACGGTGGTCCCTGTCCAATACTCCAGCCTAGCCTTCTACCTTCTCTGTCGGAAAGACATCATTTCTTCTTTAAACAACCTCAATTTCTGTGAACAAAAAAAAAACTTCCTGAAAAAATTGTAACGCCACGGTGGTCCCCGTCGAGTACTCCAGCCTACCTTTCTACTTTATCTATCGAAAAGACATCCTCCTTCTATAATGTTCCTCTATTTCTGTAAGACATCCCGTCTTGCCGTGACACAGCCTCACTCTTTATCATTCATTCGGTCTATGCAGACTATACAATGTCATCATCTCTACAGACCACATCTCATCTCTACAGACCACATCCCGTCTCTCCAAATCTGATCTCAGCCCTACAGAACAAACCCCGTCTCTAGACCACACCCCGTCTGTACAAATCACACCCCCGTCCCTACAGACCAAACCCCGTCTCTACAAATCACACCTGGTCTTCAAAGGCCGCACCCAGTCTCTACAGACCGCTTCGCCTCCCTGCCTGCCTCCCCATATCGCATGCCTTCTCCATAGTCCACAACCCATTCCCATGCACGACCTCTCAGAGTCCCGCCCTAGAGAGGCAAAACAAATTATCTCAAAGGATAATATTATCGTCCTTTCTAGGCAGGAGGGAGGCGTGTGGTTTGGTTTCCGATGTGACTGAGCCCCGTTGTTTTCACAGCTTGTCATTACATCTGTACGGCCAGCACGGTAGGTCATTACACTGGACTAACATCGGCCTCAGAGTGGCCCTCACTCGCCTCACACAGTTGAAACCCTTTTCTCTTTTTTTCTCTCTAACGAATGCAAAGACAATTACCCACAATAAACCATGTTGTTGTTCTAGAATCTATCTCCGTCTAGCCTTCAGGCCTACAAAACAATTACCATATTTCCCTATACTTTTTCCAGCTTTTTTTTATTGAGCCAATTATCTCCTGCCTCTAGACCTAATCGCCCCCTACCCCAAGCCTGTCTGGCCCTATTAACTTAATGACTCGCATTCTCTGCACCATGTCGCACCATTTTCTAATCGCCCGATATCATTAGCCTAATCACTCCCCTATATTGAGACTCAGTTACCCCTTGTCATAGCCTCAATCATCCCCTTGCCTAGCCTCAATCATCCCCATGTCTTAGCCTCAAGCACCCCTTGCCCTAGCCTCCATCACCCCCTTGTCTTAGCCTCAATCATCCCATTGTCCTAGCCTCAATCACCCCCTTGTTTTGGACATAATCACCTCCTTGCCCAAGACTCAGTCACCCCTTGCTCCTGACCTATTCACCCCATTGCCATAGCCTTAATCATCCCCTTGCACAAGACTCAAACACCTCATTGCTCTGGTTGCTCCGGACGTAATCACCCTTTATCCTAGCCTCAATCACCCCCCTTGCCCTGGCCTCAATAACCCACTTGTTCGGGACCGAAACACCCCTTTGCCTAAGACTCAGTCACCCCTTGCTCCTGATCTATTCACCCCCTTGCCATAGCCTTAATCATCCCCTTGTACACGACTCAAACACCTCATTACTCTGGTTGCTCCCGACCTAATCACTCCCTTGCTCTAGCTTCCCTCACCCGCTTGCCCAAGAGTCAAACACCCCTTGCTCCGGACCCAATCACCCCCTGGCTCTAGCCGCCATCACCCCCTTGCCCAAGATTCAAACACCCCTTTGCTCTGGACATAATCACCCCCTTGTCCTAGCCTCGATCGCCCCCTTGCCCTGGCCTCAGTCACACCCGCCGCTCTGCACCAAATCACCCGTTACTCACAGATAAAAAAGACGCAGATATATTGAAACTGATGCAGCTGATATTTCAGCTGGGTACCCGACCAGGGATACGACTCTAAATCCCCTGGTGGCGACCGACCTTCTCCCACGGAATCCCCCCCCCCACTCTCCTCCCTGGCTGCGTGAAAAAACAAAAGTCACAAAGAGACGTTGAAGACGTAGAAGGGAAAAAACGCGTCAGGCAGCTGGCAATGGATTGATATGGGATAGGCTTATGTCGGTGGAAGGTACCGGTGGCCCTGGTGACGAGGCGAGTGAGGGGGGGGGGGGAGGTGATACAGGGCACACGGGGGAGGGCGGGGACCAAAGGGTGGCAGAATATTACAGGGAGACCGGACAAAAGCTACTGTAACAGCAAATGATTCATGTGTCTGGATTCCCGAGTGCTGGGTGCCCACCCACAACCAGTCCCAATCTACCAAATGGCAAGGATATTCCTCACATTGCTAAATATGTCGGTGTCCAGTTATAACGTCCAGATATAACGTCTGTACTATCTGACGTCATTGCAGGTAATCGGATACATGATATGTGCCACGCCAATATGTGTCTTCTCCAGCCAGACTTGCACTGTCCCAGATATTATCACGGTATCTAATGATATTTGTATCCAATCTAATATATGACAAGACTCGAGCTTCTCTCTGTCAAAATCAGAATGTGCGGTAATGCCAGGATACAATTAAAAATTAGACATTTGTATGATGCAGGGTTCATTTCTTAGAGGTTGCTCTTTCCAGCCAAAACTAAAAAGGTCAAAATACAGATAAGAATCAGTCCTTGAATCATTCAAGATTTCTTATGTGTATAAGTTTTCATTTTAGTGGTAAACGTCATCAGTTTGTGTGCTTCGCGATGCTTTGGTATAAGTAGCAGTGCCGAGTTCTGTGGTGTCCCGGGATAGACACGTTTGCCACATCATAGGCGAAACGGCGATGTTTATCAGGTTTCTCAATTTATAGAATGAAACAATCGAGTTTTCTGCAAGTTTGGATATAAATTTCGCCTGGGCTTAGTTTTGGCGGGAAAGACCTCGCCATGCAACTTTCATATGGATAACGGTATTATGGGTTAAAGTACCGTCGAATCGGTCAAAGCGCATGCGCACACAAGGCACGTACAACATTCCCAGGGGTTGTGGGTTCAAACCCCACGTGTACATGAGCGTTCGTTTTCCCATTTCATCTCATCACTTCATCACTTCCTTGGCCCATCAAGCCGGTGTGTGTGCATAAAAGGTGGCATGAAACACCAAACTATCCATCCTTCGACCAGTAACTTGCCCTACCACATCCCACAGTTCCTCCGTACACAAGCCGTGGACAAGATCTCACGCCTGATAAATACGCGAGGGACGGTGCCGCAGACCACCATGACCAGCCAGCCGACTGTGTAGCTTGCCTGTCTGATCACATATCACTGGTGTTTAGCACACCCGGCGCCCACCCTGACACAGCCCCCGGCTCCTGTGTCACAAACACTTCATTCTTCTCTCAGCCTCCACGCCATGTCACGTGTTAGCTGCTGGTTAAGTTGGACGTGTGAAGGTCATAAACGTGAAGGTCAGTGTGACTGACTGGGCGCATTTCTTTGGGCCACGTTCGGTATCCCGCCCGGGACGCGCAACACGTGACAGGGAACTTCCGGGTGTGCCGACAGGGATATGCCTATTCCAATGAAATGCACACACCGTTCACATCCGGTGCACGTAGGGGCACTGGAACCAACCTACTCTCATCACCTTTCAATCCGCCGCCATCTTCTGCCGAATGTCCCGTGCTGTTTTGAAAGGGGCACATCGGCATACCGAATGGATGCGCGCGCACCCATGGCCGGATGAAAGAAGTTTCGGGCGGTGGACCGATGCGTAATGTGCGTATTCGGTCTACCGCAGGGATACACCCATTTACCAAAGAAATGCGCCCACTATGGGACAGTGCCTCGGCTATGAGGCTAAGAAACTGCAAGTCTGTTTCCGCGTAAATGTTCTCCTCGTCATTTAGTTTTCAATCCGAATCTTGAGGAAAGCCGACTAACAGTTTCTTTGGTTCGCGTGTTGTCAATTTCAGAGATGAGTACTTCTCACTTGTACCTACCATCAGCTATTATTGTTAATTTCATACTTACGATTAAGGGAAAAGGACTCAAGCGTGGGCGGGGCTTACCTCGCACAGGAGGGACTCCACCACTTGGGGTGACATAGCAGAGCACACTCGACAATAGAAGACCCCGTTACCTAGCCCAGTGAACTTGACCCTTCTGACAACAAGCTGATAGGCAGAAGGGTCAAGCAATACACATGGTTAAAAAAGTAGTAATGCATAACCAAGCTCACTTCGATGAATGATTTTCGATTATGACAACGAGCCAACCTCTTTAACTCGCCGCGACCCTTTTCTTTACACATTACTTGGACCCTAGGATGCATTCATTTTAAAGTTCGCTCTCTATTACTTGCACATGAATGATATTTTCATCGGTTGTTAACGGCTTTCCTCTCTGACGCTTCAAAGTTGACCAGGCAATAAAACAGACATCATCCGCATGGCGGCGCCGCTAGTTGCGTCAAAAACGCAGGCACGACTATAGACACACAACAAGAATTAGTGGCGCCGCCATACGGAAGCTGTCGGGTGTATTACCTGATGTCAACAAACGAGCCGCGGCAACCGCCTAGAAAAATTTGAAGCGGCACGGAGGGAAACCGTTAACGACCGACGAAAATATCATTGATGTGCAAGAAGTAGAGAGCAAACTTTAAAATGAATGCATCCTATGGTCCAAGTAATGTCAAAAGAAGAGGGTCGAGGCGATTATGAGAGGTAGGTTCGTCGTCATAATCGACAAACATTCATCGAAGCGAGCTGGGTGATGCAATGCTACTTTTTTGACCGTGTGTATGGCATGGCCCTTACACCCCCGTTAGGGTTGAGGTCGTGAGGGCCATGCATCAGGGCTACCCGTTACCCACTAAGCCAAGGGTTGATATCTAAACTGCCCCTGGAAGATGCTCTGGAATCGACAAGATCCATGGATGTGCGGTATTAGGAGACAGAAGGAGCCCGGCGAGGTTACCCCGAGTACCTGCTGTTGGCTTCATCTCACGGCAGGTTCTCCGCTGACCTGCACTGATACATGAAAACAAAATGCAAGTGTTTTATCTCACTTATGTCCACATGAAATAATGACATAGGGGGTTGGATGAAACGTGCCCCATATACTGGTGCCAGAGCGCGAAGTGTCATACGACAAACAGTGGCAAACTGGTTAATAATAATATCATTCCTGTATACAATTCAACGTGATTGTGATGTTATCAGCGCGCAAGCAAATCAGAGATTATATAATTTTGCTGATCAAATCACTATATGTGATCAATCCGGTTGCGTTATGACTATGATGACGCGAGGGGGGGGGGCGTTATGACGTTGCCGCTGGTCTGGGAAGGGCACCTGTAGTGTCTCGCGTCCAGACTTCTCAAGCGTCTCCATGGCTCGACAATATATGCGGCTCCGAGACAGCGGCGGCCGGTATGATACAGACAGCGAGTCGTCAGGAAATGAAATGCTAATGATCCAGGTGACTTGTGTGCACATAAAGGCTGGGCCAAGAAATCCCCCGGTACAATGGCATGCGGTGGGGTGAAACATGGCGCGAAGCCATGGTCGGTTGTATATTCAGGACGCTTTAACCACTTCTGGCCATATCGCGTCAATGGGAGAAGGAAGAGAAGAGCGGAGCCATGTCCCCAGGGGTAGCCCCCTACTCTTTGCGAAGAAGGACATGGAATCTGTATTGTGCGACCACACAGACATGAGCACAGCGGGGCGCGAACCAATGACCGACGTGCCGTTAGGCTCTCAGGTGGCAAGAGAGCTCAATGCGAGCGTTCTAACCCACTGAGCTATCGGGGCGAGCCCATGACATGCCAGCACATCCGGGTTACCAATCGAGCCAGGAAGGCTCAATTCGTGCACAACCCCGTGTCAATGGGTTGGATAAAGACAAATAACCAGATGCACGCACCAGGGAGCGAACCTACGACCTGTTGATCTGCAGCACAGCCTGCTTAGCTACTGAGCCAGGGAGGCTGCACCGGTTCGTCAAGAAGACAAGTGTTGTCATAAAGACAGCAAAGCGCATGACGTGTCTATATAATTGTCGACGGGGACTGCGTAATAATTGGGCCAAACACTTGTCGCCTGTGCCTGGCCGGCGTGGCGTGCTGAATACACGAGATGTTGGGGCCATCATAGGAGAACATCGCCTCACTAGACGCCCCCCCCCCCCTCCTCCGTATCCACTCACCCACCCTCCTAGCCGTCCCAACCCGCCATAAACGGAAAAATACGACATGAATAATCAGACCCAAGCGGCCGTGCCCAGACAGCGTGCCGGCGTAATTACCGTATACGGTACTAGGGAAAACACACGCATGCATATCATCATTAGACTTCACCGCCCCCCCCCCCTCCGTAGTCACTCTCGCCTGTGCGCCATGGATCACCACAGCGCCCCCCCCCCCCCCCCCACACACACAAACACACAGTCAGAACGTTATAAATGCCCAGCCTCCAGCTCGGCCTGTACATGCTGGTCAATATTGACGGACCTCACCAATATATCTGCCCTCAGAATGGGTACACGCCACGACTGACCAACAGCACGGCTACACACTGTAAATGTGTGTGTCGCAGTCATGCCATACATAGCGACAAATCAAAGGCACGACGAACTTCCTCAACCTTCACTCTTACTCTATCACTGTTACGGCACAACATCAATCTATTATCCAGTAAAGCGTCCCCTACAACAAACGACAGATAGGCTTGTCAAACAATGGCTATTTCAGTCACTCTAATCGAAAAACCCGCAATAAAACATGTCTACGTGGCCAGCATATCTTGTTATATATCAATACTATAAACGCAGATGACATGGATTGACGTGTCTTTCATGTACAGCGCAAGGCTACATTGGCAACATCGACAACGAAACAGCCACAGATACAGCAGGGGTTTGAACCTGCCACCTGTTGGCATGCAGTCCAGCAGTACGCTATTCTACAATCACACCCCCCCCCCCCCTCCTCCTATATAATCACACAATAAAATGTGCGCATTTCGTCTGGTTTACTGACTCGATGGTAGCTGTTCAGCGTGTATCAGCTTCCACTGTATGACGCGCCCCGATCAAAGGTCCCTCCACTGTCTAGTTCCCCACGGACCACATCGCTGACGCCGGCGTGCCTGCGTGCGTCCGCCTCACTGTTAATTATTGACGTCTAATGGTTGAACTACGTATATGGTCATGGCGCCGTGTGCATGAGCTCCCCATCGTACCCCGGCCAACAGACCAATGCCATCAGTGATGACGTCATTCCCGCTCTCTCCCGTCACCGTGGCCCGACAAGAGGTCACGTTAATCTTAGCAGTACCTCCCCAGGACGAACTTTGGGCTAGTTGGAGGATTTGTCTTTACCTCCCCAGGGTGAACTTTGGGCTAGTTGGGTGATTTTTTTTTTTTTTTTTTGCGGATTTAACATAATCATATTGTTCAACTCAGTAATCGTTTATATGTCTAAGAAAAGAGAAGGCTGTGGTACAAAAGATGGATGGGGTCGTAGGTCACATTTCTGCACACGGGGTAAACATGGGGGTATATCGTGCCATAGAACCCACCCATGGATCAATGTGATAACAGATGAAACGGATATTCCGGCCCGGAATTCTTCCGAAAATTCAGACTCTCTCCAGCTGCCCTGATTGAGTCGCGAACCCGCGACCCACCGATCACCGGACCGAAACTCTAGCTCTTGGGCTGCAAAGGCATTTTCACCCAGTCCGGTCGGTCATTCATTTACTGATACCACCGGCCCATAGGCTATAAAATGACCCCACATATAAGCGGGGTTTGAACCCGCAAACGGTTCATCTGCAGCAGAGTAACGGTATGTGACCTCTCTCACATGGCGGTTGCTGTTTAAAACATATATTATAATAATATGTTTAAAACACAAGGCACAGAGGCACTTACATTTTGAGTTAAAGGTTTGGACATATAGAGTGTGAGCCTGAACCTTCAGAAACGCTCCAAATTAAAACATACATAGATATCTGTATAGGTATCCCAGCAAATCAATAGTATAATGTTATTCAGTACAACCCAATTTTTGCCACAAAATTGTAATGCATCCATATCCTGAAATCAGCTGATTGAACATATATCTTTGTGCACAGCTACATACTATGATCAAACAAGCCCTCATAGAATAGGAAAGGTCAAGGCTTTGAGGAGCCTTAACATTTTAAAGTTGTGTTCTATCCCTGGATAAAAGGTTGTATAATGGAGAGGTTTATATACCTAGTATAGGGACCATTGTAGGGACCATATATTATATATGTATATGTAGCATTCTAGATAATATTATGTTTTGTCGTTAAATGAAGAAACGACCACTGAATAAAAATACAACTTATCTATATAACCTTTCAGTTACAGCCGTTTTTTTCGGATCTCAAAGGTATTGAACAGCAGTTTATATGTATAAAGAAAAGTTGAATGAGTTAGGCTATAGTTTGTTGACTTCATCAAATGATGATCTGCATCATATTCAAGGGAATATCTAATCAATTTTGGTTTACCATTAAAGTTAATATTCTCTTCACTATAATCAACCAGTTTCTGGGTTGTAATAAGGGAATATTGATTTTATCCAATTGGCTGTTAGAATTTTACTTTAATTTTTTACTTACTTTTGGTATTTTGTCAAACAGTGTTTCTGATAGAGCTTATAGTGAGCTGAAATGATTTCTTTTTTCTAATACAAGGTTAGTTCAACAATAAGTCTACTATAAAAACGAGATTGCGTCATCCATAGAGTGAGATGACGTAAAATGTAATATCCAGATTATGTCTTCGGTCCACTACAATGACCTTGATCTTAACAGTGGACTTGACCTGTGACCTACAGACCCTGTTAACAAACTTGCTCGGATATTGAGGAGTTAATTTATATGATGAAATGTTGCGTTTTGTGGCCTACACAGACACACCCTGAGATCCAGATGTGACCATTCAAATTCGTATTGAGCCTCTAAGATCCAGATTTGATAATATTGACCCCTCAGATTTAGCAGCTCCATAACTGTCGTTATAGTGAGAATCCTCTCAATTGTTAGCCACATCCCAAAAGTAAAAGTCACTCTTCAGTTTTGCCCCCAGATTCAACGATCTCACTCAGTAGACATCTGAAACCAACCTGCCCATTTATTAAGTTTCGGTCTACATTTCTAGTTTGTACATTAGTTTCCTAGCAAACGACGCAATCATCCCAACACCCCAGCTTGAACTCCCCCCCCCCCCCCCCCCAAAAGTAGGCCTGCACTGTCACAGCTCACGACAGTGAAGAGCCTCGCTGTAATGTTGTTATAATAAAATTAGTGAGTCGTGCTGTGTTGACATCTGGATAAGCCAAGTGACGAGTCCCCGGCCACACATCATTGAGGTCGGCCAGCTGTTCTTAACGGTTAATAGTTCTTGTAGTGTCTTATGTTAAAGTTTAGCAATTTTTTTGCAGACAAACTAATTAGGCGATTTGCAAAATTCAAAGATGTTATACATGTTACCTATGGGCTCAATACATGATATAATGTACAGCGTCATTAAATGAAAACTGTGAACGTTATAGTGACTTTCCCAATTTTTGGTCGTATCTACCAATGGTCAAATACCTATTGATGGGTAAAGTTACAGAACAAAATGTGGCATTTTGCGACTTATAAAGCATGCACACATATACACATAAACAGACATACCAACAGAGTGTCATAAATATGCCAAATACAGCTACAACTTGGGGGCAACAACTTAGTCTTAAATAGATAATGGGAACATTATCTGGCATAATTATAAAGTATATACAAATAACATAATATGGATAAGTGCTACCTAAACGAATGTAAATGTATCGATTCATCTATTCCTTGGGGATATATCTAGTTTAATATTTAATATTTAAAATAAATCCTATTTTGCCTAGACATGTATATCTTAGGCTGGATGATATATACCATGCATATGCTTGTGGCATATCATTTAGTGGCTTAGGAACTCCCATTGTGACATCATTTTTATAATATTTTTACGTCATGGCGCCTCAAATTCGGTTTTAAAACATTGAATTCTTCTTGTTAATAAATTATTAAAATATATAAAACAAGAGGTTAATTTTTTGAAATCAGCAAGTTTGGTTGATATGGATATATATGTATTAAAGTAATCAATCCTCGGCATAAAAAAAAACTTCTTGTAGATTTCACATAGCACATAACCATGATAACAGTATGGGATTCAGCAATAGATTATATCATTTCTTTCTAAAGAGCTCGATACGCTCGCTATTATTTACCCCTCCCCTAAGCCGCGATTGAGGCCACTGTTAACTGCTTACGACAGAAGCGGTACATCGTTATAGCGGAACCGAGCGAAACCGGGTGAAAAGTAGCGGAACCGGGCGCAAATTACCAGTTAGACAAGGAGTAGGAAGTTCAGTTTTGCTTAAAAGTACACTTATCAATATTTCTGTTATATTCGTATAATATTTACATAGAAATGCCGACTAAATCGTGTACATTGACGCCCGTGATCAAGTTGTGGGTGGGGCAGAAGAATATATTCCCCAAAATCAAAAACGACTAATGCAAGAAAATAACAAGTGGAAAAATTTATTATTTGGCAAAAAATGCTCGTCAATGTACAGGGTTTAGTCGGCGCCGGTGGCGCCGCCAAGTGGTGACTCTAAGAGTCTTACTACAACAACAACCAAAATGGTGGCCTGGCACTAGGCTCAGCACTCGGAGACAAATCCTTCTGGTACTAGTAGAGCGGTCGGCGCTCGCACGCAGCGAAACTTGATAGTTGATCGAGCGCGTGACGCAAACGCATTTTAAACTGGCGATATTTATTAAACTATATGAGTATTATTGTTAAATCTACAATATGTTGGTCTATGGGTCAAACCCTGCATAATGGTGCTTATAAACTTCATCTCCGATAAATAATACAACCGCAACGAGCGCGTGAAAACGGCTCAGCGCACAACCTTTTTACGGCCCAAAAAAGTGTGTCACGAAAAGAACGTTTTAACAAGTGTTCTTTGTCAAGGGAGATTTCGGCGGATATCACATCAATATTACTAAACCCACTATCAAGTTGAAGGAAAACCCTTCTTCTTTCTGATTCTATATGATTCGGCCTCTCAGATATAGTACATATTAAAATAAAACTCGAATCTGGCTTAAAATAAAACACTTGTTTAGTCCAATTTTCAAAACTGCCGATCACGCCATATGTTGTGCCGCGCGCACCGCCTTACTTGACGTTGTTTAATTTTGGGAGCGTAAATATTACGTCAGACGTCTATCTAAACGAGACAACGAAATCCTGCCATGCAGTCTTACATACGTAGATCTAGATCTACATAAATTAAGACAATAAGTTTTGATACATTGTTGTGAATGTCATAGTCAGATCGTCCATTCACGAAGAAGGCCAGACGATATCCGTCGAATCGCGTGTCGTTTAAAACTCCACTCGCTCGCCGGGCAGTTCCATTGTTACTTGGGCCAGTTTCGATAGGGGCGGCGCCCATGCTCCGTCCGTGTAGACGTAACATACCTAGACTTATCTCAAAATTATTTGTCTTTCTTTCTCAATGTTTCAGAGGCATCAATTAAAATTCTAGCACCTGAATGCACAGCGAAAATAAATTCCACACGTATCATCCATACATTTATAGATGTTTTGCGGTATGCCAACTGTACTCTCCCTTTCTCGGCAGTTATACTAAATATAAAATACTTTTAGCAACTATCAAGTTTGGTCGTAAAATTTCAAGTTGGAAACTGCAATATCTTTTTAACCGAATGACCTATTACAAAAGAAAAAGAAGGGTTATTCTTCTTTTGAAGAGAGCTATCCAGCTAACTTAAACTTAATAGTCTTGCTACAATTTGATTTTTGGGCTGTCCACCCTAGTACTAGACAATACCTTCACATTTCTACATAAAATATTATACGAATATAGATCTAACAGAAGCATTGATAAGTGTACTTTTAAGCAAAACTGAACTTCCTGCACCTGGTCTAACTGGTAATTTGCGCCCGGTTCCGCTACTTTTCACCCGGTTTCGCTCGGTTCCGCTATAACGATGTACCCCGACACAAGGCACTACCGCTGGCCACGGCACTGGGCCCTGGCCATAACAAATCTGAAATCGGACATCATAACCTGATAACCCCAACGAATGACCACGTAGAAACACAGTAAAATCTTACCTTGCGCCGAGGGGCCTTTGAAAAGTGGTTCCTCTGCAGTCTTGTCCATGACTCTTGATTGCTGTGGTAAGAAAGTCACCTGACTTCAACTGTAATCTCAAAAAATCTGCCAACTTTTAGACGTCTGTCAAACTAAAACCCCTATCTTGTCAGACCGGAAGTAGATATACAGTGATGTCACCAAAGTTACTCTCAAATCCTTAAGTTAAACTATTAAGACACATTGTTCACTCATAAAATAGTTTTGTTATTGTCCGTTTCCATATTATCAATATTAACTATAATTTATAATATCGTGTCAAATCATAAAGATTTCAACATTATTATTTCGACTTAAATATTTTTGTTTCAGGTGCACAGAGTTTTGCCAGTGACGCCATCTGACGAATGAAATCGCCACTACAAACCAAAACGTCAAGATGGCGATGGCAAGGAAAGGAAACGTGAGTTTTAAACTGGAATGTTTGTGCATTTAGATCGGAGTTATCTTTCGTCAATCGGTCTCTCGTGATAAGTTAAGCCACATAGAACGCATTAATGTTGATTTCGACTGATAAGATGTAGATTTAGTTGAAATCTTAACATGTGCCTCTGTTTTGTTTACCACGCATTGAAATCATCCGATCATCGGTTCCAAATCATCAACATTATTAAACTTGGTCAAAAGCTCTATCACCAGATCACATAGCCTTACTTTACAAGTTTTGGGCTACAATAACTGGATCAAATTCAAATTCAAGAAGTCAAATTCAATAGGCATTGGATATTTGACTGTGACCGGCTGCCAACTTTGCGCGGTACATAGTTATACCGAAACCGACCGAAACCGGCCTAATCATACCAAAACCACGCCGCTAGCATGTTGAAGACACATATGCTCTGGATGTAGCATTAGTCCAGATAGAGATAAGTCTAATAATAATTGTATTTATTGCCAGTAATAGCAGATATGCCTGTCTTCTATCTGCGGAAGTGGCTCAAACTGCGAATGCCTGCGCCATCTTGTTTGTTAACAAATGGCCACCAGGCACCTCCAGCTGCCAGCACCTGTTATGTATACATAACTGCATAAACTGTAGCGCGGTCTCCTGCAAAGAATTAGAGGACAAAGTATTCCCCTTGTTTAAAATACATGATATTGATATTGATTGATACATCAGATGGACATATTTCTATGCGCGTGTACGGGCCGTTATGATAGATACAGGGGGGGGGACATCTTCACAAGGGGAACCATCCTTTTGTGGGCAATGCCTTGCAACACCTCAGGCAATTCAAGTTGACCCATTTTGTCAGCGATGCCAACACCTCAGTAGGTAATTCAACTGAGCAAGTGACACCTTTTATGAGCGATGCCAACACAGAAGCTGCCAGATTTAGTCGAGAAGCTGCACTTCTGCCTCGCGGCGAATGATACAGCAAACATGATTAACAAGATGGCGCATCTATTCGACCATTATTTTATGGCTTATTCCGCCCTCTTATGCTTCTATCTTATAGCAGTCTTCTATATAAGTATACATGTGACCAGATCCCAACCGTAATCAATCTTCTGTAAAGTTAAACTGTTCTATGCAACTCGCTTTTGGTATATTCAGGCCGGTTTCGGTCAGTTTTGGTATAACTATGTACCCACTTTGCGGGGTAATTTTGCTGACTATAGCAGCAGATTGACTGTTGTTCATAAGATATTTGATATTGATCCACAAATTTTGATATATACAAAATATTTAGAGGCGAGGATGATTATGTAATCAAATGATAAACTTACAGATTTGAAAAAGCGACATTGAGAAATTTAGAAATATAGGAACTGGAACCCCTTTTCAATGCCAGGACATTGCACTGACTGAGATATAGCTGCTGTAGAATATAGTGTTTTACTATTTTATTGGCCAGGGCACTGAGATATATCTGTCAAAATAGGGATTTTAAGATTTTACTGACAAGTCTCATTACCAGGATATTGCACTGAGACAAATGTAAGATGTTCCAGTCAGTAGACATTTAAGTTCAACAAAATGTATAAGCATGGATAAGAGGCCTGCTATAGTGTTATATTTACCATAAACTGCCTTTTTCAAGCTGCATACATATTAGAAGCTGAGTAAACTGCCTTTTTGAAGCTGCATATATATTAGCTGCACCCCTACCTTGGCCAAGGCGGCATACGCCCAGAACCATTTTAACTAATTATATTACTCTGGGATCAATTGTTTATACAAGCAGTCTCAATGACAAAACATTTGCCTCTGCCATCACACTTCTTTCACACTTCAAGTGTCACAACAATGGCTGGCTCTCTGGCATTTAATGCATGGTTAGGAATCAGTATCAATTTGCTGTCTGGCCTGATATTAATGTGAGGACAGCAGCCGTATCATGTTACACTGGTGACATTATGATACAATCAGTTGTGTTGGCAACACCATCAATTTCTGTATGTCACCACCCCCTTCAAATGTAACCCCCACCCCCTGCCCTTGACCATTTGTACTGCAATTTTATCATTTTTTATGATACAAGCAATGTTTCTTTCATGCTAACACTCCATTGGCAGCAGACACACTTTTCTAAATAGACTAAGGCAAAGCCAATGAAATGTTCTAGTCACAAATATAGAGAGTATATTTAAAGTACTGTGGCAACTAGATCATGTCATGCATGTGCCAATGGAGCATTAGCAGGAAGAAATATTGGTTGTGTCCTATAAAAAAAGGATAAAATTGCAGTACAATTGTAAATTTAATACCATTCAAACCGTTCTGGGCCGCTTACTCACCTCAGTGGTTTTCAGAGCGATCACCACAATTCATGGAATATATGGGTTGAAATGTCACACTGCAGCATTTAGGAATTTGACTTTAAATCGCACCTCTCAGCTGCAAGAAAAAAAGGTGCAAGTTATACACCAGAAATTATGGTATACACTGGAATAACTCAATAGTAATTGCTTTATATTATAAATAAAGGTATAGTAATTACATTATAATCATAATTGGTTGTTCACTTTTTCATATACAACAGAGCTTGTATTATTTTCTCTTCAGGTGCGACTTCCCCCAGAAGTCAACAGAATTCTCTATGTGAAGAACTTGCCATATAAGATTACAGGAGAAGAAATGTATGATATTTTTGGCAAATATGGTGCCATAAGACAAATCCGAGTGTGAGTATCTGTTGCTAACTTCTTTGATGACAATTTTTGTGTGATTTTAAAGATTGTTATATTTTGTTCATTACATTACAATTATGTTTTATAAGGTGTTTTTTAAACAAGAATAAACATAAGTGATAATAGAATAAAGATCAAAGTCGATGCAATAGATGAGAATGAAGCAATATTCCTACGCTAAGTGCATGTCTTAAATTTATCAGAATTAGCATGCAATATCTTACAAATCATGTCTAGGGTCATCTTAAAATGTCTGGCTATGTATGGTATTGACATGGATTTTTTGTTTCTTTCTGTCAGTGGAAATACCCCAGAAACCAAGGGAACAGCGTTTGTTGTGTATGAAGACATATTTGATGCCAAGAATGCTTGTGATCACTTGTCTGGCTTCAATGTGTGCAACCGATATCTTGTTGTGCTTTATTACCAGCCACATAAGGTAAGGACAGTTCACATAATTAATGTAGATTTCACCAAGAGGTTAGGCCGTATTCAGACATGGGAAGCATTTCGGTGCATTCTGATAACGATGGACATGAAGTAACTTACCTTTGAATCTCATGACTAAGTGATGAGCAAATTAATTTGTTGCATATTTATTATGATCAGGTATAGGTAGATGGCAGGTAAACTGTCATGTTGTTTATCACTTCTATGGTTCATAACGCAGCATATGAATGCAAATTGTGCTTATGGAAAATGTTGTACTATCACGTTATTCTCGGTTATTCTCTTCAGGCTTACAAGAAAATGGATGCTGAGAAGAAAGCTCAAGCTTTGGATGCCATGAAAGAAAAGTATGGGCTGGCCACACCAGATGCCAGGAAGTGAAAGGAGTGATGCTGTACTCAAGAAACTAAAGGGTTAATAGTGCACTCCAGGAAGTGAAGGGTTAATCCTGCACTCCCGGGAGAAGGAGAGCAGCTGACGAAGCTACATAGTCGTCACTTCAGCTGTCCAAATCGGCCGTACGACTCCATGGACAGAAGTTATCGATTTCCTCAGGCACATCTCACAGTTTTCACTACCGTTGTTCATGAGGATGAACAAGAAGGGACTCTTGTCGCATCCAGCCACCTGAACCGACGCACGAACCATCACCTTGATAGCATTCTACAGTTACCATGGTTCCCGAGAACGTTTGTGATGTGTTTTGAGGTTGCCATAGCAACTCGCTTATCTTCACTGTACGTCGTGTAGTTTGTTAGCGATTCAGGTATTAAATCGGTGACGTCACTGCCGGGTTGTGGGTGGCCAGGGGAAACGCGCCTTGGTGTTTACCAGGCGCTAAGACTGTTCTTTCTCAAATCAACAACTAAAGCGAAAAAATTATATGGTAAATATAAATATATTGTGTGGGCGCCACTAAGGTGCGCTGTTACCGGAGTACAATATGAGTGCAGCGTGTTGAATAAATACAGGCACCGCTGGGGCTTAAGCCAGGGATGATAAGACAAATTGAAGATTGGTGATTAAAGCCTAATAGTCTTGTCAGTGGCTCCCCCTAGGGAGTACTGGTAACGTTACACATCTATATTTTCTACAGAAAACTGTTTCATTCCCCTACTGATAATTACAATTCTTTTATTCAAGATTCGTTTGAGACGTCACTTTAGTATATATTATGAAAAGGGAGGGGAGTCTGACTGGTGAACGTTGTGTGTTGTTGACGAGTGCATGTGTGTATGAGGACCGGAATAAATCATTTTATATCAAATATATGCACCTTTTTTGTCACTGTTTGTAACAGTTTGTCTCCATTTCGCTGCTTTTTCGCCCGCTATGACGAATATGCACGGTATGTTATTCTCCCCTTATACTACATTTAGATTCGATTATCTTCCAGTTGTCCGGGTGGCAACAGGTGGCAGGGTGCTCCTTAGCTCAGTGTGCAGGTCGTGGGTTCGCGCCCTGATACCTGCGTCTGGGACTCTCAGTTTGTCTAGGCCAGTCTTCTTACTGTCACAGTTTAGCCTAAATGGTAGTATTCATAAGCCGCACGCAGCTTACGCATTACATTTCCTTTCTAAGCCATTGACGCACAGACTGGGGTGTTCCACGTGCCGTAGGATAATAGTTACAATATACATTGGCCATGACGTCAGTAACCGTGGGTGCATTTCTTTGGGCCTGAAACCGGTAGGCCGCCCGGTATACTCTACCTCTTTCGGACCTGCCGGTAGGGCTACGCCAAGTGTCAAAAAATATTCATACCGGTCATGTCCGGTTCATTTTAGGGCAATAGAGCCAGCATAGACAGTCACTTTTCAACCAGCCGCCATCTTCTCCCAAATGTCCCGTGCTGTTTTGAACGGGACACAATCGGCCTGCCGAATAGATGCGAGAATACGACCCGGGTGAAACTGAGACGTCGGGCGGTATACCGTTGCGTAATGTGCGTATTCGGTTGACCTTGGGGATATACCCGGGTTACCAAAGTAATGCGCCCTGTATTGGCCAGTCTAATCTCCTGCAAAACTCACGTGTGCTTTAGGAATACCGGCGTCTCTATATGGTACACGAAAGCGACGGATATCGCCAGTCTTTTGTCACGTCATATTGAATTGTTTATGTCATAACGCGCCCCCAGAATAACTTCTTTCACAAGGTTACGTCATGACCACAATTAATACATAGAGTGGCGAGTTTCTGTGTTCACTGAAAAGCAGACTCAGGGGCGATCGGGCCGTTGTAATCGCTTCATAGAAGGGCGCGTCATAAAGCAAAGCTTCGGATATTTTTTTGATAATTCATAGCTTCTATTACTTCAGGCCTCGGGCCCATAGTATAGTAAAAAAATAATAAAAAAACATTTCGATTAAAAAAAAACGCTCTTAAAATACTGGTGGAATGTACATTCATTGCGGTATAAACATAAGCAGCAAGACATATATATGGCCTTGGTTGGCCATATGCCGCGACGCAAATCGTATTACTTAAACCAAAACAAAGCTGCAAATCCATCGTCTTTCGCAGACGGACCGACGCCCACCATTTACAACCATTGGTTTGAGTCCATATTATAGGGCCCCTGATGGGGGGTAGCCATGTCGCGTGTCGATTTTAAGAAAATGTCCATGTCGCGTGTCGATTTTAAGAAAAGTTCTATGTCGCGTGTCGATTTTAAGAAAAGGTCCATGTCGCGTGTCGATTTTAGGAAAAGGTCCATGTCGCGTGTCGATTTTAAGAAAAGGTCCATGTCGCGTGTCGATTTTAAGAAAAGGTCCATGTCGCGTGTCGATTTTAACAAAAGGTCCATGTCGCGTGTCGATTTTAAGAAAAGTTCCATGTCGCCGTGTCGCTAAGTCTTATGTCGCATGTCGATTCTAAGACAAACCCAATGTCGCGTTGTCGATTTTAAAAATCGCCGTGTCGCCGTGTCGAAAAAGCCCCTCTGGGGCCCTTATTATGGGAGGCATGTGCGGAGATATATATATATATATCTCCGCATATGCCTCCCATATTCTGTCCGAGCCTTTTGGCGAGGATAGGATATGAGACTGAGGTAAACCCGCCTCGCACGAGAAGCCATATATATTGCGCTTGGGGGGTTCCGCGGTAAAGCCCCCCTTTTTCACCTCCAAAATCCGCTCGAGGGGGGCGTTTCACCTCGAAAATCCCCTCGGAAGGGGCGCTTTACTGCCAAAATCCGATCGGAAGGGCCCCCCCCCCTGGTCCCAAGTTTCAATATACGCTCTATAGGGGTATCTTTTTCATCACAAATGCCCGCTCTCACGGAATGAATTCGCTGGCAAATGATTACGTACGCGCACTGTCAAAAGTAAACGTGGGGCGGCCCGGCTAGAGCGCTCGTATTGAGTGCTCAGGTTACCCGAGTGCCTTACGGCGCGTGGATCGGTGGTTCGAGTCCCACTGTGGCCATGTCTGTGTGGTCGAAGGATCAAGATCGTATGCCCTTCTTCGCAAAAGAGTAGGGGGTTACCCCCGGGGACATGGCTCCCTCCCTTCGCCCATTGACGCGATATGACCAAAAGTGGTTAAAGCGTCCTGAATATAAAACCAATAAAAGTAAACGTAAGAGCGACAAAACGTGCGTTAGTAACGCCAGGAGAAAGTTTAATGTTGTGTATCTTAAAAGGCAAAACGAAACATGTTTTTCACAAGTTAAAACTTCGAAGTGAAACAAAACTATTTTTGCGCTTAAGGTGGATGCTGACAATGAATTCCACGAGACCTTCTGTCAACTAGTCAGACTAGGTCGTGGCATCCCACTCGGTAACGTTTCACTTTCGGCTGCATGTAAGCACATGAAAGATTTGGATCAGTGATAAAAGCAAACGCTTTAGTTAGGGGAAAAAGTAGCCCTATAGATCAACTTGCCCTATTTTGCAAATGTGAGCTGTTTTCACACATAAGCCGCCAAATACAATGAACTTCAGTGAGCAACATCGCACATGGCAATGCGCAGATCGCATTATACGCATAGACAGCTGATCACGGTCCATCGCTTATGTATGTGTTTGAGTTAGGAGAAAGAACAATTGAATACGATATAACAGGCCATGTTTTTTTGCTTTTTTTTAAAACGTGCGTGGAACTAGGATTTCGCCACGAATAACATGATATGAGAAACAAACTCAAAAACAGATGATCATTTTATTTCATTTTATTTCAAAAATCCAGAAGGTTACACCCAGGCTAGCCAATGCGTCGCGCTGTGGTGCACCCCTGGCTGACACTTTTTTATTCTTTGTTTTTTGTAATTTTTTTAGGATTTTATGTTTTGAAAGATTTTTTTTAACATTTTAAAATTTTACCCATATCATTTTGGTGGTTTATCGTTTTTATAATTTTTTTATGCTTTTCTGCTTTAATGTTTTTTTTTTTATTTTTATATAACGCAGCACTTCTAGTGTTGGCCGCTGATGAAGTTGCAACTTCACCGTTCACACAACATGAGCCATGAGGCCTTACAGGAGAAAACCCTTTCTCAGGCCCAGGTAGTTGTTCTTGGCTGGAAATAAACAATAAATAGTCACAGTACAAATCAATCCACTATTTTATACGAGGAAGATATGCGACTAATATCATGTGAAATCAAAATGATTAATGATTTGTTATTCTGTACCTTGCATATCTTGATTTACATTGCATATTCACACCAACATCTGCACCTAATTTGGCATAAACGGCTGATCCGGACCACATACCACATATTCCTCTGTGACATATTATACAGGTAAATGTATAATGGCCTAACTTACATTCAGCGGCAGTTGGCTTCAAGACAGCTGGCTTGGCAGGCTTGACTTTCTGCTCAGCAACAGCCATTGATGGCTCTGGTTGGCGAGGAGAGACGGGTACAGCCTCAATCAGCTGCTCGACGCCTTCCTCCTTACCTGGTGGTCACGATTTTAATATAGATGAAATCCAATAAGAAAGTTTACTGATTTGCGGGATGGGGGAGGCGGGGGGGGGGGGGGCGTATGAGGTCGTGCGAGATAAAGGGAAGGGGCGAAGATGTAACATATCTTAAGATTCGTATCATACTGGGCCTTGAACTAAGTCTACGTGGGTTATTGGAACACATGTTGAGAGACAAGTTTTATCAAGCGCATATGCTGTGCGTCTAGCATTTATAAATATTAATGGCTACATGAACAAGATAAGAATTCAACGACAAATATAAGCTAATATAATTACCCAGTCTACCCATGAAGTATTCGACCGCATACACGATGGGAAGTAGAAACAGCATGCTGAAGTACAGAACATAAACCCATTGTTATAATTATAATATATGACGCGTAAACGATTGTATCTATTTTTTATAATATTTATCATTATTAAATATACACAAAATATTTAGAGGCGAGGACGATTATGTAATCAAATGACAAAGTTTACTTACATGATATTGTCTTGCTATCGGGAAATTACTCCAGAAATGTAAGACAACAACAACAGTCTTTGAGAAAGCAAAGACCAACTGATGAAAAAACAGGTTTAACGGGGTTAAAACAATGGCTGTTGCTATGACGATATTTGACGTCACAATGGTGTAATTCATGTATTCAAATAACGTGACGTCATTTCTGCGGAAAATACCGAAATATATTTTGCGACACCAAAATTGATTCGCACATATATGTAAGCACACAAGTTACGTCGCTTTATTACGTCCAGTAATGGTGTAAATTAATCGGAGTGAGTGTTGTCCAAATAAATAAAAAAAACTTAAATAACAATAACTGTTAATCAATGACGCCAAACGATTTATTTAAGACCATTATTAAAACTACCACAAAAACTGCGTGTTAGGCCTAGAAACCGATTTCCCTTTAATCAAACAGAAATGGGGGCCCACTTGTCGCCAAATTATTTGACAGCGATTGAAGCCACGAAAAATAAGTAGCTCATTCAGTTTCGCGTATAGAGGTGGGCGGGGGGGGGGGGGGTACTTTTTCCAATCTCCGCGATTGGCATCCAGGAATTCTTGGAGGTCTGCGATTGCATGGCTGTTGGCAATTTTGGGGGATCGTTGGTTGGCTCCGTCCGTCTGCGAAAGACGATGGATTTGCAGCTTTGTTTTGATTATACGATTTGCATCGCGGTATTTGCGCCTATGACTGAATAAGCCTATCTGTGACCGACAGAGCTTACCGCAGTCGTTGTTGCATCGGTGACCTGTCGAGAAGTCTTGGTGTGTGCGATCCGTTCAAGCAGTCTGTGAATTTTCGATATTTGCGATGGCTTTCACTTTCACTTTCATGGGGTTTTTTTTCGCGCCCGGTCTTGAGCAGTCCTCATCTTGGAGATCCCCCCCCCCCTAATTCTTGGGGATTCGCGATTCAGAGGGGTTATCCCCCCTCCTCCTCTATAGACTATGTGACTCTGCTTGTGCAGAGTTAACAGATCAAGACTATTATTGTCCTGCTTTTTTATACTATTTGTACTACGTCATCAATTCAGACATCGCTTAAACACTGTGACACTATATAATGGATATTGGTAACATGATGGCAATTGATCTTTATTCGCAAACCAATGAATTAATAAAGAACAATAAAGCACGTTCTTATTTATATACACTTTCAAAATTTGTGATTCCCATACTGACGACACGTACAGAAGGTGACGCAGTGCAGGTTATATCAGCCGCGGTGACAATTGCAATTAAAATCATGCACTGTCAAGAAGCGATTTATTGTTGAGACATTCGGGAGATAAATTGGTGAAAGCGCAGCGACTGCACCCATAAAGTCAAACGTATATATAGGTGCGGATTTTTGGTTCCCGCCATGGCTCGGGCTCGAACCACCGACCTCTCGCTTCCCAGGACGTTCGGAGCGCAACGTCAAACGCGATGCGCCAAGGGGATAATCCCATTGGCGCAGGTTGTTTTTGGTCTATTTATGTCGCATCGGACCGGTACCGAGATATTACACATGTGCTTCTGAAGTTGTGCCAGTATGAATATGCCGTCTGTTTCATTTTCTACCCGCGACTGGACTGTCCGTAAATAAATTAGTGTTATACTTTTGTCCAGAAATCTCTATTTATTACATTTATGATTGTGTTGACTAAATTGAGTTCCGCGGAACCGAAACCGTCAAACCAGCTCTCTCGATAGTTTCACCGTTTCGAGCAAACCGGTTTCGGTTCTTATCCTGTCGAGGAGTCAGTTCGACAAACCGGTTTTGGTTTCATGTAAATCGAACTAAGAGTGAAGATATCAGAATGTACGATCCCCCCACCCCCCGGATTACTTGGCCACTGCTGCTATATCTATCTATCACGAATTCATTTATGTCCAATTCCGTTTACCGGTCGCCAAAAAACTCAGCTTTCGCGACAGAAACTAGGTTTTTTGCATCATTTTGCGATATATACCTGTTTTTTTAACCGATAATCGTGTTTTTCGGCTATGGAGGTATGATAGCTGCAAAAAATTCCTTAATCCGCGATAAACTGAGTATATACATCGATAAGCCGATTTTTTCATTCGAAACCCTGCATTTTGAGCTGTAGCGCCATCATGCGGAAGTTGTCGCATCGATATGCTGCTGGTCCCAAATTTCGATCCAGAAGTGCCGTTATGCACGAGCCGCACATCGTGAATTAGAACATATAAAATGCAACTTTTCCCTGTTTAATCCTTACAAAACACCAATCGTTTGATTTCTGGCACATATAATTGGTGAAGAGGCTCCATGCGCATGTGCGCGACTGATTCATCCGATTGTAGTCGGCGCATGCGCAATAATTCATATACGGGGTTTTAGATAAGCTAAGTTTTTCGATGATGTCGCTGTATGGTTCGATAAACCAGGTTTATTACTCGATAAACTAGGCCGAAAAGCATACTTTCACGACGGTTAACTGTGTATTTCGAAAATTATTACTTTTTTTAATCGATATCACGCGCATTTTGATAATTCGGGATCTCACCCCGAAAAACCGAGTTTACCGAAAAATCGCGCTAATCAATCGATATTAAATTTTTCGGATAAACACGGTTTTTTGGTGTTAATCTCAGTTGATCGGTTGTACAGACTTGCTATAATTGCCTCTAATAATCGAACATTTCTTGATGCCGATTGTGTCAAATTTATCTAATTTTGCTCTAGAATAAAATTGCTAAGTTAGATATTTCATTTTCATGTTGATGGAAAAAATAGATGGTGATTGATGCTTTGAAAATATCTTTGGACCCAAGAGCTGGATTATAAGATGAAGCTTCAAAGGGTGAAATTGTTCTGTGTAAATACAACGGCGAAGGCACTGCATGGATTCGGTTTAGATTGTACATAAAAAGCAGAACGCTTGGGTTGTAGCATTATTAACATTGAACATTGTATTCCCTTGATTCCTATGAGCACTATACAAATCAGTTGCCCGGCAACACATTGACTGCTAAATATTGAATTACATCGAAATGGCAGTGAGCTTGTAAAGTTGTAAATTGTCTTGATCGCTTTCTTTATACAGTATGAATCGATTTACCAACAACGGCTAATGTTGAAATACCTTTACATCCACAGTACTGCAAAGTTAAATGATCAATTTGAATAGCCAATGCGATGGCTTAGCGCTTGAACTCCTCGGTAAGCGGTCGCATTTCTCATCAGGCTTAACTCATATAGAGACCAGAATTTATACTCGCGACAAATAGATATCTGTATATGCGTCAAGGTCCGGATTCAGTAAGATAAGCGGCATAATCCAATGCATTAATATATTCCAGAGGCGCTGACATCTGGCGTCGGGTGGAGTCCGTGAGGCAGGATCGGTTCGTCAGTTACCAATGGACGTAGGCCATTGACGTCAATCAGAACTTCATTCTCGCTGCACTGGGATCCATTGACACGTCATATATGGTTGTTTGAGGCCTCCGGTTGCAAACCTCCCCGGGTGGGGGTGGGGGGGGGGCACTACCTGTAATTACGTACACACATGTGTGCCGCCCAAATGACCCTTTCTGTCGCTGTTTTCCCCTCAAGTCCCTGGAGCAGAAATCTGCAATGACTGGTGACACCCAGGGAGGGTGACGTGTCCATGGTTACCGGCGGTGACTGGGTTACCACAGCACGCGGCGTGCGGCTGCCGCGAGACCGACCGTCAACGTGGGAAGCCAATCTGAAAGAAAACCGTCGCCATAGTTACGTACGGCAATCATATGACCCAAGGGTAGACCTACGTGGAGCGGATTACGTCTGTGACAATAGTAACGCGGGTGTAGATGGGGAAGGGGGAAGGGGCAGATGCAGTTGCGCATTAGAGGGACCGTGCACCACATTGGATCAACGCTAGATGAAATAAAATTTTGCGAACTTAACATTTAATGAACTTCACATTTAATGATTTTCACATTTAATGAACCACATTTAATGCACTTCACATTGATGAACTTAAGATTGACGAACTTAAGATTGACGAACTTAAGATTGACGAACTTACGATTTACGAACTTACGATTTATGAACTAAATCAACAAACGTCACATTTACTGAACCTAACATTTAGTGAACTTTTAAAATGTAACTAAACAGTTAGTCGGTGAACTTAACATTTAGCGAACTTAAATACAAATGAATTTAACATCTTATTAACGTGCCCCTTTCCCGGTTTGTACTTTCGTGCGCCTGGCTGTATGTGACTTACGAGAGCGGAGCCCCGGAACTGAGCTCAAGGACACCTGGACCTCCTTCCTCTCGTAGACGAGGGGCATTCCGTCCATGATGGACACCGTCAGGTTGCCGTCCTGGCTCAGGGTCAGGACGTCCTCAGCCTCCAGCACATTCACGTATTCTGAAGTCAATACCAAACGATGAAATCACAATTGATCAACCAAGGAGAGGAGCGTGGGGTGGGGTGGGGTGAGGTGGGGTGGGGTGAGAGGGCAAGCGCGCGAACTCCCGAGGGTGGGTGGATGGGTGGGCACAGTCAGTTGAAGGTAAGAGCGGATGCTAAAAGGAATGGTCAACCACTCGATGCGAAAAAGGTCCCTGTACGTGGCTTAAAGTGACTCACACAGCTCTATCTTCTCTGGGAAATTCTTCAAAGGTTTTGAATGGCAATGGGTACCGTGCTGGAAATATTGTGTGCAATAAATTATAGAGTATGTTGTTAAGCCATTTTTCTCCTGTGATGAAGTGCGGTTTTCGTGTGTACAACGTCATCAAAATTCGGGCATCGACGCCTTTTTTTGCCACTTAAATATATTACTATCTATTTCGTCATATATATCTCGTCCAAGACGTTTATCCAAATGATTTTGAAAATCATAACTTAAGTGAGAAATTGCTGTGCGAAGAGCCTAAAATCAACACGTTAGATTGTATGCAACTAACTACCGAAAACCTACCATACGTCGAACCTTCGTCGGGGTGCTGGGGAAGATTGGGGACATCTACAGTCAGGTTCTGACCACTGCCGATGTTACTGATGACAACCAGAGTCTGTAAATACAACATTATATATATATATATAACTTATATATATAAATTAATCCTCTCCTTCAAAACAATCTGACAAAAGTGCTATTATTACTGTGTAATTTAAATATATATTGTTTTCAATGGCTTATTTACTACGGTAAATTAAACAAGATGTGAAAACTTACAATATCACAATTATATTATATAAATATTATATTATTATATCAATACTTTATATTTTGACAAGGGCGTATATATATATGTTATTTAAACGTATCGTCACAGGGGTTAAAGGCTGCTACGTACTCTAGCAAACAACCACATATGGGGACAATTTGAATGCTTATCTTCTTACACAAGTCAATTAATTAATGTTTATAGCCATATTCCCTGCTTGCTTGAAGCATCTCTTCGTTTATGTCCAACTGGAAAACAGGCAAAGCCCATTACAATTCTGTACTCTTGCTAAATCTTCTCGGCTTACCGTGTCATTGGATCGACCGAAGACCATGACATCATCATCGACAAGGTACTCTATCTGCGGCGATCCAGCCACCTGCAGGTGAAGTCTGTGGCCCAGCATGCTGCTCAGGAACTGGGGAAAGGAGGTCCATGTCAATAACGTAACTGTGACAATATATCTGCGGCTCAGCAAGCAGCTGGGGAAAGGAGGTCCATGTCAATAACGTAACTGTGACAATATATCTGCGGCTCAGCAAGCTGCTGGGGAAACGAGGTCCATGTTAATAACGTAACTGTGACAATATATCTGTGGCTCAGCAAGCTGCTGGGGAAACGAGGTCCATGTTAATAACGTAACTGTGACAATATATCTGTGGCTCAGCATGCTGCTGGGGAAACGAGGTCCATGTTAATAACGTAACTGTGACAATATATCTGCGGCTCAGCAAGCTGCTGGGGAAACGAGGTCCATGTTAATAACGTAACTGTGACAATATATATGTGGCTCAGCATGCTGCTGGGGAAACGAAGTCCATGTTAATAACGTAACTGTGACAATATATCTGTGGCTCAGCATGCTGCTGGGGAAACGAGGTCCATGTTAATAACGTAACTGTGACAATATATCTGTGGCTCAGCATGCTGCTGGGAAAACGAGGTCCATGTTAATAGAATATCTGTGGCTCAGCATGCTGCTCAGGAACTTAGGAAAGGGGGTAGATCTTAATAAGAAAAGGGGGTAGGGGGGAGGGGGGGGTACATTATCCGATCTCCGTGATTTGCATTCTGGAATTCTTGGAGATTCGCGCTTATCCGTTAAGAATTTTTGGGGATCGTTATTTGTAAAATTGATGGTTCAACGCGAATACCCTTTCCCCATGAGCCTCGAACTGCCACAGCAATCTCTGTATTGCTCGATATTTGACATTAACACCGCCCAGCCTCCCCGCACCCCCCCCCCCCCCACACACACACCCGGTCCCAGTTTTTCCTAGGAAATTCAAAAAAGTTGTATCATATGCACTCGGAGATACGTTAGTCACCCTTCCGAATTATTGGCGATTCGCCATTCAAAATGGATAATATCTTCTCTCTCATAACACAAGTGTTACAATATGTATATGAAGCGCAGACCAAGCACAGTTACCTGATGTTTGCTGGTGTGCCATCATTGCCATTCCTCGGTCATATTACCCAACATGTGGAGGTCAAACGACGAGCTCAAGGAGGTTTTGTCATATTGAGATTTTGACACGCTCATCCCAGCTAACATCTAGCGTTAATTGAAGGTTACCCATTCGTTACTGTAATAATGTAACATTCTAAAAAATGTTCTAGGAACGTAACGAAAATAATTTTAGGGTTACTATGTAACCTTCCGAAAACGTTATGGCAACGTTGAATTTGTTTTTTAGGGTTATGGTGTAACCTTCCGAAAGGTTATAGGAAGGGTGACAAGAGAACGTTATAGGAGCGTTCCTTGAAGGTTATTATAACCTTAGCCATGACGTTATCTGCCAAGGTTCGCATACGGTCAGTAAAAACACAAGCCAAAATGACCCCTTTCTGTTTTTGTGGACTCAACTAACCGTATAAGTGGTTGACGTCTCTTCATAGTGTGGCCAGAGAGATTCCCTGTTCTCTGGATCGGAACCTCCGTTGAACTCCTGTTCTGTCCCGTAGTAAATCATAGGGATACCCTGAAATTGGAACCACGTACAGCTAACGTTACAACGACGCACCACTCGGCTCACTCGGAATCATGTAAACAAACACACTAGCAAGGGACAAAAGTGGTGCCGTCAAATAAATGCACCTATGGACGACTTACACTTGATTTATTTATTAATTTTCTAAATTATTTGCTTATGAATGTTTAGAAACGACAACGAAAACACGTCCATTTAAATGGTTATGCCCGGTTCACACGACGCAATACGTCGTAAAGTTCATTGAAATACCGTGTAAAGTTCATTGAAACACTTTGTAAAGTTCATTGAAACACTTTGTAAAGTTCATTAAAATACGTTGTAAAGTTCATTGAAATACGTTATAAAGTTCATTGAAATACGTTGTAAAGTTGAAATACGTTGTAAAGTTCATTGAAAGACGTTGTAAAGTTTATCAACTTTTCGACCAACTGTGCAACTAGAGGGCCGGTTTTCCACGCATTGCGAGCTGAGCGCATGTTCTAAAGTTTCGATCAACTTCACGATTTGGGAATTGTCAACCAATCAGCGTCGAGTATTTTAGTCAATCAGCGCTGAGATGATCCAGTTGATATTGTTTTGCATTATGACAGTTATAAACTTATGTGTGGCTTGTATGCATGACGTTATGAATGATGCCCTGATGGTATGTTTGCTTGGAGGCGATGGTGATAATTGTTGAGTCGGTTGGTACGCGGTTTGACCGTGTGAACTGTTGACCAACCGATGCTGCGACCGTTGTTACATCTATTGAAGGAATGATCGTACCGTGTAAACCAGGAATTACCCACTAAAGATACTAAATTATATCCTTTTTGGCCCCATGCCTAATTCGATATGCAAATTAGCAAACGTCTGCTACCAGCCAGTGATTTATTAGGTCGTTAATTGGCCATTCTCCAAATAAATATCCATGTAATTCTCTTAGCATAGAAAATCTGATTAATCATCTGTCCAAGTGCGTAGATGTTCATCACACCACATCTGTTTACCGCTCATATCTCGTGTTATGGTGTACGTAGTTAAGTAAGTAACTCTTTTTTTGTACTTATTGTACACAGTTCCCTTATAAAAAGCGTTATGAATAAAGCTACCTATCCTGTTAAGCAGAACGGCATCCCTCGCTCTTAAAATTCTAGAAACATGCAATTAGGTAACAGGAAACGTCAAGGTCAAGGGGGATCCAGGGGAAGGGGGGGTCCAGGGGGTCCGCCCTTGACCTGTATCAAGACGCTTCCTGTTACCTAATTGCATGTTTGGGACTGAGGCGTGGATATCCCATTTTGCAAAAAGAAGGCTATCTGAGGCGGTGTGGATGCCCCGGGATCGCAATGTTCAGAGCTCCCCCCCCCTCCCCAGTCGCAATTTTCAATGCCCCTCAACCCACCCTTTCAAATTTCCGATGTCTTTCAGCTGGTACTCACTTCGCCGTAGACTATATAAGCCAGTGCGTTCCGGAACAGAGCGACATCTGATGAGACGTTGAGGAACCTCGGCACGTCGTGATTGTCGATAAAGACAGTGAGGACGGAGGTGTCCTGGAAGTTGTCTCTCTGAAACAATGGTTTTAATATGTTACGTACCAATGATACACATGCAGCCAATGCAAAAGGCTGCATATAATAGGATAAAATGGATACACATACCCCTCCCCCCCCCGCTTCACTGCGCAGAGGAACAATCAGTTGTAACATATACATTTATGACCACGGGTAATGTTTATTAAGGCAAGAACTTCTTTGTGAAACTGGTTAATACAAATTATGGCATACGCTTTGAGTTGAATGTGACGAAGGGTGACGCAGTGAAGGAACATGCCATGAAACTCACTTCTATATATTTTAAAACCGTGATACATATACAGTGACACTTTTACCAAAGATTCTCATCATCATTTATCATGGTCAATATAACCGCCATGGACGATATCCTGCTATGACGTCACTCACTTAGGCTGGCGTTGTGTCATAAAGGTACATATGGGTGGCAACCGCTCACTGACATGTGCCGTGAGGTTGGTGGGGAAATCCCGGAAGCTTCCCTGGTCGTTACAACTAACCTGATCCTAACACTGTTTTTTCTACTGCTATTATATTTTATCAATTAATATTTATGTTGAATGTAAGTATATGTGTATGTTTGTAATTGTACTATATGTATGACATTCTAGGAATAACGAGTTATATATATACCTGATCCGCGAGGTTGTCGGCAAAGTCCTTGAAGCTTCCCTGGCCATGGAAGGCTTCCCTGATTCCCCGGTAGAGGGGGTAGTTGGTGATGGAGTCGAGGTGCTCCTGGTAGAGAGCGGGGTACTGCGAGTCCTCCTCATGCCACACCTCCCCCATGCAGAACGTGCCGGCGGCCTCCCGGTACTCACCCCAGAACTCCATCTCTATCTGCAAACAGGTCAAATCACGTGGTTTTACTTCACTATACCCCTGACCACTCGCACACACACACAGGACACGCCACTAGAAATCCAAAATACGATTAATGGTAAGATACGCGTAATCGAAAGAATTCTCAAGCCATTTCCTGTACAGACCTCAGAACCCCGCCTGTATCGGCAAACAGGTCAAAACACGTGACTTTACTATACCCTATAGACAGCACACATGGTATCTTTATCCTGCGACTACACAGACATGGCCACAGCCGGGCGCGAACCACCGATCCACGCGCCGTTAGGCTCTCAGGTGGCCAGAGCGCTCAATGCGGGCGCACTAACCCACTGAGCTATCGGGCGGCTCTTCTGGTTGACGGGAACATGCGCTTAATCTGTAGAATTATCAAGCCACTTCCTCTTCAGACGTCTAAATGTTCTGCTATATTATATGGTGTATATATGTGACTACATGCCGAAGTCACACCAGACGGCGCTTCGCTAACGATGTGGTCCTGGGTTCGATTCCGCGTGGCGACTCAATATTTGTGCCCTGGAAACTTCTCCTCCAGATTAACTATTGCAAAGTCAATTTCACTTTGCGGTACGTTTTGAATTAAAACCATATTATTATATATGTATATTGTCACATGTTATGGTAAGCGAACTTTGGCGGTCGTCACCCTGTGGCCTTGCAGGTGGCGCGTTTGGCTCCGCTAATTGTACGCTGCTGGGCCAGCCTAAGCGATGGGGTGCAAGGTTCGCGCTCTGCTTGTGCAAATGCAAATTATTGGACCTGAGTAAGATCCCATTGCATACGTCTCATTCGCAACGTTTCAAGCGTCTCTGCATTGGTCATATGGCCTACAGAGGTGAAAGTGCAATCTGTAATCCATTCAATCAGCCAATTATTAACTCACGTGGCGGACAGTGTCTATTCTGTAACCGTCAATGTCGAAATCTGCCGTTAAATTGGAGATCCAATCCTTCAGCGTTTGTCTGACTAGAGGCACCGTTTGGTTGAGGTCCGGGAGGTTGGCAAGGCGACATAACTCCATCTGTAAGAATCATAACGTATCATTATTAGCAGTATCATACACAAAAAGTTACATTGTACTTTTAGGGCAATATCGACATTTTGCTGGTTAATTGGTCCTTCCTCCCAACCAGTCAATACCCACCTCCTCTTGGCTTGGCCCCTCCCCCCAACCAGTCAACACCCACCTCTTCGTGGCTTGGCCCCTCGCCCCAACCGGTCAACACCCACCTCCTCCTGGCTTGGCCCCTCCCCCTCAACCAGTTAACACCCACCTGTTCCTGGCTTGGCCCCTCCCCCCAACCAGGCAACACCCACCTCCTCCTGGCTTGGCCCCTCCCCCCAACCAGTCAACACCCACCTCCTCTTGGTTTGGCCCCTCGCCCCAACCGGTCAACACCCACCTCCTCCTGGCTTGGCCCCTCCCCCCAACCAGTCAACACCCACCTCCTCTTGGCTTGGCCCCTCCCCCCAACCAGTCAACACCCACCTCCTCCTGGCTTGGCCCCTCGCCCCAACCGGTCAACACCCACCTCCTCCTGGCTTGGCCCCTCCCCCTCAACCAGTTAACACCCACCTGTTCCTGGCTTGGCCCCTCCCCCCAACCAGGCAACACCCACCTCTTCGTGGCTTGGCCCCTCGCCCCAACCGGTCAACACCCACCTCTTCGTGGCTTGGCCCCTCGCCCCAACCGGTCAACACCCACCTCCTCCTGGCTTGGCCCCTCCCCCTCAACCAGTTAACACCCACCTGTTCCTGGCTTGGCCCCTCCCCCCAACCAGGCAACACCCACCTCCTCCTGGCTTGGCCCCTCCCCCCAACCAGTCAACACCCACCTCTTCGTGGCTTGGCCCCTCGCCCCAACCGGTCAACACCCACCTCCTCCTGGCTTGGCCCCTCCCCCTCAACCAGTTAACACCCACCCGTTCCTGGCTTGGCCCCTCCCCCCAACCAGGCAACACCCACCTTCTCCTAGCTTGACCCCCCCCCCCAACCAGTCAACACCCACATCCTCCTGGCTTGCCGCCCTCCTCCCCCTCAACCGGGCAACACCCTCCTCCTTCTGGCTTGGCCCCACCCCCCAACCAGTCAACACCCACCTCTTCGTGGCTTGGCCCCTCGCCCCAACCGGTCAACACCCACCTCCTCCTGGCTTGGCCCCTCCCCCTCAACCAGTTAACACCCACCTGTTCCTGGCTTGGCCCCTCCCCCCAACCAGTCAACACCCACCTCCTCCTGGCTTGGCCCCTCGCCCCAACCGGTCAACACCCACCTCCTCCTGGCTTGGCCCCTCCCCCCAACCAGTCAACACCCACCTCTTCGTGGCTTGGCCCCTCGCCCCAACCGGTCAACACCCACCTCCTCCTGGCTTGGCCCCTCCCCCCAACCAGTCAACACCCACCTCTTCGTGGCTTGGCCCCTCGCCCCAACCGGTCAACACCCACCTCCTCCTGGCTTGGCACCTCCCCCTCAACCAGTTAACACCCACCTGTTCCTGGCTTGGCCCCTCCCCCCAACCAGGCAACACCCACCTTCTCCTAGCTTGACCCCCCCCCCCCCAACCAGTCAACACCCACATCCTCCTGGCTTGCCGCCCTCCTCCCCCTCAACCGGGCAACACCCTCCTCCTTCTGGCTTGGCCCCACCCCCCAACCAGTCAATACCCACCTCCTCCTAGCTTGGCCCCACCCCCCAACCAATCAACACCCACCATCTCCTGGCTTGCCTCCCCCTCCCTCTCAACCAGTCAACACCCACCTTCTCCTGGCTTGGTCCCTCCCCACCCCCCACCCCACCCCCTCCATCAACCAGTCAACACTCACCTCCTCCAGGCTTGGCCCCTCGCCCCCACCCCCCCTCCAACAACCAGTCCATACACACCTCCTCCTGGCTTGGCCCCGGCTCGGACCAGTCAATCTGGCACAACTCGTGGTAGTGGTCAGTCTCGTTGAAAGGATACAACCCGGAGACGTTAAGGGACGATTCTTCGTCACAGTCTATGATGTCACTGCAGCCTTCAGGGTAACCCATGTGGTTTGGCACCCTGTGGAATAAACAACGGCAACAACGATCAGGAAACTGAAAATATCGGTGGATCTGTCGCTAGTTTTGTTTTCATGATCCATTCGCATAAGATGGGCGTGCCCCTTTCATCTCCACAACTGTACATCCACATAACACAAGGGCAATATTATAACATGTGAGTCGTCATTGGAACATGGCAGTGGGATTACTGCTTTATCTCAGTTGCATGTTGTTCTACATCAAAGTTGCAATGTGTGTATCTACATACAGATCTATCCAGAATAGCTCGTTCCAAGGAGATGTAAAGCTACGACTACGAAGAATATTAAAGGTTATCCCTATGGATATTTCAGTTAATCAAATAATCTGCCTGATATCGTAGAAGAATATCGTGGAAATAAAGTAACAGAAGTTTACAGTGTCCATTTTTCAAAAACTGGTGTATCCTCGATCAGTTTCACCCCTAAAATTCGAGAGTTATCACTTGCTTGTCAACACGGTACATTCGTGTTTTCTGTTTGATCGATGCCTATTGTAACTTCCACTATTAAGTATCTAGGAATTAAGTCTCTAATAAATTTGTACCACGTGTCTCGTGAATCAATTCATATGAACCGCGCATTTTGTTCTTATTCTGCATTAAGACGGATCTGGCATTACGTCAATCCTGGAGCGCACAGACGTGTTGTATAAGGCGGGTCATACTTGTGGTATATCCCTCTGGACGTTGTGTCGGCTATCTCACTATGGACCGTGCACTCGACTTACGCCAACGGTCCTAGGAAACATATCCAGACAGCTTATGATGACACTTCTAATGCCTTATCTGACATTTGAGCATCTTCTGATAAGACTGATGCGTAAAAATGGTACTTGTCACGTATTGTCACGTACTTGTGCCGCCCGATATACTCAACCTGGTCGGGACCTTGACGCCGAATGTCAATGAAATGTTCACACCGGTCACGTCCGGTTCATTTAGGGGCAATGGAACCAGCCTAGATAGTCACTTTTCAATCAGCCGCCATCTTCTCTCGAATGACTCGTGCGGGCTGTTCTGAACGGGGCACATCGGCATACCGAATGGATGGGCACGCACCCAACCCGGGTGAAAAAAGTGTCGGGCGTTATACCGATGCGTCATGCGCGTATGTTCGGTTCACTATGGGGCCATATACCCGGTTTATCAACCAAATGCGCCCGCTGAGGTATACGTTCCTCAAACAAAATGACGTGAAATCCAAACACTGTTCGTTGGCTAGATCAGTGAGCTAAACGGGGTTAGCTGCTGACCATGAGGTCATGGGTTCGAAGCCCCTGTACCCGAGGCATGCATCAACAGGTTGGCTCAGTAATTGTATTTAGCCTTCATTGCATAAAAGTGGCGAAAACATGAATATTTCCTTTCGCCTTCTATCCTTCTGCTACGGTACTCCATTACAGGATGTCACACTACTTGTTTCTAATGGGTTGTCCCAGGGTTTATCAGTTTATCTCAAAGGTTTCTTCCTGGTATGATCGGGACAATACAAAAAAGACACCGATGATGCAACACCCCGGGTCTGATAACACCCCCGGGTCTGATAACACCCCCGGGTCTGATAACACCCCCGGGTCTGATAACACTCCCGGGTCTGACAACACCCCCGGGTCTGACAACACCCCCGGGTCTGATAACACCCCCGGGTCTGATAACACCCCCGGGTCTGACAACACCCCCGGGTCTGATAACACCCCCGGGTCTGACAACACCCCCGGGTCTGACAACACCCCCGGGTCTGATAACACCCCCGGGTCTGTTGATTAGGAGACCGTGCTTCACTCACTCGATCCCATCTCGAGTGGATGTCAACATGACTCATGGTTGTTGAGGATGTCGATAAAAGTACTTAAAAATCACATAGATGAGGAAAAAAACAGGATGATCCAGGAAGTTTCCAGATTATGAACCCATGTGAACCCAAAGTTGTTGAGGATGTCGATAAAAATACATACAAATCACATATATGAGGAAAAAACCCAGGATGGTTCGAGAAGTTTCCAGATTATGAACCCATGTGGTCAACATTTGAACCCAAGGCTGGTTCACATGCATGCGTTTGCCTGCGTAAGACGATAGAATTGCAGATTATTCTATTGGAACTTAAGTATTTACATTAATTTTCCGCATATAGCCATTAACGAGGGAAGCCAATTGAGATTGACAATGGTATCTTCGTGGGCAGGTAGAAATCTACTTCTTTCGCAGCCTAACGTACGTTGAAAAGTACAAATTGGGCAAACTTCGTGAAAAAGATATCTTTATATCGTTGTGAATACCACGGACCTGAAATAAGGGTCTCTTATGTATATTATGCCACTTATATTGTCCTATTGGGGAAATGAGCATTGATGTCAATATTGGTGGTTAATTCACAAAGTGATACAGAACTGCTTCTCATGGAATCTGAATGATAACGCCCTCACGACAACTGCGTTTAAGTGATTCCGGTAATTCTGTAGATGGCATCATACAAGATATTCGCACTGGCTTTGTTTATTTCAGGCCATGATGTGCAGATGTATGCGGAGAAATGTATGACTCGGGGGACTAAATGAAGCCTTGAACAAAAGGTTTCCACTCCATATTTCCATAACAGCGCCCGCACTCCCATAATATAAGGAGGACATTAACGAAAACAGAGAAGTTAAATGTTTGTTCATGTATAATTATTTTTTATGTGTTTTGCAGGAATAATATGCTTAATACCGAAATCTATGTAAATTCCCTGACACTGATCATTTGATTATTGATCTATTTAAGGTCATATTGGTTTGCTTTATCTTCAGGGTGTCCTATATATATCTTTATATCTTTATGCCGAACTTAGAAGGTCACAAGTCCACAGTAAAAATCAATATCGTACAAAAAGGCTTGCATAAACTTGCATTGCGCGATAGATACACAGTCACTTTTTCTCTCTACACAACCTGCCCATCCCCCCCCCCCCACTCTCTCTCTCTCTCTCTCTCTCTCTCTCTCTCTCTCTCTCTCGCGGGGGTTTTCTTTGATGGAAGGGAACGCTTTTTCCCTAGCAATCATCTGGGGGGCCATCATTTTGAGGTTCAACGAAGCGATGCGAGCGCGGCCCCGCCCCCTCCCTATATTATAAAGAATTACCACTGACACGATCCATTTATACCACGTATCTTGGAAATTTCTAGAATTAGAAAGAATCACTCCTCCAGCCAGGTAGCTGTCTGGGATGCTTTATGGTTATAGCTTGTTGTTTATGTCGGACCATCATACAGCGCTGAGTAATCGGGTCCTGCTTGATAAGCAGGATGTGGTTGATAACAAGAGGGTTATCAGGTTATGGTCCAACCGGTATGTTACCTGTAACTATCTTTCTCCTCAGTCGGTGTTATAAGCATGCGTGTGTGTGTGTGAGGGAGTGGGGGTTGGGGGGGGGGGCGGCTGTGGCATAGATATTGCCGCGTCCAGCTCATGTCGTGAGGCTGAGCAGATATTTTTTGGGCGCAATGCTTGGCATAAAGCATAGTAGCCTACGCAGTGACGCCAGTGCCTGGATCAGATTATAATTATACTGAATCTGACCTGTTATATAAGACCGAATCAGACATATTATAGGACCGGATCAGACATATTATAGGACCGGATCAGACATATTATAGGACCGGATCAGACATTATATGACCGGATCAGACATGTTATAGGACCGGATCAGACATATTATAGGACCGGATCTGACCTATAATTATAGTGGATCAGATTTATAAATATACTGGATCAAACCTATAATAAAACTGGGTCAAATATATGATTATTCTGGATCAGATCTATAATTATTCTGGATCAGATCTATAATTATTCTGGATCAAACCTATAGATATACTGGATCAGACCTATAGATATACCGGATCAGACCTATAGATATACTGGATCAGACCTAATAGATATACTCGATCAGACCTATAGATATACTCGATCAGACCTATAGATATACTGGATCCTACCTATAATTATAGTGGATAAAAGCGATAGCATGTCCCGTCATCCCTCCTGGGGTATGCCAGCCAGGTCACGTGACTTACACGTCCACCATGATCCAGATGTCCTTTTCGTGCGCCGCGGCCACCAGAGCATGAAGGTCAGCCTCCGTCCCCCAGTGAGGCTCGATCTGGGTCAAGTCCTGGGTCCAGTAACCATGGTAACCACCTGTCGTCTGCATGGTGATGGGCGAAATCCAGATAGCGTTTGCGCCTGTGGGTAAATATAATATATTATTATAATTATTATACACACTGCGGATTTAATTTTGAGTAATGATGATAATATAGTGTCTATTGTAGTGTTTCACAGCACTGGAAGCTACCTTGCTATTGAACAAATATATCAAGTTCATATTTTCCAAAACTACTTTATATTAAACATATAGATCATCTTGGCTATTTTATATACCTCGAGGTAGATTTATCCGACCTTGACTTTTCCCATTTCTGCCGCAATGAGCAAACTTCCGCCTAATCGGAATTTATGTTCGTCAGGAAATAAATTCCGATTAAAACTATAATTTCGATTAACCATAATAATTATTGATGATTCTGGTGAGTCATAACGCACTTTTGGGTAAGATAACACTGTAAATAAGCTGTAGTATACAGGTTTGCATAAGACCAGTGACTTAATCAACAAAAATAAAAAATAAATATTATGCAAAATTGACGAAATATTAATTCTTACTGTACTGCCCGTTGGCCACATGTCTGCCTGATGAAGCTCAACCCGGCCAAGGAACAACTTATGATTATCTGAGCATGTGGCAATGGCACAAGTCACCCATAGCCTATTTCAACCGTAATGCGATGGCAGAATAGAAAAATTGTGCTAAAATAAACCCATCCAAATGGATGCACCAAGACTAGGAATAGTAATTCAAGTTGATGATACAACTTCCCGTGAAATCCTTTCAAATATATTAAATGGCAATATAAAGAAAACAGACTCCTTACCCAGGTTTTTAATGTAATCCAGATTCCCGATGATGCCCTGAAAGGACCCGCCACACCAACTCCGGAGCTCGTCACAGGATTCGGTGGGAGTCTCCCCTTTCGGAGCAAATCTGTCTGTCAGGATCTGCAATGATCCGGAATGTCAAACAGAGCGTATCCCTATGCATGCTTTAGAGCAAGTGTATATTGCAGTTTCTAAGGCAAATTCAGCGCTTCTCAATGCCTTGGAGGAAATGTATATTGCAGTTCTTAAGACAAATAGAGCGCTTCTCAATGCTTTAGAGCCAGTGTATATTGCAGTTTCTAAGGCAAATTTAGCGCTTCACAATGCTCTAGAGCAAGTTTATATTGCAGGTCCTAAGGCAAATTCAGCGCTTTCCAATGCTTTAGAGCAAGTTTATATCGCAGGTCCTAAGGCAAATTCAGCGCTTTCCAATGCTTTAGAGCAAGTACATTGCAGTTTCCATATGTTACTAAAAATGTGTGATGATAACAAAAAAAACAATATGGTTGAAACTTACGTGATATATGACACGATCCCTCCATTCATCAGCCGTCCTTACGGCATGCGTCTCGCGCAATGTTGCCATGGCAATCACGGCCATAGCCATGGCAACTGTCCTTAGCGTCATCTTCAATCGCCGAATCTCTCCTTGCGCTGATCCTGTTCCCGATATTATTATATTCCTTGGCTTAGATCTTTTATTTGTATCGCGCCTTCCGTTGCGTTAAAGTCTCCGTTGTTGATATTCGCTCGCTCAATTCGGGCAATGGTCCGCCCTGATAAATGGCTTAACAGGTTTCTGATGTCGATGTGTCAGAGATAAATGTCTCCGCTGCTTCCTCTTCCAATCTCCCAATCTAGGTATGAAGTGCGGCAGCAGTTTGTCCGCGCCAGACCTTTATAATCTTCCCACACCTATACACACAGACACACACACACACACACACACATCATTGTCTGATAACCAGGTGCTTCACGTGGGTCAACAGTGACACGGCCGGGCTGATCGGGGAGGCTAACAGATAAGACTTCCCTTTTGAATGCGGTGTGGCGGGCACAGGGTTGCACCGACCCTTGTCTATTTATTGTTAGATACGCGCGATGCACCCCCACCCCCACCCCCACCTCTCTCTCCCACCCCCCTCACCTTCCGGATACTGACTCACAGCCTATTGTGTCTGCCGATCGAAAACGTGGTCACAACATAGGAGTAGATAGTCATAGACGTCATCGTGACGTCACGAGAGGAACTATTCATCAGACGCACGAAACTAAATTTTGTTTTTTAAGTGATGATATAGTTTGATGACTTTCTTATCTGTTGGTTACAGGCTGAGCGATCATGGGCCCGCTTCCTGGCACGTGCGTCTGGGGCATATGTGATCATAATTTTATCAAATAATTAAAGTATTTAAAGTTACTCATCCAGCAATATTTTTCCGGAAAAATGTAAAAACTATTTTGATTGGAAATGATGCATTTATATTCTTAGCATAGTACACCTATTGTATGCAACAAAAACCCGGATATGTTGTTTAGCATTTTTTTTTCTGGCAAAATTAGTGCATCCCATGTGAAAAAGTGTGGCTTTCTTGTGTACTACGTCATCGAAATATGCACATTGCGCCAGTTTTATTATACCTTTCATCATGCGATAACAGTAGTCAGGATTTTTCATATTAAATCGTTGACGTGGCGAAGGGAAGCACACCATATGAAGATATCAAATGTTCAGTTTTTCTACCTTCTTCCATTACAACAAATGGATCTCACTCTTCTCATATAGAATTCTTTATATTTACTGCACACTGGTCCGTATTTTAGGAGATGTGGCATCAGCCGAGAAACCACGGATCCACTGTTTTAAACCTCTATAGTTCAATGTTAACTGATATTGAGGAGTTGAGTTCAACATTTGATTCTTTTCCTCATTTTGAATCGATCGCCAATGAATGTTGGGTTGTGCCTGATTACCAACGCTATAAAAGTGGTGCGAAAGGGGTGGGCCAATGAAGTGGTACTTTAGTCTAGTTCTAGAAAACTCAAACGTCAATCAAACCACAAGAAGTGCTCGCCCTTCTAGGTTTAACCTATGACGGATCGTCTTGAGAGCATGATGAATACCGGAAGCTGTGTCACTCGGTGCGGGAGGGGAGGGAGGGGGGGGGTGCTGTGGCCGTTATTCCATCAAGCATCTTCTACCCCCCACCCCGCGCCCCCACTGCTCCCTCACGCATAGGCCCACATAGCATCGGCCGCCATTCACACCGCCCCCAGTCAACCACCTAACATCGGCCGCCATTCACACCGCCCCCAGTCAAGTCGCAGGCACTTTTAAAGACCACTTCTAAAGACCACAGTTTACATAGTACACGAGAAAGCCATACTTTCCCACATGATATGCACTAAGTTGGTCAAGAAAAAGGGGCTTAACAACATGGATTTTTTGTGCATACAATACATGTGTACTTATATGCGAAGAATATATTATTTCCAGTCAAAATTTGTTTTAAGTTTCTAAGGAAATCTATTGCTGTATGAGTAACTTTAAATAAAGCAGTTGTTTAATTGCTTTTGCTGTGCAGGCGGATTCATTGCGCCGTGAATTCCATGTAATCAATGGTGGATTGTGGTTCACCATACCATAGTACATCACGCTCTGTTACTACTATAGATTTTGTGATTTATAAAAAATATTTGGCATATGATGTTCAATAATTATTTTTGCTGCATTAGCCAAACGCAACATTTGTAGGCAACAATTTCTCGTAAACACATTCGTTGTAGGAAATACTGAGTTTTGTCCAAACGGGTCACTGATAAGTCCACTTCATTCAATGATAGATACTCGTTGCTGCCCCACCCCCCACCCCCCCCCCCCTTCCCCTGCGCACGTCAGTTATCAATATTTCAACATTTGATTTAACCTGGACCTTGCCCTGTGTCGATCATTGTGGGTCAAAAATACAAGCATCACGCACTAGAGGGTTGTATGACACTTTGTACAAGGTGAGGCGGGGGTTGGGGGGAAGGGGGGGGGGGGTCGGGCGATGAGGTCCATATATTGATTTTCAAGAAGAGTAGTAAGTTTTCTCATACAAATCTCCAAAGACAACCCGCTTGTAAGAATATCCGCATTTTGTGAGTAAGAAATATGTACATTACACCTCAGACAAGTAACGGCAATTTTTAATCGCGAGACGAGGTTTTAACCGCCTCAAAACTTGAGCGGTGACCGTTCAACGCGATAGCAATCAACGCCAATCGACTATTTTGGCTCAGGTCGAAGCTCATCTTGCTTTATTGTCTTATTGACCTCCGTCACACACACTTATAAGCAAACGGACCAGGGGGTATGAGAGGAAATAGAGGACTTTGCAAATTATAGTTTATATTATTCCACTGTGAGGCGCCACGGCATGTACAATGCATTTTGGGTATTATTCTGGACTTTGTGAGATGTCAAGATGACAACATATTCTGCAGACAATTAAACATACGATATTTTCAGCTATATAACGGAAAATTTATGTAATCTGGATGTAAGCTAGACAAATTAAACATAGCACCAAGATATTTCCCAGAACCCTTTGCGCTAGTACGTCATGCTTTTTCCAAGATGGCGTACATTTACAATGTCGTGTATGACGGAAAGCTTCATGACACGGCCTCCGCCCACCGGAAGTTGTTTGTCGCCCTCTGGCGGGTGCGACGGACATCTAGTTTTCCCTGGGAGCAATAACCCCAGAAAAACTAAATCTTAGTGAGTTCTTTCGACAAGATACAGCACGTGGACATGTCAGATCTCGTGCGAAGGAAACGCTAAGTATGGAAGATTTGACAACCAGGAACATACATTTTTACAATTAATGTGACCAAAAATGTGTACTAAATACTACCGCCAAGAGCTTGAGACGAAGCTCCTCTTGAGTAACTTTTGATTGATAAGGACATAAAACATAATTACTTAACATGTTAATGACCCACCCAATGAATGGACCACTCCCTGCCACCACCACCCCACCCCTTTCCGCGCCCCTCCTTCAGCCCTCCAGTGTGCTTAAGTGCGATATGTCGACGTTCGTATGTCGTGACCAGTGGCTTATAAAACCCACGGCGACAAAATCCGTACAAAGAAGACACCCAAGCACAAAACAAGTTTATGTAAGCGCCCTATAAATTTCACCCGACGTCATATATTGTTACTTGTTATCGGCTCAAGTGCGATATGTTGACATTCTTACGTCGTGACTCGCACTTACAAAACCCACGGCGACCGTTCGTCATGTTAGTACCAACCAGTCAGGTTCATCTTCCATCCCTGTTGTGTAAGCCAGTGTCTCTGCGTCATACGATATATATTGTTACGCGTGCAAAACTAGTTCCAACAGATTCCCAAACTTACCTCAACTCGCTTGTCTGGATTCTCTCCGCGCGCGTGTTACGCGTGGCGGTTCAGGGCTGGATCTAACTACATGGCCTAGTAGATGTTCGACTGTTGTATCTGATAGTCCAGCTCAAACGGACGGTGCAGGGTTCGAATCCCACCTGTGGAAATATCTATCTGCGTGTGTGCAGGATAGTGCAAGATTTCATGTCGTTCATTCTTCGCCACGCGTTGGGAGACATAACGACTCTTAACCTTCCCATTGTCACGACAGAGATTAAACCGTCCCCGGGTGGGGGTGGGGGCACTATTATATACATCTGGTGGAGCGTGGGGGGGGGGGGGCCGCGGGTGCCTTGATAATATGCCTGAGAGAGCGGATATTACCCCGAAAAATCACCCCTTCCGAGCGGATTTTGTCGGTAACACGCCCCGACCGAGCGGATTGTGGGGCTGAACCGCGGAACCCCCCCGGCCCCCTAAACCCAGCAATGTATTAAGTACCCTCTTCCCCGGGCTCTCAACCTTCCCATTGTCACGGCAGAGATTAAACTCATATGAAAATAAAAAATGAATCAAGCAATCAAAGGAGGCTCCCCAAGACGGCGAAAATGTAACCTATCTATTCCAATATCTAACGCTATATGCCCAACTGGGCTTATCATGCATTATATCAGGAGTGCAACAATTATGATATCTTGTATGAACGCACTCCGTTTCGCGTGATTCACCGCCAGTACGTTGAATGGCCATCAAGTTGGTTGGTTGGTCGTATATTCAGGAAACTTTAACCACTTTGGGTAATATCGCGTCTGACTCAATGGAAGAAGGAAGGGAGAGTGGAGCCATGTCCCCGGGGGTAACCCCTCTACTCTTTGCGAAGACAGACAGGGGATATTTATCCTGCGACCACACATATATGGCCACAGCGGGCTCGAACCATCGATCCACGTGCCGTTAGGCTCTCAGGTGGCCAGAGCACTCAAGGCGAGCGCTCTACTAACCCACTGAGCTATCGGGCCGGCCTCCGTTTACGTATTGAGCCTGCGTCGTTGTTATTGGTAACCCCTCAGGTTAAAGTAAACCAATTATGCATATGATAATGAATAACGAATGCTAGGGGAACCGTGTTTTGTTAGCCGCGTATCCGCGTGGTGCAGCCATGGGGTCGATGTGGATATATGCAGGGGGGAGGGGGGCAATTGGTATTTCCGTTCCTCGGGAATGGACTTTTCATTTCACCGTGAACTGGGCATGCGGAAAATAATTCTTTGTGAACTGAGAATGGGATATTAGCCGTCGTGATCAAGGATTTTCATTAATCGTTAACTAAGAATTTTAATAATAAATAACCGTGAATTAGGAAATCGCCAATTTGTATCATGTATCCGCCCTTTCACATGTATGCAGGGAGTTCTCCTTTCGATTCATCGTGACCTGGGAATAACGAAATGTATTCTTCGTGAGTTGGGAACACGACCCCCCCCCCCCCCCCACCCCTTGCCCCTATGTAGCGTGCTTCACATTAATGCCCAAATACGAGTAGCGTTCGTATTCCACTGTTCGAGTAAACTTGGTTCGTTACGTTTTCATGGAAATGTAAACGATTATTTCACCAATCACCGTGAATCTTGGCAGATGTTAGAATGATAGAAATGTCAATAGAGTTCGGTAACAATAGAAGGTCGACCACAACCTACTCGTAACAATAAAATGTCGACCACGACCTCCTCGTAACAATAAAAGGTCGACCACGACCTACTCGTAGCAATACACCCGAATGGTCTAGTGGTTAGCGCTATTGGCTCCTTTGAGTGACCAGCCATCTTACGGAGTTCGGGAGTTCGTATATGTTTGTATAGGATAAAATCTTGTCCGTCGAAGGCAGTGAGGGTTATCCCCGGGCGGGGGGAGGGGGGTGGGGGCATATCGCTCATATATGTGTAATACAGGAGCCGTATTCATAATCCCCTCGTAAGTTACGCACGAAAAGTGCATTTTCGTCTTAGCCCCACCAGCTCGTTTTGGTGGTGCTCATAATAAAAAAATACATCTTCAGTATAATTTTAGCACTTTCTTAATGCAGAAAATCCATTTCTCGGTTGACTACTTATGTATTTTGAATCGCTTGACAAATCTTCCACTTGGCGCTAAGTCTAGTGGCGCCAAGTGGCCTAAATGGCGCTGATGAATACGGCCCCTGACCATTATCAGGTGGTTAGATGGCTATTCTCAAACATACCAACCAGTCATACAGTCGGTCTTAACCGCCGATACTGCGAGTGCTGATGGGTGAGCGTCTTAAATGTAGAAACGACCCAGACACACTGTCTACCGGAAGGGCACTTGGTGGTATTATTGACATAGCGGTTATGAGAGGGGGAGGGGGGGGGGCTATCAGACGCAGTGGTGGCTCCTGCAGATTAGGGGAAGGGGGGGGGGGCGCCATTTATTCAAGTACTATCCAGGCGCCGATCCAGTGCGAATTGAAGCTGGTATACGACTCCTCATTGTTGTTGACTTATGAATCGGAAATTTGGGGGTTCGGTAAGTATGAAAATAGATGAAATGTTGCAGAGAGCTCCGCGTTATTTTCTCGGAGGACGCCGATTTGTTCGGACTGCTGCAGCGCAACGTGATAAATAAATCTGGTTGTCCCTCAAGTACAGACGGTACATTTATAGGACGATTTATATCGATGCCAAGACATAGGAGCCTAACGGCACGTGGATCGATGGTTCGAGCCCCGCTGTGGCCATTTCCGTGTGGTCGCAAGATAAAGATCCCATGTCCTTCTTCGCAAAGAGTAGGGGTTACCCCCGGGGCCATGACTCTCTCCCTTCCTTCTCCCATTGCCGCGATATGACCAGAATTGGTTAAAATGTCCTGAATATACAACCAGCCAATCAAGACATATGAAACAAATAGCGAACGTTATGTATTTAAGTATGTATCTAGAAATGATAGATTTATATGGGACTATTTAGGTGTGGCATCCCTCCTTTACCCATTATATAAACAGCGAGATTTAAACCTATCACAGGCTTGAAGAGAACATTGTTGTATTTGATGCCATACTGCGAATATATATTCGATTAGATTCATTTCCAATTTATGCATATGAAGGATAATTCTGATAGTTAAATTTATCCCTCTGCCGGGAAATCGTTCAATGCAAAGTGTATGAGTAACGGTCATTTTCTTGGAGATTGTTTGCATGTTATGTCTCGATATACACTGCCACTTAAAGCAATATATTTACATGCGCCATCTTAGATGTTTTACATTTTAGAATCAAGACTAAACGTATCTCAAAGTTATGATGCATATATGTTTTATGTCTCTGAGAGTCTGTAAAACAACAATTTCAACTTAAAACTGCGCGGTTTATTTATATCGCGCGCGGACGTGATGGCGAGCCGCTGCCGACATCACACACAAAATACCGAGCAACGAGGGGCTTGGGGTTGTGCTTTATAGCGAAAAGATACGTCTTTTCACGAACAAAAACACATTCTCGCGAAAAGACACGTTAAGTGCCTATACGAACCTTATTTGGAGTAAGTAACATTACAAAGTCTAATGGTTCACTTGGGAGAGTGAAATAAATAAAGATCTAGTATGTATAGCCGTCCATGATTTTAATCAGTTGTATGTACTTCTGCACGGCTTCTCGCGATTGGGTGGCCGCCATGTTTGAAACGCGATGTCACTAGATGGCGCCTCACACACCGAAAGCGGCACCTATCGCGACAAGCGACGTGTGGGTTATGAATTCACGGATGCGAAAAGACACTGAAAGCAAGTCAATCAGTCATATTTATTTATAGTATATATTTAATATTTGCAACGGATTTCCACAATGCTAATTGCCCTCTTTAATCCGACATTCGCTTTCCGACACCGACACGGCCTTTCTGCAACCAAAGTGCCAATTTCTCTCGTTTATCCGACAAATTGGCCGTGAAGGCGCGCCTCGAAGAGAATAACACTGACGATAATCGCTTTCAAGCATCGACACCTAAAGGTGTGATATCTTTGGGTAGGTTTGGGTAGATTTCAAAGAGCTTGTATAGTGGGCCACTTGCTTGCTTGCTATTTCACCTTTCGTTATCGTTATGTCAGGCCTCATCATGTTGACCTTCGGTAACTAGATTTGTCTGCATATCTTAATCCGGACGATAACAAGTTAATACAATCGTGGATGGATGCCTGTTTAACTAGTGCACAATACATTAATTATTTCTCGTAAATCAGAAAGGTTTCCATCCCCATGTCTATAGCTTGAATCCCTAAATAATTCAAATTCGCGAATGGAGTTAGCTGTTTCTTGTCGTTTCGTTCTGATCACAGAGTTTATAATATATATATTATATATATATATTAACCAATACTTTTGACATACAAAGGTTATTCTGTTGGCAACTGCAGACTGACATTAATATCATGTTTTTGGCACATAGAGACATATGTATTATTCAACTTTCAAAACATAAATGTATCTTTTCGCATAAGTGCTACTGATGCGTTCAATCTTTTCGCATCATAACGCTAACGTCGCAAATACTTGCCGCGATTGATGACGCCATCTGGTGTGTGAGGCGCCATCTAGTAGGTATCTGGTGACATCGCTTTTCAAACATGGCGACCACTCACCCGCTGGAAGCTGTACAGTACACAAAACTTAACAAAATCATGGACGGCTAACTAATAGATGTATATTTTTTTCACTCTGCCAAATACACCACTAGACTTTGTACTAGCTATCGATGCGTTCTGAAACTTAAAATAAGGTTCTTATAGGCATTTAACGTGTCTTTTCGCGAGAATGTGTCGTTTCGCTATAAAGCACAACCGAACAGCGAACAGGCGCGCAGGGATATAAAACTGGCCACAAACTTCTGCTCCGGTGACCAAATTGCTTCTCTCTGGATAGACCACAGGCTTTCAGAATTTAAATTCAATACAGAATATACTTATAATTTGACATGAGGAAGAGGTTTGGAATACAAAAAAATACAAAATATATTGCTTTAAAGTTACTTTACAGCCCATCCAAGGGCTGGATAAAATGCATATTTGTTCAATTAATTATATAACCCATCAAGTATAATGAGCGAAAGTGATATACTTGTCTTTGCATGATGGAAACAAGCAATTAAAAATGTCAGTGAATTGTATAATTTGACTTCCGCAGTAAGATTCCCTTTCAAGCGTTAAAGTCACTCGTTATCATTTCATTAGATCGCCTTAAGGGGCTTCAGTAAAGTGATTTATGGGTTAGAATCAGAGTTATGTTAATAGTTGGTTGGAGTTATACGTGTATGGCTGTGGTATATGGCTTTGAGTCAACGCCTAGCCTAAACATAGCCTTATGACGCATATGGTTAGAAGAGGGCAGGATTACGGTGGGGGAGCTTTGTTCCACACCCAAGGTGTGGGTACGAAGGGTGTGTTGGTCAGGAGTGTTCGGGCTTTGGTGGTAGCTCTATTGTGGGTTTGTTCACGTCAACCATCAAAGGGAGGAGACAGCCGGTGAGTGAGGACGCTAAATGAAGCACAGTTAAAGCTATAGTATTTAAATTTTGTTCATTTCTCATTGTATTTGCATATATAACAATTAGTTTCATGTGTTATAGGGAGTGTTATATAACGTGTTGCATGATGCGGATATAGAGGAGCGGATTCTTCCATTGAGTAATAACTTGCACACATATTTAACAGTTACTTTTCACACATCATTCAAAAGTGGTTAAAGCATCCTGAACATACAACCAACCATCACACATAATTCATTATGGCGCCAAACGTCGACAGCGGCAACACGGAAAACAGATGGAATTTACAATATACGTACCCCCCCCCCCCCTGCACCCATCAGGTGCGGGTGCAGGGTGCAGAATCGGGTGTTGGCGTACACGTCGACCCACACGTTAACATAATTGACACAGAGCCTCAATATTGTAAATGGGATTTATTTTACATGTAACATTCAAAACAGTATAAAGGTGTGAAAATAACAACATGCTCCTTGACAACTGTACTTCATATATCACCTCAACAACAGAATCGAGGCAACCAACATCGCGCTCAGGCATTGGTGAGAGGAATGGGGTACCCCTTGGAGAGGGGAGAGGCCGGGGAAGGCGAAAACTGAGGAAACCAACAAACATGCCCAGTCGGTCTTATATAACTGCTGCCTATTATCGTGCATTGGAATCGAGTAAACAGAGTAAAGGTCATGGTGTCTAACCGGTTTCCGGTGATACGCAGAAACGAAGTAAATATTTAGGGCCCTTCGGCAAGGAGCGCGTGGGCCGATAACGCGTGAATTGTATAAGTTTAGATTGAAACACATAACACTGCACAAATGGATCATAGCAGCAACTGATGCATGGTTTTGGATTTTCGCGACTGTCTAACTTATCAAGGTTCCTGGCAACACGACCGAAAGTGCAACGTTATAACTGACGAACCGGTGCAAATAAGACTGATTCTGTGTTGCGCGGGGAGAATTTAACGCAACTGGTGGTGCCAATAAGACTTCGATTCTTCGTCGCGCCGGGAGACTTTAACGCATTAATGTTTGTAGTGAGCTGCGCTCCTACGAGGCCTTGGGAAAGGCTAGGCCCTGGGGACAACGTTGGTCAAGACCACGTCGTATGTAGTTGTATGCTCGTCCAATCGACATTCCCATGGAATCGTCGGCGGCCTCTCGTGCGTTTGTGGTTGAATAGATGAAAGAATGAATGGATTGGAGAATTACGCCATCTTTGTGCAAACGTCGGATAAAACAACCGGGCCTCGGAACCTCCTGCGATAAAACTATCAAAGTCTTCACTGTGAGTGTATTTCTGCTTTCCTAGGTCATGGGGGGTCATGGCACAAGGCAATGTACCCGCGAGCAACGTTAAACATGATAGAAACCCCTACATGGCTACCCACACATTACCACTTGTTACACCAGAGCATGGTGGCGGCCCCGACAAAGCCCAGGGATAGAGCCCAAGGATGTCTGTCAATCGGGACGTATCGCGGCCAGGAAAACAAGACCACATCACGGCCATGGCATCCCTGTGCAGCGACCAGGACTCTAATGCCATAATCATGTTATAATAACGGTTATAATAACGGTGGCGTGAAACCCGTAATCGTTCATGGTGCATGATGACCAATGGTTTCAATGATGATCATGGCATGATGACAAAATAGTCCGTATAGGATACCATGACCATAGCATGGGAGCCATTGCAATACGTTAGGGACGGGGATTTGCGATGAGTTGGATTTGGAGGATTCCATAAGAGAAGAAGATCTAGATTGTTGATGTAGGTTGTATTAAATTCAGGACGCTGTAACCACTTTCGGTCACATTGTGTCAATGGGGGAAGGAAAGGAGATTAGAGCCATGTCTCCGAGGGACTCTTTGCGAAGAAGGACCTGGCATCTTTATCCTGCGACCACACAGACATGGCCACAGCGTGGAGTAAACCACCGATCCACGTGCCGTTAGGCCATCAGAGCTCTAGATAGAAACGATACCGTTGCAGGAGGTCATCCCAATGATGGTGCTGATATGCTGCGGATGGTTGTCGTTGTGAGAATACAAGCGTGGTATTTTGACACTTGTTATAGCATTAGGGAGCAAAAAAAATCCACGCTTAGCATTACTTAAGTTCAGGTTAGTTTGATTTTACGATACAACGCCTACACATCACTCACCCCCCTATCAGTCATAGTTCAGGTCCAAGACAAAATGCACTGGCGATTAACCGATCCTACATTAAACCATATCTCAACTCATTTATCACGCCTAAAGATGTTATTATGACCCACAGGACACCGTATGAGTCCAGCCGTCCCATCCAGGAAAGACAAATCCCAACACCCGTGGATGCCGTATCCGTTACAACGTTCGCAATGCGCACGCTGCTGGAAATGACACGTGACATCTCATGGTAGGGGTACATAGTCACGTGGTCTCGCCGGTGCTTCACTTTGGCCTTGATGCTACATGTGAGCAAGATATGCCTCATTTTGGCGGTTGGTTGATGTATATAACACCCCATTAACCATTGGGAAGGTAAACATGGAACTAATAGTAGGACGTATCTTGGTACAAGTCTAATCCTCGTGGTGCATAATCGCAAGCATCTCAAGTTAAGATGTTTTACAGGACGTATGGGGTATAAAGTACGGCGGCACAGCGTAAGGCCACGAAAGAAAAAAAAAGAAAAGAGTTGTATAGTACCACACATCGCAAACAAAACTAAGCCTTCCTCAACTCGAGGTCGTGAACGACAACAAATAAACACTTCATAATTAAAGTCATGGTAATCGTTACAATAGATTCTACGCATATACTGTTCGATCTCAGCGGAATTGGTATGAGAAATAGCTTAATATCTAAATTAAAAGTATTTAAAAAAAGTGAAATGGTGATTATCTAACGCTATGTTAGTTAGTCCGTAAGTAGCCTTAAACCGCCAAGTTCTTATGCAGATATAAACAATATAGAGCAGTATAGCCTGGAGTATGTCCGAGCAAATTACTAAACAAGTGAAACACCCTGCAGAATAGTACTACCACAGAAAGTCTGAATTGCGGTTGGCAACAAAATTAATTCAGCAGTAAGCTTCCATGGCAACAGGGTGTACCAATACTAATACGGGACCAAAGTTCAGCGAAAGACTCCGAAGGCAACAATATCTCTCAAACGTTTAATAGCAAACAAACAGGGCAGGTATATAAACTCAGAATGCAGGATTAAGCGATTAAGTGTGGGCTTCGATTTTACTCGTGAGACGCATTCTTGAGTCGAAGCGAAGGTCAAAAGGTCAAATGATCAACTAGTGTAATATGTAATTGTAATTCAATCTACCGATATTATTCGAAAAATGAAATAAATATCAGTCGACGACTAGGGGAACACTTCAACTGTTTATAAACACACGCACCGGCCTTTTTGGCCCGTGTATTATATACCAAAGAGGTAGCTAGAATCATACAAGTAATAAGTACTTCTTTCTCATCGACATAACGCCTGCTACAATGATAAGAGTATCGTGATTACCACCGGAAGCAGGTTCCCATAATGCTTTTGTCACTTATCATAGCACTCACTTTTCTTTCGGTATTTAGAAATGGAGCTGCGTCTTGAAATATCGATGTCAATTTGCAGTAGTTTTCACACGAACGGCTACTGAATAAAGTACAACCAGAGGCGGGGGAACCGCTTGACAATGTTTACCCGGTTAGACTTACATATGTGCTGGAAAAACGCATACAATGCTGAGCAATGATGAAGCGATTGATACGAGACCAGTTTCAAACTGAATATTGTCGCAACAATCAGCGTGTAGGCAAACAATACGTTCTTCTCTTCATAATCTCCATTACTGACCCCCTGTTGGCGTTCATAAAGTACTAAATCACAATTCATAAATGAATTTGATTGATTGCAAGTTGACTAAACTGTGTTAGCTATATATGCAAACAATACGTTCTACTCTTCATAGTCGACCCCTGTTGGCGTTAATAAAGTAGTGAATAACAATTCATAAATGGCTTTGCTTGATTGCAAATGACTAAACCGTGTTAGCTATATTGATCACGCAAAAGTTCCGTTTAAACCAAGCAGACACGTATCTAGAGATTACATAGCTGACTAAATATGTTTGCATACGCGTAAAGAGAGAAACCCCACCAGCGTCAATTGTTGCGTTGCATAAGGAAAGATACGGATACACCCAAAGTAAGAAATGAAACGACGAAGTCTTCCAGTTCGAACTTCCCTCTTCGCCGTAGTATCGTAAACTCATATTTGGTTTCGACTATTCTGCTTCGTAATACACTTTGTTGAGCATATTCAGAAGTTAGGAGGCAAAGAAGTGCCCTCGGTATCATATATACATCATATTTACACAACGTACACACCAGAATGTTCTGAAATTTCATTTACAAATACACAAGAAATCACGACTTTAGGAAGAAAAAAAATATCCTCAGAATGTGAAGATAGAAAAATTATTTGAGATCCGTGATAAAGTTTTTATATAATAGTATATAGATAAATATATATATATATATGATTATATATATAACAATATATAACGCCCATCATGGATTCAAGATTTGTAGCACTGTGTCAATCTGACGTCACAGTGACGTCACAGCTTCTACAGCCAATAGCAGCCAACGTTATAGATATCCTCATAGCCTGTGAGAGCAGACTACCCTAGAGACGCCATTTTGCTCCTATACTAAACAACGTTCCTGATTGAGTTGCTGCGGCGTTTTTCATTTTAGTAAAAACGCAAGATTTATTCCTGTTTCGTCATAGCGGGTATTCGTAGAGCATGCGACGGGGGGTACTAGTATATAGTAACCCTTTGTCGACCGCATGACCCCGTCCTTTACTCCGCCTTCTACTACGTACTCTATATCCGCACCCCCATCCCACCCACCCTCCGACACAGCTGACACATAATAAACGCCCCGGCGCCGCACTGACCAGTTGCTAGTGACCACAGCGGGGTCTGACAGTCACAGGACTGATAGGGGCAGGGTCAGGGGGGTTGGGGGAGGGGGGCAGGTGACGGGTCGAACTCGGCACACGAGGGGCGACAAGTCATAGGGGGTCGTGTGTCTGTGTGTCTGTATGTCTGTATGTATGTATGTATGTATGTATGTATGTATGTATGTATGTATGTATGTATGTATGTATGTATGTATGTATGCACCATTGGCGGAGAGCAACGAGTAGACCATTGTGAAGGCTGGAGTCAATCAGTCAGTCAGTCAGGCAGCCCAAGCCGGTGGGAGGCCCACTCACTTGTTGTACATCATCTTGATGAATTCTAAAAACAAAAAAAAGGAAAACAAACATATTATAGAGGCAAGTAACCCACCTCTACTCGTCAGTATAACAATGTACAATCAGGTGACTCGTTTCACAATTCATGGTCGCTTTAAATTAACCAATTGGGGTCACATCGCGTCGATGGGAAAAGGAAGGGAGAAGCGGAGCCATATCCCCGGGGGTAACTGCCTACTCTTTACAAATAAGGACAAAGCGGAGCTCGAACCCCATGTGCCATTTGGCTCTCAGGTTGCCGCATCTATCAAGAAGACGCCTAAAATGTCGTTCCACACGTCCAATGTGTCACTTTTTCATCAGTGTCAACACGAACGGCTACTGAAAGTGCAACCAGAGTTGGGGGAACCGCTTGACAATGCTACCCGGTTAGACTTACAAATGTGCTGGAGAAACGCATACAATGCTGAGCAGTTGTGAGGTGATTGATGCAAGAAAAGTTTCAACTGAATATCGTTGCAAATTTCAGCATGTAGGCAAACAATACTTTCTACTGTTGATAGTCTTCATAACTGACCCCCTGTCGGCGGAAATAACAATTCATCAATGGCGTGGAGTCATTATTACGAAGAACGTTATGGTACAGACGGCCAGTGTCAGTGACATGTAAGCACAGTGTTCCGGTAGAACTATAATAACCACAGAAAACATCGAGTGACCTTCGTATAGATATGATAATGTCGGTCGGACTAGGACCAAAGATGAAGTTGATATCGTTACAACGGCATCATTGACCTTGATAACCTATTTTGCCGTCGCCGTTTTTGCCTGTGGCCGTATGATAACCAGTATGCCACAAAATCTTTGTCATGCGGGGCATAGAGGGGCGAAATACATCTGTCGTTACAACGGCTTTACTGACCTTCATAATCTATTTTGCCGTCACCATTTTTGTCTGCAGCTCGTATCATTGCCTTGACGTCCTCCTCCGACAAGTTCTCGCCCAGGTTTTTCATTGTCTGTCGAAGCTCCTGGGCGTCTATCAACCCGTTACCATCGATGTCAAACACTTTGAAGGCTTGCCGCATCTCGTCTTCCTCCGCTTTCTGCTGAAGGTCCTGATTGGCTTTCGCCCGACGCGTCCTTGACCTTGACATCATATTAAGAAATTCGTTGAAGTCTACCGTGCCGTTACCTGGGAAGCGATAAGTGAAAAAAAATTAGTGTCGTGTGCAAATAATAATCAGGCCATTTGTGTGTATTATATATTATACATGGTCCGTTTTTTAAATTTTAGTTTAATTTAGGAAAAATATAACCATTTTGGTGTTATTTCACAACCATGTAACACGGTAACAATGATTGGATGGAAAAAAAGCGATATGCAACATTTGATCCTTCGTGTAATCGCTAAAGAACGCATCGTGTCTAATAACGAGGAACCATTGAAACAGTTAATGTATTCCTTTCGATTTACAGAAAACCAGAGCAGACAATATGGAAGACGCGTAATGGACTGACATGGCATGGGTGACATGGCGTGGGTGACATGGCAAGAGTGACCTGACATGGGTGACATGACGTGGGTGACATGGCAAGAGTGACCTGACATGAGTGACATGGCAAGATGAACAATAGGGCATGAGATAATGATGAGTGATGATGTTATGACAACAGGGTGGGAGGGAAGGAAGGAAGTAAGAGTATATTGGGAATTAGACGCCGCACAGCTGCAAAGAGAAACATGGTATTAAACAAGACATAACTTTAGACAGTTGATAATGGATAGTACGCCTTCTAAGTTATAATTATTGAGACCCGGTATACTATATACATATAGTGTGTGTGTATATATATATATATATATATATATATATATATATATATATATAAACACACTATATGGATCTATACTACGGTATGGACTATACAACCGGATTACTAAGCAGAAAACGTGTTGTGAATAATCTTTAGAAGGCCAGAATAGGACACAAGCCACATGGAAGGCGCAAAGGATACCTAGATATTGGCAAGAAAAACGATTTATTTGAAGAAATCTGAATGCGGGACAACATGGGCGACTTACCTATTGAGCTATAGTGAAGCATGACAGCATGCAATTCCAGAGGATTGAATGTGACATCCAACGACCGCAAAATCAAGCCAAGGTCACTCGCCCGTACACGCCCTGTGCTAGTCTTGTCGAAGGCAGAAAAAGCTCGATGAAGTTCTGAAAAATAATGTTTCAAGATCAGAATCCTTTTTAAACAACTTTTGAATTTCAGACGGTATGGCGTTGTGAGAACCTAAAACCAGTTAATCCTTGACTTCGTTACAATAAGACAACAAGAGAAAGATTTTAGTATTCAGTTTCATACAATAACAATAATAAACAAATACAATACAGTAAATTATATTATTACCTTCGTCAGCCAAATGATGCTGTGATTTTACTTCGAAAAATGTACTGTTTTCCTTGAGCAAAGGTTTCTGGAAAATAAAACAAAACAGATAAAATTCGCACAAATGCAATGTTTCTATTTCGTACCCAAGAAGCTGGACGAAGATGCTACTGGGTGCAGTTTATGAAATAAGCAATAAAAGACAGAGCATAAGGCCTTAGTCTCAACATATTAACATTAGTTAAAGTGTTGCCTACATTGAGGCAACTAAATGTATTGCTTACCAGTTTTTCTATGTTAAATGCCGTTCCTTGTGTAAGCCTTTTGAATTCTGGAAATGAACAAAAAATATAAACCCTCTTGCATAAAACACTGCCATACAAAACGAGGCCTTTTCAATCGCCAATAAGTTTTTAACTCTTATAAACGCAGTTTTTAGAGCAAACGGGGCGTAAATACAGGAAAATGTATGTATTATAGTCCCGGCAATGGATGAACAACGGGCTGATCGTTGGGTTACAAATTCACTTCATCATTCCACGAGTTCTATCAGAGAGAATGTTTCGGCAACTTTAAACAGTAATAATACCAAAGTGAATTCAATGAGCTGACCTCACAAAGACCAGCGTCCGACCAACCTTTGTAATCTACCCTGCCGTCCCCGTTGAGGTCACCGGTTGCCATGATGAGGGCCACGTCCTGCTGACTGTGACGTAGGCCCAGCTCGCGCATCGTGTCCTCGAACTCCTGCGCCGAGATGTAACCGTCCTGGTTCCGATCTAGCACCTTGACAGAGAGCGATAATAGGGGAGATCAGAATACGTGGTGATGCAACCTTCCTGGTATCGATCCAGCACCTTGACAGAGAGCGATAATAGGGGAGATCAGAACACGTGGTGATGCAACCGTCCTGGTTCCGATCCAACACCTTGACAGAGAGCGATAATGGGGGGAGATCAGAACACGTGGTGATGCAACCGTCCCGGTCCCGATCCAGCACCTTGACAGAGAGCGATAACGGGGGAGATCAGAACACGTGGTGACGCAACCGTCCTGGTTCCGATCCAGCACCTTGACAGAGAGCGATAATAGGGGAGATCAGAACACGTGGTAATGCAACCGTCCCGGTTCCGATCCAGCAACTTGGCAGAGAGCGATAATGGGGGAAATCCGAACACGTGGTGATGCAACCGTCCTGGTTCCGAGACTGCACCTTGACAGAGAGCGATAATAGGGGAGATCAGAACGCAGGGTGATGCAACCGTCCTGGTTCCGAAATCATAACACGTGGTGATGTAACCGTCCTGGGTCCTGCCTCGCACACAGCTAAACAGCGAGCGATAATGGGGGAGATTAGGAAACATTAAAGTCCGCAGGTTGCGCACCACGTTTCCGGGGACAACCCCCTATTCCTTGCCAAGGAAGACATGGGATGTTTATCCTGCGCAAAAATAAGCATTTGCGCAGGTTGGGGCTCGAACCACGCACCGGCCGCTTGAGCTAGCAAAGCAGACGCTAATCACCACCACGCTAAGATTCACAATTAAGGCTTCGCACCAGCGTTCCAGACTGACCTTGAATGCCCGCCACGTGTCCGGTTGTTGCGTTCGCTCCTTGGTCTGGTCCCAGTGAGTCTTGCCTGCTTGATTCCTCTGTCCCATCATGGCGAGAAACCGAGAAAACTCCACCGTACCCTTCCCTGGAATAAAAAGAAAATGTTATACTTGCATTATCGCATCGGCTTGCATCATTCTCGACTTCGTTAACACCGTACGGAAAGGCCGAGCTGCTCCCATTAAAGGGGTTCCCAAAGCGCGCCACTTCCGCTTCTAGTTGAATACAACTTTATACGTACGTTCTTATAAAACTGCCCAGTACGTCGAATACGTGGAAATACATTTATCGCAGACATGCTTTGCCATTGGCCCAGATAATCCGATTTCTTACCCCTAAATTCCAAACACAATACCACATTGATAATGAAAGTTACTCATGCAGCAATAGTTTTCTTCAGAATGTTACAAACAAATGTTCACTAGAAATTATGTATTTACATGTATATTTTAACATGTAAGTACATTTATATTGTATACAATGAAATAACCGGACATTATGCCCCATTTAGGGCCTAATTAGCCCATCTTATGTCGGAAGGTGTGGCCTTCTTGTGTACTACGTCATCAAGATATGCACATTACGGTAGTGTTTTACATTTTGTTATGACACATCTAATTCTCATCGAGTTAAAATTGACACAAAACATTTCGAAAATCATAATGTAAGTGAAAAACTGCTGTATGAGCAGCTTTAAATTTCATTTTAAAATCGGTTGTCGCACTGACCGTCTTCATCGTAGGCGCTGCACATGTGTTGCACGAGTTTGTCGTTGTTGGAGAGGCCCAGACTGCGCATGACGGACATGAGCTCGGTGTGGGTTACCGCCCCGTCCCCGTCCTGGTCGAACAACACGAACGCCACCTGGATCTCTGCCGGGTGGATAGTGTTACCAAAAGGTCAGTTACACGTGGGCGATGAGCGAGGAATGCAACGATGACGCAATAATGTCTCATGGCTATATAAGGCCAAGGAACCCACGTGAAGGGAGAGACAGGATAGTCTGGCTTGCTATGTTAGGCCATTGCACATTTATAACATATCGAAAAAATTCTTAGCAAACAAAAACTCGACATTGATTGAAGCAGTATGGACCATTTATATATTTATTACATATTTAAATTATTTTAAATGTGTCTTAACGTTCATTAATTTATTGCCAGTCGAACTTTTTCGAATACATGCGGTTTTGTAACATAAAATGCATATCGAATGTCTCATTTCTTTATATTACTCTCATCTCATTTTCGTAACCTAATGAAGGATCTTGTCGAAGAGGCAATGTTAACGGAGGGGAAAGTTTTACGAGTCAACACAGCAACTTTACTCACCCTTTATCTGTTCGTCCGTCAAGCCTTGGGCCTACAAACATGAAGCGTAACATCTGTGTAATCATCGACGCATCATCAAATGCAATGGTCCAGATATTAGATAAAACGCAAAACGTTTTTTGAGATATTTTTAAATGGATGATCGCACAGAAAAATCTCAAGGTCAAAAAGGTCAATAAACAGGTCAGTATTATAGGGCCATATGTTTGGTTGGATTGGTGTTATGGACCACATCTGTGCAGACATAGGCCAAATGAGACAAGCTAAGTACTATAACAGGTACACTATGGTTTAATAATTATAATACGTGTTTATTAATTCAATGTATTTCATTCGCGGACAACCTACTTACCTCCAGTTGACTGAACGCCGGAAGTGCTCCTACGGAAGCGGCTACATCTGAAAACACACACGTGATCACGTGACAACCCGTCATCGATTGGAGCACTCGGCGTCCATATCGAGTTGTTTTCAGCCATGGATGGTTATGAAGCCGTTCCTGACCCAGGAAACAGATGTTTATTTAAAATTTTAATCTCTTCATTTGAATATCTTCGACCACATCCACTGACGACTGTAAAATGTCGTTAAGAAGGAGAAAAATGGCGTTAAGAAGCGATACATATAGAACTGTCGTTAAGCCGTGCTTGGAGGGCTGTGAGGCCACTGACCCGCATGACAGGCGCCTTCGTCCACGTCACCAGGAACCCGCTTCCGGCGCTTTATCCTGACGTTGCGTTCCTCCACTAGATGGAGGAAATCCTTCTCGTCGATCCGGTCACCGCCTGCCGTCAACAAAAGTTACTCAAGTGAAAAAGGTCAATCCTGTTAAAACCATCAATCTCAAGGTACATACGGGCATCGCTTCTCAATACAAGACGTGTAGGATGATGTCCAACCCTGTCAACAAAACATTACACAAAACAGAATGGCCAATCCTGTCAAAACCATATAGTCTCGATGTCTATATGTCCGGTCACCGATTGTAAATACAAGACATGTGAAAAGGTGTCAAACCCTGCCAACAAAGGGTGTCAAACCCTGCCATCGCCTGTCAATACAACACTAGAAGTGACACATGTGAATGGTCAATCCTGTCAAAACCATAAAGCCTAAAGTTCTATCCGGGCACCGCCTGTCAATTTAACAAATGAACACATGCAGAATGGTGGTAAACCCTGTCAACAAAAGTTACGCATAGAATGGTCAAACAGGAACCCGCTAACCGGGGAATATGTTAGGGCAGTTTTTACCTGAATATGTTCATATTAGTGATGTTTACCTGACAGGGATCCGCTGGACGGGGAATATGTTCAAATTAGTGTTGTTTTTACCTCAGAGCGAATATGTTCACATTAGTAATGTTATTACCTGACAGGGATCCGCTGGGCAGGGAATATGTTCACATTAGTGTCGTGTTTACCTGACAGGGCCGCGCTGGACGGGGAATATGTTCACATTAGTAATGTTTTTACCTGACAGGGACCCGCTGGCCGGCGAATCGTGCGTGCTGCTGCTAGTCATGGAGATGGCCTCGTCTTGGGAGATGCCCATGGCCCCCATCATGTCCCGGAAGTCGCTCACATAGACCAGTCCATCGCCGTCCGTGTCCAGCAGCTTGAACAGCTGTAACAAATGCTCCTCCTCCAAGCCCTCGTCGACGGATGTGACGTCATCGCAGGATTTAGCGCCTGCGCTGTCGCTCTCGCTGATCCGTCGCTTCCTGTCTTGGAACTTTCTGCACAAGTAATGAAATTCGTCGAATTCGATTTTGCCGTTCCCTGAAATGTGATGCAAGACAAAGAATCAGCGATCACGCAATGGGGGTATCCGCAGCACTTATTTGTCTTTAAACGTTCTTATCCCATGTATTTTATTGTTAAATTATTTTCTGGTTCAATTTTCAATTCAGCCCACACGATCAATGTCGGGGTCGTTAGTATTATATAATGATCAATGTTGCACGACGGGACGACAAATGGAGACTGATAAAGACAGCAAGTATGGCAACTTGTCGGGTCAACCAAGGTTATAGAGAATAACATTGTAATGAGATGAATTATTGGTTCTTTAGGCCGCTTTTGAAGGCTGAACTTGTCCCAGAAACGTCCCGGAACAATAAAAAGGGATGAAACTTGCCCCCGATGCAGGGCGGAGGCATTCCTAACCACGACCTGCTGATCTGCAGCTCAGCCTACTCACCAACTGACATATAGCTCTCTCCCACCCCCACCCCGTGTTGCAATGAGATCAAATTATAACCCTTTTTCAATTTAAATATAATTAATTAATCAATAATCAGATGATTCCTTACAAAGAGCAAAACATCAGCATAGACAGGGTCTTCCCAGTGCGTCATCGAGCCCCGCTGTGGTCAAGTCCGTTTGGTCGCAGGATAAAGACCCTCCTTCGCAAAGAGTAGGAGGTTACCCCTGGGGACATGGCTCCGCTGTTCCCTCCCTTCTCCCATTGACGCGATACGACCAAATGCGGCTAAAGCGTCCTGAATATACAACCAACCAACCCAGTGCGTTATTTCCCAGATATGATGACGTCACGGACGTCACCCACCCTGCCGTCGGCCTACTTACTGTCGACGTCGACCTTCCTGACGGCCTTTCTGACGTCACTTTCATTGATGTCCATTTCCAGATCCATCATGGCGGCGATCACCTCCAGTGACGTCAGCGAGCCGTCGCCGTCCGTGTCGAAGCGACAGAAGACGGCGTGCAGGTCTGCAGAGCGATGTATTTTTAAACGATGTATTAATACGCGATGTATTAATACGCCATGAACTAGGTCACGAGGCTAACCAGAACAATGCACATATGCGCCACTGTTTAACAAAGGCGCATCGATCAAAACTTATCAAAGGACCTGGTGTAAAACCAATTGTTGCGTTGTATTGCGTAACGATTTGTAGGCCACGGGGACGTCGGTAAACTGAGTACCCTAGAACCGCCAGCGCGTGCTTATGTCTTTCTATTTATAGCCAAACGGCGGGATTCTGTGTCCAGGCGGTTCTACGGTGGGCTGGGTCAGGCGTTTTAAAGAATATATATATATATATACATGTGCATAATCACAATTTCAGAATTTCAGAAGTAAACTCACTTCTTTAACCTTTACCCATTAGAATGAAGACTTACCATAGTTCATAAATTTCAGATTCGGTTTAGTTTTTATTTTTCTCACAAATTTATCTAGCCACATCATGAACATGGAGATCAGCGATATGGTATTTGAGGTGATGCTAGAGAATTATGCACTAATAAACTGAACCTAATCATCAATGCTAAAGACACATCAAACGCGTTCATAGTAGGGTTTATAAGCATTCCGGAATCATAAGCATTGAGGTGAGCTCAGGTCAGGCCTACTCACCTGGATCGTTCTGTTGGTTCAGGATCTCTGGGATGTGACTGGTGCCGACCGCAGGGATCCTCGTCTCCCTGTCGTGCGCCTCGGACTGGAACAGCGTGGAGGACTGGAAGAGAGGAACCAGCATGGTCATGGGGCGTAGTTACAAGCCAGGAACCAGTCCAGTACCGTATATATATATATCCGTTAAACCGCCGTTGCGTTGTAATGCGTAACGCGTGTTCACGCGGTGTGCAGTTGCAGACACCCGGGGAGGTCAGTAGCCTTAGAACTGCCGTAGAACCGCCGTTGCGTATTCACGCCAGTGTGTGCTAAAACGGTTCTATAAAATGGCTAAACGGTTGGATTCTGGGTCCTGTACATGCACACCGCATGAACACGCAACGGTGGTTCTACGGTAGTCGGGTGGCCGGTCTCCCGGGGCTTGCAACTGCATACCACGTGAATACGCAACAGCGGTTCTACGGCGGTCTAGGCCAGGCGTGGTAAGAGATATTAATATTGTCAGTATGCTTCGATCTTCTCGTGTCAGCGTAATTCGTGCGGGTCCCGCAGCAAACTTAATGGGTAAATGTTAGACTCGAGGTTGATGGCAGGTTGTATGTTACATCATCATATGTATTTAAACCTCGTCAACTTTAGATGTCATCGTCGGTCAACAACACTGGCTTGACTGTTCATGGTTTAGTTTTACATATGGATGTTAATCACAGGTTTATTTAACCATATATCTTATCATGACATCATGTGACATATTGCACACGAAATTAACACATGAAAACTGACAATGGAAAATATGGCATATTATGGCAACGTAATGAATCAATAAGATACAACAATATAGGTATGGAGAATGTTACACAATTTACAGTTCAAAGGTCAGACTTACCCCTCTGTGTAAGTGGCCAATGTCTCCCAACATAATTTTCATAAAATCTGAAGCATAAATAATCATAAATGTCGTTCAATCTATTAATTACCACTTATATAGCACGATGTAGCCCCACGGGCTGAAAACGGCGTTAACCCGCAAATGAATCAAAGCCAGTAATAATGCTCCTTAAAACGTACGTCTTAAAACGAAATCTACAACCTTTGTCTCCACACATATATCTCAATATAAATGAAAAAATAAAGCTCAGCCATAATGATTAATTAGTTGATGTTATTTATTTACTTCCTCCGTTTCCTCGAAAGTTACGTGATAAATGAAAGCAAAGCAAAATACACATAAACACAAAACTTGAACAAAATCTAGACAAAACCCCGGAAAGAATGAAATGCTTTAAGTTTTACCTATCGAGAAATTATGCCTCACGGTGCGTTCACACCCTCGGACTTTGCCAAGCACTGGCGCAAACGAATATACAAATTTAAGATCATATATACATGTATATATATATCTTCATTCGTACTCAGAGTACAGTTTCGACAGATGACAGTCATAGAAAAACCCAAAAGGAAAAAAAAACATAAAGTCCTAAACATAATTTGAAAGATGGCGGTAAACATCAGTATAGACCAACCGTTGTAGTATATCTTGTCCGGGTTGCCACCGGCCTCTTTCAACATGTCTGTGACGTCACGGTCGGTGAGCTGTACACCTAGTTCCCTCATCGTTTCCTTGAGCTCTGCGCGGTCGATGTAGCCACTTCCGTCCTTATCGAAGGCGGCGAACATAGCGGGCATGTCATTGGCCAAGCTCGAGGACGGGTGGCGCCGCCTGCCGACCATTCGCGTCTCCATCATGTGGATAAACTCCCCCAGGTCGATGAGGCCGTTACCTGGGAAACCAAGGATACCGCGGTCGTTGATTACAATAGTAGGTAATCACTGAGACAATACAATCACTGTACTGTTATCGTCATCATCTAAGGAGGCATGAAGGCCCAGAATATCTTTGTTTTAGTTCATGTATATTTGGTTTTGCACTCAATCATATAGTTTATAACTGCACATAGATACGAGTTGCAAACACGCAGACGATCTCCACTTAAAAGATATTTGTTTTTTCACTCAATCATATAGTTTAAACTGTAAACCATAGTTGCAAAGAAGCAGCCTAGCTCAACTTAAATGATATATTCGTATATTTTTCGTATTCGTATATATTTTTTCACGCAATCATATATACTGTAAAAAAAACAGACTAGCGCCACGTAAATGATGACAATCTTCATGCTTCAACCAACTAAACTTGCTAATACGTATTATTAATAGGACAACTTTCTTCGCCATGTGTTGTGACCTCACCGTCGAGGTCGACCTGTTGGAAGAGGTTCGTCACTTTGTGCTGGTCGCCTTGGAGACCGAGCGCGTGCATGACGTTCTGTACCTCCACCAGGCTGATGAAGCCATCTTTATTCTTGTCAAACGTCCCGAACAACGTCTCCAACTCTGATAGGGAGAAAACAACGGTAATTATAGTCCAATTAGTGGACACGAGAAAGGAAGGAACAGATCTAGTGGCGCTCTCTTTGGAGGTAGAAATGTAATATATTGGTGGGTAAGGCCGCTTGCGTGCATATGAAGGCATTTGGGCAGGGGCAGATCTAGTGGCGCCCTCTTATCAGGTGGAAATAAAATATATTGGTGCGTAAGGCCGCTTGCGTGCATATGAAGGCACTTGGGCAGGAGCAGATCTAGTGGCGCCCTCTGATGAGGTGGAAATAAAATATATTGGTGTGTAAGGCCGCTTGCGTGCATATGAAGGCACTTGGGCAGGAGCAGATCTAGTGGCGCCCTCTTATGCGGTGGAAACAAAATATATTGATGTGTAAGGCCGCTTACAAGTGTGCATTGAAGGCTAACTTGGGCACGCAACGTCCTGGGGACAATGAATGCAATTGGGTTGGGTGAAACTGGTCCCAGTAACAGGTGCTATGGTTCGACACTCTGGCGTATTGATCTGCAGCTCAGCCTGCTTAGCAACTGGGCTTGGCAGATTCCCGTTGTGTGATGTTTTATCCCAACATGAAATCTTCCAAGAAATGGATAGATATATACAAGCGCGAAAAAATGTAGTACATTTCGAGTGTCGTCAAGTGTTAACATGATTCTCGGACTTCACTTCGTATACTTTTCTAAAACACCTGCAGCACGGACCAGTAGTTATTATCCCCGTAACAATTTCGTCAATAATACTCGCGTGAGAAATATTATTCGTAGCACTATTTAAAAAGTAAACAAAAGCAAAAAACAATCCGGAAAGTAAGTGTCCTAACAGTCTTCGTAAGGTACAAACCTTTTCTCTGTTCGGATGACAATTTCTTTTTTCCGTCCTTCATCTGAAATTGTATGAATATATCTGAACTATCAAATCTATCAAAACATATGAAATATTTCACAGACTTAGATGCTGGGCTTAAGGATAGAACAATATATACCTGTGCATTGCCACACGTGGGGCGGGCGGGCGGGGGGGTGGGGGGGGGTGGAGCACGGGGTATTTTCGTTCTTCGGGAATGAGCTTTTCATTTCACTGTAAACTGGGAATGAGGAAAATAATTCTTCGTGAACTAGGAATGAGGAAAAGATTTCTTCGTGAACTGGGAATGAGGTAAATAATTCTTCGAGAACTTGGAATGGCAGGCGGGTAGTTTATTTGCCAAAAAGGCCTTCAGGCCCATGGGACATAACAATGAACATAAATACATTTGTCACAAACTAATACATTTGCCGTGTTCTTAAATTTACGGCTGCGCACAGACACGTTTTTCTAAAGTGTGCACAAACATCGCTAATTTTCTTAGGGTAAACATATCTCCACTTGACATCAAAATATTACAGTTCTCGTATGTTGGGGGATTCCAAGAAACGTTATCTATATAGAAAAGTTTGATATCCATAAACTTCGGGCAGCACAATAACACATGGTATTCATCTTTTATAACAACGACATGTCTTACAGCACAGTATTTACAAATTCGGTTTTCAAGTAACGTTCCATCACGGCGACCTCATTCAATAGAATTGAATTGAACTGGTTTAGCTCAGAAATAAATAAACTGGGGATGGGGGTATTAGCCGACCGCAGTGATCAAAGATTTCAATTAATCATAAACTGGGAATTTAAAACTTTTATGACCGTGAATCGGGAAATCAACCAATTGATATAATTCATCCGATCTCTCTTTGTATGCAGGGAGTTCTCCTTTAAATTCATCGTGACCTGGGAATAATGAAAATTATACGTCGTGATCTGGGGACACGACCCCACCCATGCCCCCGCCCCCCCCCCCCCCCCCCCACACACACGCACACATCGCAAACTGACACTTGGTATTAACCAGGTATTGGAGTAAAGTCCCGTCCAGTCGCAATAATCACCTCAACTTTGTCCTCCTCTTTCTTGCGAAGTTTCGCCTCTCTGGCGGCCATCAACTTGCAAAAGTCTGAAATAGCACAAGAAGATAATTGATTTGATTTGATTGGGGCTTAACGGCACTTTCAGCCTGGAAGGCTATATCGTGCCATACTGGTAAATATTAGTCAATATTAAAACCCTGAAAATCAATACATGTGATATGAATAAAACCATGAATGGCACAAGAAGATAAACATAACAGGTTAATCAACCCGCCTCGTTGACAAATATGTTGATGCTACTTATAAAATATACTGATAGGTTTATGCTACGTATAGCTTATATACCACTTATAGGTTATATACATATAGGTTTAAGCTACTTATAAGTTTACGCTACTTATAGGTTTATATACTTATAAGTATATAACCTATAAGTTATCTACTTATAGGTTATATACGTATAGGTTTATGCTACATATAGGTTATATATATATAAATAACCCAAGGGCCAAACCGTCCAACCATCGAAGACTGAAGTGTTTTGGGACTGCCCACATGCATAAGATACGCTTATCTAAGCCCAAAGAGAGACGCTATTATTATCTGTAAAGCAGTATTTACCACGTTTAACTTTAACACGATAATATAAACTTTAAGATTGCACATAATCTTCACACACTTTACCTTCACATGATATTTTTCCCGCCGGATCGAGCCCCGCGCGTGTCAACATGGTGCCGAAGTCGTCTGCCGTAAACTTCATCCCAAGGTCATCCAACGTGGCCTTGAGGACGTCCGCCGTTATGAATCCGTCGCCTCGCTTATCGAACAGTTTGAAGGTCTCCTTCAGCCGTTCCTGTTCGAGTTGCAGCGGCGCAGCGGGCGATGGTGTCTTTACCTCCCCATTACTCCCTTGAGCATGTCTGCACTTCGTGACGAGTTGCGCGAATTCTTCGTAACTTAAATTAACTTGACCTACAATGTAATAGGAAGCGATTCATGCATTGTCAAGGACGTCTTCGTTGGCTTGGAGACGTTCATCAAATGCAAGATGAACGCATTCCAAAGGATGTGCTGTACGGTGAACTTGCCGATGGCAAAGGGCCAAGTGGCCGGCCAAAGCTCAGGTTTAAGGATGTTACAAGCGTGACATGAAGGCTTTCGGCATCCATACAAATTATTCGGAGAATCTAGCTTTCGAACAGAGGGAATGGTCACGTGTCGTGCATGAGGGAATGGCCCACCACGGCGGGCTCTGGTTTGAGAAACTGGACTTGAAACGCCAATCTAGTCGCCCAGTGAGTACAAACCAGGACCTGTCGACAGGTCATCGATGCGACGACTGCGGCAAGCTCTGTCGGTCACAGATAGGCTTATTCAGTCATAAGCGCAAATGCCGCGACGCAAATCACTTGAATTCAAACAAAGCTGCAATATCCATCGTCTTTCGCAGACGGACGGATGCCAACATGCATTGTCATAATGCGTTCGACGACCGGGTCCCGCTGCGGCACTGAGGGGCGCGTTATGATCCGCATATGGCATTGGTTCGAGTGCGCGATGAGTGGTTCTATATTCAGGACGTTTTAACAACTTTTGGTCATATCGCGTCAATGGGAGAAGGAAGGGAGAGTGGGGCCATGTCCCCCGGGGTAACTCCCTACTCTTTGCGAAGAAGGACATGGGATCTTTATCCTGGGACCACACAGATATGGCCACAGCAGGGCTCGAACTGTTGATCAACGTGCCGTTAGGCTCTCAGGTGGCCAGAGCACTCAATGCGAGCGCTCTAACCCACTGAGCTACCGGGCCGGCCAAGGGTTTGAGATGGGTTTATGTCAGCACTGATTAGTCTCCCATATTCTGTCCGAGGCTATAGGCGGGGATAGGATATGCGATTTGTGCTGATATTAACCCATTTAACACGGGAAGCAGTGTTTTATGCATCTTCTCGCACGAACCTTCGTGCTAACCTCATAACCTTATTTCAAAGACAAAGAAACAGAACCTTATTTCGCCTTGGGAGGTCAATTTAAAAGTGGTGTGAGTACTAATGCAATGCAGCTTTTAATATACTTGAATATTTTCTCGACGAGAGTGGATTAACAGCTTAAAACAGTCGAATACGCGCGGTTCAATACGGTTAATCGCAGGATATAGCCCTACAGATGATGAATCGTGAGGAGCGATTTAAACACATCCTCTTTTTCGCATAAAGTTGCCCCCAAACAAATCCCCCTGAAGATCATCCATGTTGGACTTGTAACGCAGCCCTGCTACTCACCACTTGTGACTGCGCTCCCCAGCAAAGTCTGTATTGTAGAATCCTCCGCGGTGATTCCTATAGCACGGAAGGCCTTTATAACGTCCCCGACCGTCATACAGCCCTTCCCATCCCTGCGTATCGACGCGAAGGCCGCCACAAGTTCTGCAAATACAGCGCAAATACATGCAACGTGAATCATAGAAACACTCTAAATATCACAACAAAAACATTCTAAATATCACAATGAAACGCTATCGATATAACAACGAAAACACGATCAATGTAAAACTGAAAACATTATCAATATAACAACGGACACACCATCAATGTAACAGGAAATAAAATTAATATTAAAACAAAAACGCTGTCAATATTAAAACGAAAACACCATCAATATTAAAACGAATACACTATCAATATAAGATCGAAATAATACCCCGGAATAAGCCACCGAATATAGATACCCTACGCCAAATAAATTTCTTGTAAACAGATATTCCCTGGGTTACACGAAAGAAAACAGAGATGTTTGGCACCTATTCATATACCGTGCCTGTCAGTGCACCCCTAAGCACCCCCCCCACCCCCTCTCCCACTGACCCCACCTCTCTTTGTGATGCGTTCGATTGATATACCTTGGCTAATCTACCCTTTTTATTAACAGCTCAAGTGGAATCGGCAACTACTTGGCCCATGAATGCTTAATCAGGATGCGATAATCGTGGCTAGTGGAGCAGATGGGATTATTCAACCCGTGTCTGCGATAACTGAAGGCTTAATTAGCTAAGCCATGATCAGATCTCACGTAGCTGATACTTTGTACATATAACATGTATACCGTCAATGATGCCGACTACATTAGGCAGACAAGACACGTCGTGTGACACAACAAACCCAGTGGAATATTAAATATATCACTTGGAGAATGTGAATGTCTGTGTTTTAGCCCCTTTTGTATATATAAAGATTTATCATGTTGAGAGGGTTCTTAAAACTGTCGATATATATATATATATATATATATATTTATATCTATATGTGTATAAGCATGGCAAGATGGATGATGGTCCAATGTGTTGACACATCTCAGACAGACTGTGAAGTACAAGACACCAGGAAGTATAGACTCTAATTGATTACTTGCTTAACATGTGCCCGGCGGAGTTACAGTTTCCAAGTGACTCTCCAAGGGGAGCATTAATTCAAGTTTTGTTATTGTTGGAGCGGCGGATGCTAGGCGACGGCAAGTTCAGCCGTCATAACATCCTGATTTACTTTCGTACGAACCAAATCTCCAGTGTGTGGATTTATGGGTGATCGCTCTGAAGTAGTCCGCCAAACAGGCCGATTAGGCATCCATGTAGACACCGATTGACAGGGGTAACCAATATATTGGGAGGGGGCATACAAATGGTTCAGAAACAGGTACCATAACACTTATCGTCATGAAAAAAAGAGGTTTGAGTGTTGCTGTACGTGACGATTCTGCATCTGTCATATTAAGAGAGAGGACAAGAGGGGTTGTCAAGTGAGAGTGACAGAGAGAGATGGACAGATTGAGCGACAGAGGAGAGAGAGAGGGAGGGGGAGAACGTGAGATAAAGAAAGAGTCACACATAGAAAAGACCCCCAAAGAGAAGGATGAGAGCACAATGGACAGAGATAGAGAGATGACAGAGATATATAGAGAGAGGTGATGATCAAGTTAGAGAGACAGAGGGAGGCGGGGAGATGGAGAAAAGGAAGAGAAAGGAAGAGGGGGAGAGCTAGAGTTAGAGAGACAGCAGAGAGAGAGGTGGAGAAATAGAGAGAGAAAGTGAGAGAGAGAAGAGGAGAGAGAAAAGGGGAGAACAGAGAGAGCAAGAGAGGCAGAGAGCACCCCAGACAGTAATCGCTTGAGGGTAAGGGGGGGCTGTAGACCTACCGTCCTGACTCTTGCCCTGGGAGGCCGGCGCCCCGTTCTGTGTCGCCCTCTGGTGAGTAGCTGCCTCGACCGGAATGTCGGCGAGTTCGGACACCTGTCAGGAAGCGGTTCAAATATCAGTTCTACTCGATCATCAATTTATCTGAGAGAGAAATGTCAGGCTGAGCCACATGGGCAGAGCATATAGTTTACCTTGCCGTTACCATATATTTAACGCCATCTATAGCTACAGTAGGTATAGAGCCCAATACGTCAGAATGGGGTTTCACTCACCGATCCCGATGCCTTGACAACGCGATTCCGCATCATACGAACAAAATCTGCAATAAAACGAACGCAAAGTTTAGCAATAGACAAGCAACGCCAAGGCAATTGTAACATCTGCAATGGCGTTGTACCATAGCATTATAAACAGCATTGGAAAGTTAGCAGCAGTAACGTTGTGCCATATAATTGTAAGCAACATTGGTAGCAGCAGTAGCGTCTTACCATAGGATTGTATACAACATTGGTAGCAGTACTAGCGTTGTACCATAGCATTTTAAATCTTATTGGTACCATTAGTAACCTTGTACCATGGCATTTTAAACATCATTAGTAGCCGCAGTAGCGATGTACCATGGCATTTTAAACATCATTAGGAGCTTCTGTAACCCCATTAATTGTATGGTAATCCAGAGAGCTTCTATAACCCCAGTAACTGTATGGTACTCCAGAGAGCTTCTATAACCCCAGTAACTGTATGGTACTCCAGAGAGCTTCTATAACCCCAGTAACTGTATGGTACTCCAGAGAGCTCCTATAACCCCAGTAACTGTATGGTACTCCAGAGAGCTTCTATAACCCCAGTAAATGTATGGTACTCCAGAGAGCTTCTATAACCCCAGTAACTGTATGGTACTCCAGAGAGCTTCTATAACCCCAGTAACTGTATGGTACTCCAGAGAGCTTCTATAACCCCAGTAACTGTATGGTACTCCAGAGAGCTCCTATAACCCCAGTAACTGTATGGTACTCCAGAGAGCTTCTATAACCCCAGTAACTGTATGGTACTCCAGAGAGCTTCTATAACCCCAGTAACTGTATGGTAATCCAGAGAGCTTTTATAACCCCAGTAACTGTATGGTAATCCAGAGAGCTTCTATAACCCCAGTAACTGTATGGTACTCCAGAGAGCTTCTATAACCCCAGTAACTGTATGGTAATCCAGAGAGCTTCTATAACCCCAGTAACTGTATGGTACTCCAGAGAGCTTCAATAACCCCAGTAACTGTATGGTACTCCAGACAGCTTCTATAACCCCAGTAACTGTATGGTACTCCAGAGAGCTTCTATAACCCCAGTAACCATATGGTACTCCAGAGAGCTTCTATAACCCCAGTAACTGTATGGTAATCCAGAGAGCTTCTATAACCCCAGTAACTGTATGGTACTCCAGAGAGCTTCAATAACCCCAGTAACTGTATGGTACTCCAGACAGCTTCTATAACCCCAGTAACTGTATGGTACTCCAGAGAGCTTCTATAACCCCAGTAACTGTATGGTAATCCAGAGAGCTTCTATAACCCCAGTAACTGTATGGTAATCCAGAGAGCTTCTATAACCCCAGTAACTGTATGGTACTCCAGAGAGCTTCTATAACCCCAGTAACTGTATGGTAATCCAGAGAGCTTCTATAACCCCAGTAACTGTATGGTACTCCAGAGAGCTTCTATAACCCCAGTAACTGTATGGTGCTCCAGAGAGCTTATATAACCCCAGTAACTGTATGGTAATCCAGAGAGCTTCTATAACCCCAGTAACTGTATGGTAATCTAGAGAGCTTCTATAACCCCAGTAACTGTATGGTACTCCAGAGAGCTTCTATAACCCCAGTAACTGTATGGTGCTCCAGAGAGCTTATATAACCCCAGTAACTGTATGGTAATCCAGAGAGCTTCTATAACCCCAGTAACTGTATGGTAATCCAGCGAGCTTCTATAACCCCAGTAACTGTATGGTACTCCAGAGAGCTCCTATAACCCCAGTAACTGTAAGGTACTCCAGAGAGCTTCTATAACCCCAGTAACTGTATGGTAACACAGAGAGCTTCTATAACCCCAGTAACTGTATGGTAATCCAGAGAGCTTCTATAACCCCAGTAACTGTATGGTACTCCAGAGAGCTTCTATAACCCCAGTAACTGTATGGTACTCCAGAGAGCTTCTATAACCCCAGTAACTGTATGGTACTCCAGAGAGCTTCTATAACCCCAGTAACTGTATGGTACTCCAGAGAGCTTCTATAACCCCAGTAACTGTATGGTACTCCAGAGAGCTTCTATAACCCCAGTAACTGTATGGTACTCCAGAGAGCTTCTATAACCCCAGTAACTGTATGGTAATCCAGAGAGCTTCTATGACCCCAGTAACTGTATGGTACTCCAGAGAGCTTCTATAACCCCAGTAACTGTATGGTACTCCAGAGAGCTTCTATAACCCCAGTAACTGTATGATACTCCAGAGAGCTTCTATAACCCCAGTAACTGTATGGTACTCCAGAGAGCTCCTATAACCCCAGTAACTGTATGGTAATCCAGAGAGCTTCTATAACCCCAGTAACTGTATGGTAATCCAGAGAGCTTCTATAACCCAAGTAGCCGCAGTAGCGTTGTACCATGGTATTTTAATCAGCACTGATCGCTGTGCAACAGGTTACCGTATTGTAAGTAAAATTGTCAGCACCAGTTACGCTGTGCCATGGTTTACTACATTATAAGTGGCACTTCCACCCCTGCCGAGTTGTAAACTCGTCTCACATATGAAGGGATAGTCATTGATATTTATTTTTCGCTTTTTTGATATTTTACAAGGAATATCATGAGACGTGATACAAATTTGACAGAGAACCAAGAAAGGTCAATGTGATCGCATGAAGCCAAATGGAAAACTGACCTTCATAGTATATCTTCCCGTGAACGTCCACGCCGGCCTCCTTCATCATGACCCGAATGTCTTTCTGGGTCAAGGGCAAGCCAAGGTTAGCCATCGTGGCCTGCAGCTCCTTGGCGTCGATGAAGCCGCTATTGTCCTTGTCGAGAACAGCAAACATGGCGGCCATCTCTGTCTCCAGTGAACGCCGCTCCATGCGAAACTCCATCAGACTGACGAACTCATCGTAGTCAATCAGACCGTTTCCTGCAAGGACAAAGCCAAACTCCATCAGAGTGACAAACTCATCATAGACTTTTGTTACCATACTAGATGCATGGTAACCCAGAGAGCTTCATTAAACATATTAGAGGTATGGTAAATGCAATATTAACTCAGAGAGTTTGTATAACCACAGTGAGCATATGGTAACCCAGAGAGCTTCTATGACCCCAGTAAATGTACAGTAACCCAGAGAGCTTCTATAACCCCAGTAACTGTATGGTAATCCAGAGAGCTTCTATAATCCCAGTAAGTGCATGGTAATCCAGAGAGCTTCTATAACAACAGTAACTGTATGGTAATCCAGAGAGCTTCTATAACCCTAGTAACTGTATGGTCATCCAGGGAGCTTCTATAACCCCAGTAACTGTATGGTAATCCAGAGAGCTTCTATAACCCCAGTAACTGTATGGTACTCCAGAGAGCTTCTATAACCCCAGTAACTGTATGGTAACACAGATAGCTTCTATAACCCCAGTAACTGTATGGTAATCCAGAGAGCTTATATAACCCCAGTAACTGTATGGTTCTCCAGAGAGCTCCTATAACCCCAGTAACTGTAAGGTACTCCAGAGAGCTTCTATAACCTCAGTAACTGTATGGTAATCCAGAGAGCTTCTATAACCCCAGTAACTGTATGGTAATCCAGAGAGCTTCTATGACCCCAGTAACTGTATGGTAATCCAGAGAGCTTCTATAACCCCAGTAACTGTATGGTAATCCAGAGAGCTTCTATAACCCCAGTAACTGTATGGTACTCCAGAGAGCTTCTATAACCCCAGTAACTGTATGGTAACACAGATAGCTTCTATAACCCCAGTAACTGTATGGTAATCCAGAGAGCTTATATAACCCCAGTAACTGTATGGTTCTCCAGAGAGCTCCTATAACCCCAGTAACTGTAAGGTACTCCAGAGAGCTTCTATAACCTCAGTAACTGTATGGTAATCCAGAGAGCTTCTATAACCCCAGTAACTGTATGGTAATCCAGAGAGCTTCTATGACCCCAGTAACTGTATGGTAATCCAGAGAGCTTCTATAACCCCAGTAACTGTATGGTAATCCAGAGAGCTTCTATAACCCCAGTAACTGTATGGTACTCCAGAGAGCTTCTATAACCCCAGTAACTGTATGGTAACACAGATAGCTTCTATAACCCCAGTAACTGTATGGTAATCCAGAGAGCTTATATAACCCCAGTAACTGTATGGTTCTCTAGAGAGCTTCTATAACCCCAGTAACTGTATGGTACTCCAGAGAGCTTCTATAACCCCAGTAACTGTATGGTACTCTAGAGAGCTTCTATGACCCCAGTAACTGTATGGTACTCCAGAGAGCTTCTATAACCCCAGTAACTGTATGGTACTCTAGAGAGCTTCTATGACCCCAGTAACTGTATGGTAATCCAGAGAGCTCCTATAACCCCAGTAACTGTATGGTACTCCAGAGAGCTTCTATAACCCCAGTAATTCTATGGTAATCCAGAGAGCTTCTATAACCCCAGTAAGTGTATGGTAATCCTCCAGAGAGCTTCTATAACCCCAGTAAATGTATGGTAATCCATAGAGCTTCTATAACCCCAGTAACTGTATGGTAACCCAGAGACCTTCTATAGCCCCAGTAACTGTATGGTAACCCAGAGAGCTTCTATAACCCGAGTAACTGTATGGTAATCCAGAGAGCTTCTATAACCCGAGTCACTGTATGGTAACCCGTTGAAAGTAGCATCCATTTTGACGTCAACATAAATCACAACGTCAACGAAACTGTCAAGTAATGCAAGCTGATAAACATCACATATACTCGTGAATTTTATTAAAAGCAGTTACTGCTGAATATCCTTTCATCATTTCGTTGTCGTTAACATTTACACCGGCGGGGTTTGAACCACGCACCGCGGCGGTTTAGCTGGCCTTGCTAAACACACTCGACCATAGCTTAACGCGCTACTAAAGCTACAGGGTGACACCCCTATCCACCCCCTCCCCCCCCCCCCAACACACACCTCTGCTCAAACCTCACCCATCCCTCGGCACCCATGTATCTCCCGCCATTTCGACACGACTGACCCCTCAAATGGTTGTTATGTTAACGCACTCCCAGTTCCAAGTGAGCAACGCGAGACACTGCAAACATAGATATATTTATCGCACTCGAGACCCCCATTCACACCCCACCCACCTCTCCCTTCTCTCTCTCACCCCATCCACCCGCCCGGCAAAACTCATATTTTTTTATCTGACGCGCGACCGCACTCCCCCCCCCTTCCCCCCTACCTCTGCGTTTCTTTTCCCTTCGATTCCCGGCAAAACACAGATTTTATTTATCGGACGCCCGACGTACTTTCCAATCACCACCCCCCCCCCGTCCCCCCCACCCTCGCCCACCGCCCCCCGCCCCCCGCTCCTTCTCCACACCCCCACCCCCCACCCCCCCGACCCCGCCACCCCAACCACCCCCGGCCAAACACTGATATATTTATCCGACGTCCACTTGTAGGTACAGCCCAGCTAGCCGCTGGGGACGATCGGCTCAGCGGCTCACGGCATAGCGTACATACACAGCCGACGTCAGTGAACGCCATAAGGGGTATGATATCTGCCGTCAGTCGCCCAGTGACGTCAGCACTGACATATTTACTATAAGAGGATTCACTCACTTATCCACTTATCACTACAACGACCTGGCGGGTCGGGAGTGGCGGATAAGGGGGTTGGTGGGGGGGGGGAGGGGGCCGCGGAATGGCGCGTGGATAGTGGAGATGGGAGGGGTGTAGGGCAATGACAAATATAAAGCGCATTCGTATTTCGACCCAGGTGACTTTCTGTGTCAGTCACGTAACACGGTTAGAATAGACGGGTTAACGGCCAATTTGACCTCACTTGCTGGAGTAGGACCATAAATTAATTATTAAGTGCTTGGTTCAAGATTTGGGCAACGGGTTGTCTAGCACCATAGTTCCATAGGAGAATGGAGGGGGAGGGGGGGGGGCGCACGATACGAAAAATAAAACTATGCCCTTCCACCATCCTTCAACCAGTTCATGGAAGGCTGACTAGAATAAGACATAGTATTGAGGGTCCAAATCTCATATCGTTTATCGCCTAAGCTATTTTGCGACCAATGCAATGGAACGACGATGTCGGTTCTTTTCGGCCACTTATGTGTATCCACAAGCTACATTGGGGTTTGCACCCACCAGCGACTGGAATCGAACCCATGACCTGAAACTACGCGGGTCAGCCAACTATAAGACTTACTAGGAGGTACTCCTTTCCAATGCGATGAAAATCATTGGGTGCGACGTAAAACTCCGATCTCCCGGCAGAGGCGTTCCACTTATGCTATAGTCCCTCTGGTCGACGTCAAATTTAACCAATCAGAATTATCCTTCATCCGCGAAAATTGAAAATGAATCTAATCGAAGATATATTCGCAGTTTGGCATCAAATGCATCACTGGTTAGCATTTACTGTGCTACTGGTACCGTACCGGACGAAATCATTTCATTTTGATTAATTAGAAGCCATGTTATTTACGAACTATGTTTAAGAGTTCGATCGAGGTCAAAGGTCAAAGGCGTGAAACGCTTTGAATTTTGACCCCGTGTCATTTTGAAATATATTTTCGTTTAACTCTTTCATTGAGATCGTTCGAAAATGGAATGTCTACATTTTTCAACTTCTGCCTCGACAATACAAAATTCATTAAAAAAAACATCTAAAACTATTCGGGATCCCAGTACCGTTGAGGTCAACCGTGAGGTTGGCGGCTACGTGGGGCAGAGAGAGGTGAAGTGAGGAAGGAACTTCCTCTGCTGGCGAAGTGGTACAAAACTAGCACACCAAGCAGTTCTCTATCCATTGCGGCCATCCTGGACGCAAAGCACGCGGGCGAAGTGCGTAAGATTGTAAACCAGAAATTGAATAGAGACTCTCAAGCTAAGTGGATAAATGAGCACGAAGGCATCTTGCTTAGCCTCCTGCGTACGAAGGCTGAACAGATGCCAGAATTCGTGGAAGCGCTGCGGAACACCGGACTCAACGACCTGGCTGTGATCAGCCGGGATCCGATGCTCGGCGTGGGGCTCAGCGCATATGCTGCGCTGCACTGTCGTCCCGGATCATGGCCAGGTAGGAATGCGACAGGCATGGCAATGATGACCTTGCGTTCCGAGCTTCAAAGACCGAGACCTGTGCTCGAGGCAGAGCCGGACGCTGCTCTGCCCAGCGCTGCAGACAACCCACCCGGGAAACCGGAGGTTGATGTGGCCGTGACCAGGATGGTTGGCGATATCCGTCGCTACGTACAGCGTGTCGCTAGCGCGACCACGACACACTACCGCACAAAGAAGGCGGGCAGACGAGTCAGCTCCAAGCCAACAGAGCACCGTAAGCGTAAGACTTCGTCAGGACCCACCCCACCAAGACAGGAGACCAGCAGACAGAGGACGCACGGTGCGCACCAACGGGCAGACCAGACTTCGGCTGCGGAAGAAGGACTCAGCTCACAGTCCGACCTCAGTGATGAGGGGACTTAGTCGGTCTGTGAGTTCGCGGTTCGCTTGTATCGATGCTGGCTATGGACTATGACTTCGGACGATCCTAAATGACTGACTTGATCAAGTTAAACATTCTGTCCCTAAATGTTAGGGGCATAAATGCAAATAGAAAACGAAGAGCTCTATTCACTTGGTGTGAAGAAAATAACATTGACATTTTATGTCTTCAAGAAACTTTTTTAACCGCCAGCAAGTGTTACAAGTTTAATGACTTTAACGGTGAATGTTACGCTTCTCCTGCAAAATCTGTAAATTCCTGTGGCGTGGCAATCCTCATTCGAAAGTCCGTAGACTTCGAATTACTCAGCGAGTCGCATGATAAAGAGGGTCGGCAAGTTACTGTAAAGATAAATGTTAACGGCTGTCACCTAAATGTCATAAACGTGTACGCGCCTAACTCAGAGAAAACGAGGAATGATTTTTTTCGAGCGTCTGAAAAGTATATTAAGCGAAACATTGATATGGGTACTCATACTATACTATGTGGTGATATGAACTGTGGTGTGTGTGTGTTGGATAGAGAGAACGGTAAGTTGGATGGATCCCGTATATTTTTGCTACGCTTAGTAAAGTCGCTCGATGTGTCTGACGCATGGAGGAAATTGTACGGAGATAAAAGGGTATACACATACTATGACAGAATAAGCCAAATGGGCAGTCGTATTGACTATATCTTTCTCTCATCGATACTATGTAATATCTTAACAAATTGCAAGATCCTTAAAATTCCAAATATTCCCGATCATAAGGCAGTAATATGCACAGTAGAGTCACAACTGCGACGTGGACCAGGATATTGGAAGTTAAACACGTCACTTCTGTCGGACCGCGAATATATATCTGGTGTACTGCGTGTGATAGAGGAGACCACGGCGATATATAAAGGAGTAGTGAATGCGCGCAGCCTGTGGGACATGTGTAAACTACGCATTAAGGAGTTCTCTATCGAATATTCTATCAGGCGTAAACATAGAGGAGTTAAGAAAATGAATAATCTATCAATAGAGATAAATAAGTGTGAGGAGGCATTGCATGGAAGCCTTGGGGATGATCGAAATGCTTTGTACGCATTAAAGAAAAGCCTTGAAAACGAGATGGAAAAGAGTTACAATATGGCAGCAAAGGGAGCACAGATCAGAGCGAGGGCCAAGTATGTAGAGCACGGAGAGAGAAATACAAAATACTTCTTGGGATTAGAGAAACGGAGACAATGTAATAATACGATATATAGGTGCAAAGATAGTGTAGGCAATGTAGTTACAGGTACAGATGCCATCCTTGGTGCGGTAACAGACTACTATAAAGTCCTGTTCGCGTCTAATAATGTGAGTAATTGTGAGGTTGTCGCATATCTGAATCGGGTGGAAGATAAGATCCCAAAAACTAATACGAGTAGTTGTCAGGGTATGATTACGCTAAATGAATGCCAACACGCTGTAAATACCATGAAAAAAAATAAGAGTCCTGGCCTAGACGGTCTTCCCATCGAGTTTTATGTAACTTTTTGGGAAGATATAAAAGATAAACTTATGGGGTCTTTTAATGAAGCTTGCGCAGACGGCATATTGTCCAATTCGCAACGCCGTGCAGTTATCACGCTGATGCATAAAAGTGGAGATAGGGTAGAACTGAAAAATTATCGGCCAATAAGTCTCACAAATGTTGACTACCGGATACTCGCGTTTGTTATGGCGGCAAGGCTGCAGAAGGTAATTGATAAACTTGTTGGTCCCCAACAGACGGCTTATATTAAAGGGCGTTTTATTGGCCAAAATATTAGACAAATTCTAGACATAACAGAATATATAAATGTAAATAATGCGGATGGTGTATTGCTCCTTATCGACTTCCAGAAAGCCTTTGACTCACTAGAATGGCCCTTTATGTTTGGAACCCTGACCAAATTTGGTTTTGGAGAAGACTTTATTAATTGGATAAAAATCCTATATAATAACCCAACTGTAACTCTAAAAGTAAATGGATGGCTCACTGAAGAATTTGTTGCATGTAGAGGTATCCGTCAGGGATGCCCAGTATCGGCATTGCTTTTTATCCTATGCGTGGAGACACTAGCTATAGATATTATGCAAGCGCATGATTTGATCGGTATTGTGGTAGCAAGTCAGGGTCAATCGACTGAGTATAGGTTGTCGCAACTGGCGGATGATCTCACTTTGCTTCTGAAAAACACGACGTATATTACTAAAGCACTGCAAGTGGTAAGCGACTTTGGTAGAGTTTCAGGGCTGCGATTAAATGAGGACAAAACTCAGGGAGTACTTCTGGGCAGGCAAAAGTCTTGTGTGAAGCCAACCAGCAGGATAAAATGGGTTAAAGGAACTTTTAAATTTCTAGGTGTCCATATTGGTGAATCTAAAGAGATCATAGACAAACTTAACTGGGAAAACAAACTGGCTAAAATGCAAAGACTTCTTGATAATTGGAGAATAAGACATGTAACTCTCTTAGGGAGGATTAATATTGTGAAGATTCTAGCTCTACCAATGATAACCTATCTGGCGACAGTCATAGGATGCTCAAAAGATATAACCAAGGCAATTGAGGTGATGTTTTTTAAATTCGTTTGGAGAGGGGTGGATCGAGTAAACAGACGCACACTGATAGGTCCGAAAGCGAAAGGAGGTCTTGAAATGGTCGATGTGGAATCAAGATTTCAGGCTATTAAAGCATCATGGGTTCCAAGGCTACTGGCTGGCGGTGATTGGGCGAGTCTTCCCAAAAGCTACCTGACCGTTCACCCGTCACTGCTGCTCAGCGATATGAACTTCCAAAACGAAGATGAGTTCCCCTATCTGAATCATGTTCCGACGTTCTATAGAGAAGTCATTTTGGCGTATAATAGGGCAAAGAATAATATCAAGCCAACTAATATGGAAATGTTAAGAAATCAGGTTTTGTGGGGAAACCGGTTTTTAACGTATGAAGGTACTGGGAAACCTAAACGCAAGAGGAAGCGCTGTTTATTTAGCAAACGATGGATTTCATCAGGTATCATTTTTGTGAAGGATGTTCTTTCGCGGGAAGGGTGTTTTAAGATACATGAAATCCTTAGTATTTTGAGAGATAAATCAGACCACTATATAGTCGAAGCACAAGTAAAGGAAGCACTCAAACCATATATGAGAGCATCAAATAGCGTACTATCCTTAACCGAAGACTTGCAGTCGCAACCGATATTAAGTTACACAAAAACAATAGAATTCTATCGTTATTATATTGATCAGAAATTTATTAACCCAGTTGTTGAACAAAGATGGCGGGATGATCTGCAGATGCCTGACCATGACTTTTCTAGCTTCTACAGGAGTCGAATCTTAGGTATTAGTGACCCTTTTATCGCAGAGTTTAATTTTAAATGTTTCAATCGGTATCTGCCATGTGGTTCTAACCTATTTAAGTGGAACAAACGGGAGCACAATAGATGTAATATGTGTAAAGTGACTCACACCGTAAGACATATGATATTTGAATGCAACCAGGCAAAGGCAGTGTGGACTACATTGGGTGATGTTTTACATATCGAAGACATTGAAGAAAAATTCATATTTGGGTTCACTCAGAATAAGTCAATTAATCAACTTATTGTGTCACTTGTGTCCTATTGCATTTATAAATATTGGCTGTTACTAGAAAGCAAAAATAGTAAAAAAAGTATTAATCAAGTTATAGTATATTACCTACAGCGAAATAGTGAAATATACAAATTGACGAAACTCGAAGAACATTGCTCAGATATTGAGTCAGTAATTAATGCGTTACCGGTAGATTGATGTGGTTATTTTATCCGCGTGTATGTACTTTAAATGAAAATTGATCAATAAAAAAAAAAAAAAAAAAAAAAAAAAAAAAAAAGCAGTTCTCTATATTGTTTGTCAAAACGAGTGTTTGTTTGATGGCTGATTTATGATGACGAATCGGGCCAAGCGACTTCGCAAATCATAGTTCAGATTATTCCGCCGCAAGACGCCACTGCATGTGCAATGCATTCTGGGCATTATGTGGTGGTATATTAATACGCAATGTCGAGATGACGTCACCGCAGTGGCAACGTTTTTTATCGTATCTAACATGAATTGATACAAGCAAGACTTATACATGATACACAATCCTGCATCCTGATATAGCACGGTGTAACTGATATTATGTCTGGTCCCGTGTTTTGCCCATTACTGAAACAAGTCGCTGTAGCCGTTGTAACGTACCGTCCACATCCACCGCTTTGAATATCTCGTCCAGCGCCGCGTGGTCCACGTGCTGCCCCATGGTTTCTATGGCAACCTGCACTTCCTCCATGCTGATGTAGCCGTCGCCATCGCGATCCAGAACACGGAACGCCGACTTCAGGTCTGGATCGGCGGAGAGGGAGGAAATAAATACAGATGTGGATAAAACTGGTAAGATAAAACAGAGATTTAAGGGATTTCGCGCCACAATATCAACATATTGCCGGTCATAAACACGTCATTCCTCCGGCTTCATATTTGGCATTACCCACAGCATAGGGGTGGGGGGGGGGCGGGTCTGTCAGGAGCAGGGGATAGGTCTGTTAGGGGGATTGGGGTCTGTTAGGGAGATGGGGGTAGGGTTGTTATCTAGCGTTACGTCATCTGGGTTCATATTTGGCACTCCTCACAGCACACGGAGTCTGTTAGGAGGAGGGGAAAGGTATGTTAGGGGGAGGGGGGTCTCTTAGGGAGAGGGGGTTAGGGCTGGTATCTCACTCCTCTAACCCATGCATCCGGTACTACAGGGATGTTGACCCCCACAGTTTGTGGCCGCAGTGCTTGTTTTATATGCCGAGGAGTCACTTGGAGATTGTGTCGGCTATTGTGATTATTATTTACTGCACTGAGAAGAGATGATCGTAATATGGAGGTGTGTTGAATAAACGTTTATATATGGTAGAGTGTTCAATACGAGAGAAATAGTTGGTTGTACATTCAGGACGCTTTAACCACTTTTGGTCATATCGCGCCAATGGGAGAAGGAGGAAGGGAGAGTGGAGCCACGTCCTCGGGGGAACACCCTACTCTTTTCGAAGGACATTGGACCTCTATCCTGCGACCACACAGACATGGCCACAGCGGGGCTCGGACCGAGGCCCTTGCTCTTATGAAAAGATATCTTTATCCTGCACGAACACGCGCCATGCGTGTGGGGACGCGTACCCTCGATCTCCGGCACGACGGCTGGCGCTTACGCATGCATACAGATTGGTCCTCGCAAAATTTAGATATCAATATCGACTGAAAACAACCCACTAAGTTCAGACCCGTCTTAGTGTCGTTGGTAGTTTGGCAAGTCTGCTACACGATCATAAGGTATGGTGGCAAAGTCTGCTACACGATCATAAGAAGTTCATTAGCTTTGAGATATACGTACCGCAACCAGCGACCCTTTACCATGCATCTCAACGGCTACAAAACTGATTAAAACTCTTTCAGTCGCATGATCTTCTTTTTCTAAACCTTATTTATTTGAAGAGAATATCAATAACGAATTGACCTTTGAACGACCACCCCCTCCAGTCTTTCTTCGACAGGCATCAGTTATTATTTAGACGTCACATTCACGTCTTTATTTACCACAACTCCTAGGGGTCACGCCCTTGAATACCATCATTTGGTCATGACATTTCAGGCAGCGCAACGGCTTTCAAATAGCTTCACGACCTTAAGACCCCGGCCACGTTACGTTCACCCCACGGGGATTAGAGCGATCTTAAGCCACTGGGACTATATTTGGCTTAGCAAGATTCATCCGCCGCGCAAATAAGCCGGGAGTAAGAAACATAATTATCTTGGCTCGGTTTACACCTCGGTCGATGATCGCCATTGATCTCAACATTCTTACTGTGAAGAAAGAAGATTTGGCCGCGGAAATGTGACCGCTCACACCTCGCTCAGTATTTGCCCGATCGATCGCGACTTGAGATTTGGAACCGGCAAACTTTGAAGAGGCGTTTCCAAGCTCTCCCGATTTCCTCATGCGCAGCAGTCTTCCTTGATCGTTGTTTTCGTCCTTCGGCTGTTTACATAGGACAACGAAATCAACAAAGCAAAGCGGCCGAGACGCCTTTAGCAAGGCAGTCTGTCACAGGCCCCTGGGTTGTATATATATATATATATATATATATATATAGAAAGCTATTTACATTAAATATTAAGTATGCAAATATTGTCGTCAACACAGGACATTTTTTAGAAGGGGACTGGGGGTGAGACGCATTGACGTCACGAAGCATAATCTCCGTGACTAAAACCTGGACGGAGAGTGAGGGGGGGGGGTGGAATGAGGGGGAGGGTGTGTGTGTGTAGGAGGGGGTGGGGGGTGGGAGGGGGGGGGAGGGGGTTTGTGTGTGTAGGAGGCGGGGGGGGGGGGTCGCAAGCAAAACACCCGGCATTATCTTCCTGTTTATCGTGGTCGCTGCATACAAATTATATTTACAGTGTATATAACTGTATAAGTGTTTTTTTCTAAACATTTTCTCAATGAAAGGCCTCCGGGTAAGTTGTGTTACCGAACAGGGTATTTGGCAGGCTTGACTATATAAATACATAATGGAATAGCAGGGCACGCGCCGCCATCAGTGCCATTCGGCTGGTGCATAGGGCAAAAACAAGCTTCATACGTGTTATAAACCCCACTTACAACGGGTCCACCCGCGGCCTAGCTAGTAGCTGGCACGTTCAGAGTGTGCTCTGCTAACCCAGCCTAAGCGGCCGGGGGCGAGGTTCGAGCTCCGCCCGTGCAAGTGCCTTTGCAAATGCCGCATGTGTTTAGAAAAAAAACCTCACGTTTTTCTTCGCAAAGAGTACTCCAAGAGACATGGCTGCTCTCTACCATGAAGCTTCACATTATCAAGATACCAGTTAGCCCCGGGGACATGGCTCCGTTCTGCCCTTCCCGTCTCTCGCTGACGCGATATTACCAGAATATGGTTTAAGCGTCCTGAATATACAAGCAACCAAGCCTGCTCACTACAAAAAAATTATATATATATATATACCATGTAACCTCATTGACAAACTTGCATATTTCCCCTCCCTACTATATCTGTTCTCCTCTTTCCGCGGCTGTTCTCTCTACACGTACCCTCAATCTCTGGCCGCCGTAGTTTTACTCCAGGCCAAGCCATAGGCAATAAGCTTAAACCACGCCGAGACCCAGACAAACGCGATAAACCACGTGATAAATAACACGGAACATGGCGTAGGAGTCGAAATCTCTGGAGTAAGTTCACAGAAGTGAGTCGCACTCAGGATATATGTCCGACGTGAGGTTTCCGTCAAAGATGACTTAAAACAACAATGTACGTGCGGGGTCCGGTATTCTGGGTTAGCCCCCCCTCCCCCCCCCCCCCACACCGCACCCCCCGCATTCACCCATCCCCTCCCCATGGCCTAGTTGGTAGGTAGCGTATTTGGGAGTGTCCTTCGCTCTGCCAGGCAAGCCGGAGCGGCCGGTGCGTGGGTTCAAATCCCACCTGCGCAAACGTCTCTATTTGTTGCGGGATAAAACAGCCCATGGATTTCTTTCCGAGTTACTCCCGAAGACATAGCTCATCCCTTCCTTCTCATTGTTACGCTAGGACTTGTATGGGGTTCAAAAGCGTTTTATATTTTAACCAACCAAAGCGTGTCACGGAAATGAGACTGAGATGAGGGGTGATTAAGACCTTCGTTTCGTTGCCGAATTCCGCAGAAAACCGAGGCGCTATCTGGTGAGATACTCTAGATACAAACAACGAGACCGCGGGAAGAGGACGTACTGTTGGGTGTTTTGTATGTGGACACGAACGACGAATGGGACCAAGAACCTTCCCGGGAGTATGAGATGAAGCCTATCTAAAGGCGGGGGACAAGGCACCAGGGACCACGTGCGATAGACCGGGTGCGGGGGACCTCATGACTATGACTATGAGCCATGAATATGAGCCATCATGACTATGAGCCATGAATATGAGCCATCATGACTATGAGCCATGACTATGAGCCATGACTATGAGCCATCATGACTATGAGCCATGACTATGAACCATCATGACTATGAACCATGACTATAAGCCATCATGACTATGAACCATGACTATGCGCCATGAATATGAACCATGACTATGAACCATGACTATGGGCCATGACTATGAGCCATGAATATGAGCATGGTTATGAACCATGACTATGAGCCATCATGACTATGAGCCATGACTCTGAACCATGACTATGAGCCATCATGACTATGAGCCATGACTATGAGCTATGATGTTCCCCATACAATATAAAATATCATGAAATGTGCGAAATCCCCGCATAAGGTACCACAAAAGATACCATGTATTGTAGACATCGAATTAGATACGATACCATATACCATAGATCTAATATATCATTAACATCTCTAATATATCATTAACATCTCTAAGATATCATTAACATCTCTAATATATCATTAACATCTCTAATATATCATTAACATCTCTATTATATCATTAACATCTCTAATATATCATTAACATCTCTAATATATCATTAACATCTCTATTGTATCATTAACATCTCTAATATATCATTAACATCTCTAATATATCATTAACATCTCCAATATATCATTAACATCTCTAATATAACATATAAGATACAACCATTATACCATATAAGTTAATGTAATATACCAAACAGGATACCAACTAATATGCCATGCCATTTAATATACCATTATTATAAGATAAGTCACACCATCTGATAATACGGTAAACACGAATGCCCCAGAGTAATTTAATACATGTGGTTGCCAAGGAAGTGACGACATAATAGAGGGGGAGGGGGACGGACTGACCTTTACTCTGCTGCTCACTCAACTTCTCCTCCCCACTTCCCGTCATGCCTCGCGCCAGTCGAGGATGCATGATCTTCGAAAACTCTGCAAAGACAAGACGACCACCTTGAGAACGTTGATCTCGTGTTACACGCACATTTACATCAATATTTGTCTAAATATACAACAATAACGATATAGCAAATAAATGATATACACCAATATATATGTAAATATACATCAATATATATGTAAATATACATTAATATATATGTAAATATACATCAATATATATATAAATATACATCAATAATGATATAGCAAAGCAATAATATTACATCAATATATGTGTAAATATATATCAACAATAATATACATCAATATATGTGTAAATATTCATCAATAATAATATATTAATACGTGTAAATATATATCAATAATGATATACCAAATCAATAATATACATCAATACATGTGTCAATAATATTGTGTTACTTATCTTGTACCTTAGATTGACAACATACTTGATACATGCTAGTCAAATTATATAATACATGTTAGACGTCACGAGTGATATAAATCGTTGGGGGGGGGGGGGGTGGCGCTTGAAAGATAAGAACACTCTAGAGAGATAGGCACTGGGATTCAAGTCCCGACGTGGTGTCTGGACGACGTGGCATTGACCACATACATGGGGTTGATCTGGCGTGAGCGAACACGTCACTTTAGCCACTTCGGAATCCAGACGCCAGACCACACCGAGCATGATGACCAATGGGTGGTTGGTTGGGTGGTTGGGTGGTTGGTTGGTTGGTTATTCAGGACGCCTTGACCACTTTTGGTCATATCGCGTCGATGGGAGAATGGGGAAGACATGGCCACAGCCGGGCTCGAACCAGCGATCCACGTGCCGTTAGGCTCTGAATTGGCCAGAAGACTCAATGCCAGCGCTCTAGCCCACTGAGCTATCGGGGCGGCCCCTGACGACCAATGGGATTGAACACCAAACCGTTGCTCTTGTTTGTAGGCCAACTAAAGAACCTAAATAATTGTCTTACTACTTGATAGCCACCCACCCCCACCCTCCCTGCATCACACCACCCCATTGTTGACGCCAGTGATGAATCCCATTGATAAGAACACTAACTGCTGCTATTTGGGAAGTTTCGCTAAAGAGACCACTTTTGCTCAGTCCCGTGGTCTTTCACTTTCCACTGTACATAATTTATGTTCAAAAAAGTGTTCAAGTTCCCGCGATAAAATATGGCTGCATGATTAAAAAAACATTGACTACAGCTACGTCCAGCCGATCCGCCGTAGCGCCCCAGGTCACTGTGCCTTGTGTTAATGCAGTGCCTATTGTTGCTTCCGTATAGCTCACGTATCACTCACGCATCGTTGACCCTAACCACGAAGACGTCCCATAGCGTAGGTACCTGTTCCTTACGTAGACGCGAAACATGTGTGCCATATGGCTCACGTATAACTCAATCTCAATGTACTTCAATCGGATGCTTTGATAGACATTTGAGCCATTTGTATCGATGCGGGCAATACGTGTGAACCCACTTCCATGAATCACGTCACACCATGGCATCGTCCCAGGAGGCTCGTAGGCCCAGAATAAGCTTCTAGGCCAAGAATAAGCTTCTAGGCCAAGAATAAGCTTCTAGGCCCAGAATAAGCTTCTAGGCCAAGAACAAGCTTCTTGGCCCAGAATATGCTTCTTGGCCCAGAATAAGCTACTTGGCCCAGAATAAGCTTCTTGGCCCAGAATAAGCTACTTGGCCCAGAATAAGCTTCCTGTCCCAGAATAAGCTACTTGGCCCAGAATAAGCTTCTTGGCCCAGAATAAGCTACTTGGCCCAGAATAAGCTTCTTGGCCCAGAATAAGCTACTTGGCCCAGAATAAACTTCTTGGCCTAGAATAAGCTACTTGGCCCAGAATAAGCTTCCTGTCCCAGAATAAGCTACTTGGCCCAGAATAAGCTTCTTGGCCCAGAATAAGCTACTTGGCCCAGAATAAGCTTCTTGGCCCAGAATAAGCTTCTTGGCCCAGAATAAGCTACTTGGCCAAGAATAAGCTTCTTGGCCCAGAATAAGCTTCTAGGCCCAGAATAAGCTTCTTGGCCCAGAATAAGCTTCTAGGCCCAGAATAAGCTTCTAGGCCCAGAATAAGCTTCTTGGCCCAGAATAAGCTTCTAGGCCCAGAATAAGCTTCTTGTCCCAATATAAGCTTCTAGGCCCAGAATAAGCTTCTAGGCCCAGAATAAGCTACTTGGCCAAGAATAAGCTTCTAGGCCCATTATAAGCTTCTTGGCCCAGAATAAGCTTCTTGGCCCAGAATAAGCTTCTTGGCCCAGAATAAGCTTCTTGGCCCAGAATAAGCTTCTAGGCCAAGAATAAGCTTCTAGGCCCAGAATAAGCTTCTAGGCCCATTATAAGCTTCTTGGCCCAGAATAAGCTTCTTGGCCCAGAATAAGCTTCTTGGCCCAGAATAAGCTTCTTGGCCCAGAATAAGCTTCTTGTCCCAATATAAGCTTCTAGGCCCAGAATAAGCTTCTAGGCCCAGAATAAGCTACTTGGCCAAGAATAAGCTTCTAGGCCCATTATAAGCTTCTTGGCCCAGAATAAGCTTCTTGGCCCAGAATAAGTTTCCTGGCCCAATATAAGCTTCTTGGTCCAATATAAGCTTCTTGGCCCAATATAAGCTTCTTGGCCCAGTATAAGCTTCTTGCCCCATTATAAGCTTCTTGGCCAAGAATAAGCTTCTTGGCCCAGTATAAGCTTCTTGCCCCATTATAAGCTTCTTGGCCAAGAATAAGCTTCTTGGCCAAGAATAAGCTTCTTGGCCCAGAATAAGCTTCTAGGCCCAGAATAAGCTTCCTGGCCCATTATAAGCTTCTAGGCCCAGAATAAGCTTCTAGGCCCAGAATAAGCTTCTAGGCCCATTATAAGCTACTTGGCCCAGAATAAGCTTCTTGGCCCAGAATAAGCTACTTGGCCCAGAATAAGCTTCCTGTCCCAGAATAAGCTACTTGGCCCAGAATAAGCTTCTTGGCCCAGAATAAGCTACTTGGCCCAGAATAAGCTTCTTGGCCCAGAATAAGCTACTTGGCCCAGAATAAGCTTCTTGGCCCAGAATAAGCTTCTAGGCCCATTATAAGCTTCTTGGCCCAGAATAAGCTTTTTGTCCCAATATAAGCTTCTAGGCCCAGAATAAGCTTCTTGGCCCAGAATAAGCTTCTTGGCCCAGAATAAGCTTCTTGGCCCAGAATAAGCTTCTTGTCCCAATATAAGCTTCTAGGCCCAGAATAAGCTTCTAGGCCCATTACAAACTTCTTGGCCCAGAATAAGCTTCTTGGCCCAGAATAAGTTTCCTGGCCCAATATAAGCTTCTTGGTCCAATATAAGCTTCTTGGCCCAATATAAGCTTCTTGGCCAATTATAAGCTTTTTGCGAATGATAAGTTTATTGCCCTATTATAAGCTTCTTGGCCCAGTATAAACTTCTTGGCCCAGAATAAGCTTCTAGGCCCATTATAAGCTTCTTGGCCCAGAATAAGCTTCTAGGCCCAGAATAAGCTTCTAGGCCCAGAATAAGCTTCTAGGCCCATTATAAGCTTCTTGGCCCAGAATAAGCTTCTAGGCCCATTATAAGCTTCTAGGCCCAGAATAAGCTTCTAGGCCCAGAATAAGCTTCTTGGCCCAGAATAAGCTTCTTGGCCCAGAATAAGCTTCTTGGCCCAGAATAAGCTTCTAGGCCCAGAATAAGCTTCTAGGCCCAGAATAAGCTTCTTGTCCCATTATAAGCTTCTTGGCCCAGAATAAGCTTCTAGGCCCAGAATAAGCTTCTAGGCCCAGAATAAGCTTCTTGTCCCATTATAAGCTTCTTGGCCCAGAATAAGCTTCTAGGCCCAGAATAAGCTTCTTGTCCCAGAATAAGCTTCTTGGCCCAGAATAAGCTTCTTGGCCCAGAATAAGCTTCTAGGCCCAGAATAAGCTTCTTGTCCCATTATAAGCTTCTTGGCCCAGAATAAGCTTCTTGGCCCAGAATAAGCTTCTAGGCCCAGAATAAGCTTCTTGTCCCATTATAAGCTTCTTGGCCCAGAATAAGCTTCTAGGCCCAGAATAAGCTTCTTGTCCCAGAATAAGCTTCTAGGCCCAGAATAAGCTTCTTGTCCCAGAATAAGCTTCTAGGCCCAGAATAAGCTTCTTGTCCCAGAATAAGCTTCTTGGCCCAGAATAAGCTTCTTGGCCCAGAATAAGCTTCTTGGCCCAGAATAAGCTTCTTGGCCCAGAATAAGCTTCTAGGCCCAGAATAAGCTTCTTGTCCCATTATAAGCTTCTAGGCCCAGAATAAGCTTCTTTGCCCAGAATAAGCTTCTAGGCCCAGAATAAGCTTCCTGGCCCATTATAAGCTTCTTGTCCCATTATAAGCTTCTTGGCCCAGAATAAGCTTCTAGGCCCATTATAAGCTTCTTGTCCCATTATAAGCTTCTTGGCCCAGAATAAGCTTCTAGGCCCAGAATAAGCTTCTAGGCCCAGAATAAGCTTCTTGTCCCAGAATAAGCTTCTTGGCCCAGAATAAGCTTCTTGGCCCAGAATAAGCTTCTAGGCCCAGAATAAGCTTCTTGTCCCATTATAAGCTTCTTGGCCCAGAATAAGCTTCTTGGCCCAGAATAAGCTTCTTGGCCCAGAATAAGCTTCTTGGCCCATTATAAGCTTCTTGGCCCAGAATAAGCTTCTAGGCCCAGAATAAGCTTCTTGTCCCAGAATAAGCTTCTTGGCCCAGAATAAGCTTCTTGGCCCAGAATAAGCTTCTTGGCCCAGAATAAGCTTCTTGGCCCATTATAAGCTTCTTGGCCCAGAATAAGCTTCTAGGCCCAGAATAAGCTTCTTGTCCCAGAATAAGCTTCTTGGCCCAGAATAAGCTTCTTGGCCCAGAATAAGCTTCTAGGCCCAGAATAAGCTTCTTGTCCCATTATAAGCTTCTTGGCCCAGAATAAGCTTCTTGGCCCAGAATAAGCTTCTAGGCCCAGAATAAGCTTCTTGTCCCATTATAAGCTTCTTGGCCCAGAATAAGCTTCTAGGCCCAGAATAAGCTTCCTGGCCCATTATAAGCTTCTTGGCCCAGAATAAGCTTCTTGGCCCAGAATAAGCTTCTAGGCCCAGAATAAGCTTCTTTGCCCAGAATAAGCTTCTAGGCCCATTATAAGCTTCTTGTCCCATTATAAGCTTCTTGGCCCAGAATAAGCTTCTAGGCCCAGAATAAGCTTCCTGGCCCATTATAAGCTTCTTGGCCCAGAATAAGCTTCTTGGCCCAGAATAAGCTTCTAGGCCCAGAATAAGCTTCTTGGCCCAGAATAAGCTTCTTGGCCCAGAATAAGCTACTTGGCCAAGAATAAGCTTCTTGGTCCAGAATAAGCTTCTTGGCCCAGAATAAGCTTCTTGGCCCAGAATAAGCTTCTAGGCCCATTATAAGCGTCTAGGCCCAGAATAAGCTTCTAGGCCCAGAATAAGCTTCTTGGCCCAGAATAAGCTTCTAGGCCCAGAATAAGCTTCTAGGCCCAGAATAAGCTTCTAGGCCCAGAATAAGCTTCTTGGCCCAGAATAAGCTTCTTGGCCCAGAATAAGCTTCTAGGCCCATTATAAGCGTCTAGGCCCAGAATAAGCTTCTAGGCCCAGAATAAGCTTCTAGGCCCAGAATAAGCTACTTGGCCCAGAATAAGCTTCTTGGCCCAGAATAAGCTTCTAGGCCCAGAATAAGCTTCCTGGCCCATTATAAGCTTCTTGGCCCAGAATAAGCTTCTTGGCCCAGAATAAGCTTCTTGGCCCAGAATAAGCTTCTAGGCCCAGAATAAGCTTCTTGGCCCAGAATAAGCTTCTTGTCCCATTATAAGCTTCTTGGCCCAGAATAAGCTTCTAGGCCCAGAATAAGCTTCTAGGCCCATTATAAGCTTCTTGGCCCAGAATAAGCTTCTAGGCCCAGAATAAGCTTCTTTGCCCAGAATAAGGTTCTAGGCCCATTATAAGCTTCTTGGCCCAGAATAAGCTTCTTGGCCCAGAATAAGCTTCCTGGCCCAATATAAGCTTCTTGGTCCAATATAAGCTTCTTGGCCCAATATAAGCTTCTTGGCCAATTATAAGCTTTTTGCGAATTATAAGTTTATTGCCCCATTATAAGCTTCTTGGCCCAGTATAAGCTTCTTGGCCCAGAATAAGCTTCTAGGCCCATTATAAGCTTCTAGGCCCAGAATAAGCTTCTTGGCCCAGAATAAGCTTCTAGGCCAAGAATAAGCTTCTTGGCCCAGAATAAGCTTCTTGGCCCAGAATAAGCTTCTTGGCCCAGAATAAGCTTCTAGGCCAAGAATAAGCTTCTTGGCCCAGAATAAGCTTCTAGGCCCATTATAAGCTTCTTGGCCCAGAATAAGCTTCTTGGCCCAGAATAAGCTTCTTGGCCCAGAATAAGCTTCTTGTCCCAATATAAGCTTCTAGGCCCAGAATAAGCTTCTAGGCCCAGAATAAGCTACTTGGCCAAGAATAAGCTTCTAGGCCCATTATAAGCTTCTTGGCCCAGAATAAGCTTCTTGGCCCAGAATAAGCTTCTTGGCCCAGAATAAGCTTCTTGGCCCAGAATAAGCTTCTAGGCCAAGAATAAGCTTCTAGGCCCAGAATAAGCTTCTAGGCCCATTATAAGCTTCTTGGCCCAGAATAAGCTTCTTGGCCCAGAATAAGCTTCTTGGCCCAGAATAAGCTTCTTGGCCCAGAATAAGCTTCTTGTCCCAATATAAGCTTCTAGGCCCAGAATAAGCTTCTAGGCCCAGAATAAGCTACTTGGCCAAGAATAAGCTTCTAGGCCCATTATAAGCTTCTTGGCCCAGAATAAGCTTCTTGGCCCAGAATAAGTTTCCTGGCCCAATATAAGCTTCTTGGTCCAATATAAGCTTCTTGGCCCAATATAAGCTTCTTGGCCCAGTATAAGCTTCTTGCCCCATTATAAGCTTCTTGGCCAAGAATAAGCTTCTTGGCCCAGTATAAGCTTCTTGCCCCATTATAAGCTTCTTGGCCAAGAATAAGCTTCTTGGCCAAGAATAAGCTTCTTGGCCCAGAATAAGCTTCTAGGCCCAGAATAAGCTTCCTGGCCCATTATAAGCTTCTAGGCCCAGAATAAGCTTCTAGGCCCAGAATAAGCTTCTAGGCCCATTATAAGCTACTTGGCCCAGAATAAGCTTCTTGGCCCAGAATAAGCTACTTGGCCCAGAATAAGCTTCCTGTCCCAGAATAAGCTACTTGGCCCAGAATAAGCTTCTTGGCCCAGAATAAGCTACTTGGCCCAGAATAAGCTTCTTGGCCCAGAATAAGCTACTTGGGCCAGAATAAGCTTCTTGGCCCAGAATAAGCTTCTAGGCCCATTATAAGCTTCTTGGCCCAGAATAAGCTTTTTGTCCCAATATAAGCTTCTAGGCCCAGAATAAGCTTCTTGGCCCAGAATAAGCTTCTTGGCCCAGAATAAGCTTCTTGGCCCAGAATAAGCTTCTTGTCCCAATATAAGCTTCTAGGCCCAGAATAAGCTTCTAGGCCCATTATAAGCTTCTTGGCCCAGAATAAGCTTCTTGGCCCAGAATAAGTTTCCTGGCCCAATATAAGCTTCTTGGTCCAATATAAGCTTCTTGGCCCAATATAAGCTTCTTGGCCAATTATAAGCTTTTTGCGAATGATAAGTTTATTGCCCTATTATAAGCTTCTTGGCCCAGTATAAACTTCTTGGCCCAGAATAAGCTTCTAGGCCCATTATAAGCTTCTTGGCCCAGAATAAGCTTCTAGGCCCAGAATAAGCTTCTAGGCCCAGAATAAGCTTCTAGGCCCATTATAAGCTTCTTGGCCCAGAATAAGCTTCTAGGCCCATTATAAGCTTCTAGGCCCAGAATAAGCTTCTAGGCCCAGAATAAGCTTCTTGGCCCAGAATAAGCTTCTAGGCCCAGAATAAGCTTCTTGTCCCAGAATAAGCTTCTTGGCCCAGAATAAGCTTCTTGGCCCAGAATAAGCTTCTAGGCCCAGAATAAGCTTCTTGTCCCATTATAAGCTTCTAGGCCCAGAATAAGCTTCTTTGCCCAGAATAAGCTTCTAGGCCCAGAATAAGCTTCCTGGCCCATTATAAGCTTCTTGTCCCATTATAAGCTTCTTGGCCCAGAATAAGCTTCTAGGCCCATTATAAGCTTCTTGTCCCATTATAAGCTTCTTGGCCCAGAATAAGCTTCTAGGCCCAGAATAAGCTTCTTGTCCCAGAATAAGCTTCTTGGCCCAGAATAAGCTTCTTGGCCCAGAATAAGCTTCTAGGCCCAGAATAAGCTTCTTGTCCCATTATAAGCTTCTTGGCCCAGAATAAGCTTCTTGGCCCAGAATAAGCTTCTTGGCCCAGAATAAGCTTCTTGGCCCATTATAAGCTTCTTGGCCCAGAATAAGCTTCTAGGCCCAGAATAAGCTTCTTGTCCCAGAATAAGCTTCTTGGCCCAGAATAAGCTTCTTGGCCCAGAATAAGCTTCTTGGCCCAGAATAAGCTTCTTGGCCCATTATAAGCTTCTTGGCCCAGAATAAGCTTCTAGGCCCAGAATAAGCTTCTTGTCCCAGAATAAGCTTCTTGGCCCAGAATAAGCTTCTTGGCCCAGAATAAGCTTCTAGGCCCAGAATAAGCTTCTTGTCCCATTATAAGCTTCTTGGCCCAGAATAAGCTTCTTGGCCCAGAATAAGCTTCTAGGCCCAGAATAAGCTTCTTGTCCCATTATAAGCTTCTTGGCCCAGAATAAGCTTCTAGGCCCAGAATAAGCTTCCTGGCCCATTATAAGCTTCTTGGCCCAGAATAAGCTTCTTGGCCCAGAATAAGCTTCTAGGCCCAGAATAAGCTTCTTTGCCCAGAATAAGCTTCTAGGCCCATTATAAGCTTCTTGTCCCATTATAAGCTTCTTGGCCCAGAATAAGCTTCTAGGCCCAGAATAAGCTTCCTGGCCCATTATAAGCTTCTTGGCCCAGAATAAGCTTCTTGGCCCAGAATAAGCTTCTAGGCCCAGAATAAGCTTCTTGGCCCAGAATAAGCTTCTTGGCCCAGAATAAGCTACTTGGCCAAGAATAAGCTTCTTGGTCCAGAATAAGCTTCTAGGCCCAGAATAAGCTTCTTGGCCCAGAATAAGCTTCTAGGCCCAGAATAAGCTTCTAGGCCCAGAATAAGCTTCTAGGCCCAGAATAAGCTTCTTGGCCCAGAATAAGCTTCTTGGCCCAGAATAAGCTTCTAGGCCCATTATAAGCGTCTAGGCCCAGAATAAGCTTCTAGGCCCAGAATAAGCTTCTAGGCCCAGAATAAGCTACTTGGCCCAGAATAAGCTTCTTGGCCCAGAATAAGCTTCTAGGCCCAGAATAAGCTTCCTGGCCCATTATAAGCTTCTTGGCCCAGAATAAGCTTCTTGGCCCAGAATAAGCTTCTTGGCCCAGAATAAGCTTCTAGGCCCAGAATAAGCTTCTTGGCCCAGAATAAGCTTCTTGTCCCATTATAAGCTTCTTGGCCCAGAATAAGCTTCTAGGCCCAGAATAAGCTTCTAGGCCCATTATAAGCTTCTTGGCCCAGAATAAGCTTCTAGGCCCAGAATAAGCTTCTTTGCCCAGAATAAGGTTCTAGGCCCATTATAAGCTTCTTGGCCCAGAATAAGCTTCTTGGCCCAGAATAAGCTTCCTGGCCCAATATAAGCTTCTTGGTCCAATATAAGCTTCTTGGCCCAATATAAGCTTCTTGGCCAATTATAAGCTTTTTGCGAATTATAAGTTTATTGCCCCATTATAAGCTTCTTGGCCCAGTATAAGCTTCTTGGCCCAGAATAAGCTTCTAGGCCCATTATAAGCTTCTAGGCCCAGAATAAGCTTCTTGGCCCAGAATAAGCTTCTAGGCCAAGAATAAGCTTCTTGGCCCAGAATAAGCTTCTTGGCCCAGAATAAGCTTCTTGGCCCAGAATAAGCTTCTAGGCCAAGAATAAGCTTCTTGGCCCAGAATAAGCTTCTAGGCCCATTATAAGCTTCTTGGCCCAGAATAAGCTTCTTGGCCCAGAATAAGCTTCTTGGCCCAGAATAAGCTTCTTGTCCCAATATAAGCTTCTAGGCCCAGAATAAGCTTCTAGGCCCAGAATAAGCTACTTGGCCAAGAATAAGCTTCTAGGCCCATTATAAGCTTCTTGGCCCAGAATAAGCTTCTTGGCCCAGAATAAGCTTCTTGGCCCAGAATAAGCTTCTTGGCCCAGAATAAGCTTCTAGGCCAAGAATAAGCTTCTAGGCCCAGAATAAGGTTCTAGGCCCATTATAAGCTTCTTGGCCCAGAATAAGCTTCTTGGCCCAGAATAAGCTTCTTGGCCCAGAATAAGCTTCTTGGCCCAGAATAAGCTTCTTGTCCCAATATAAGCTTCTAGGCCCAGAATAAGCTTCTAGGCCCAGAATAAGCTACTTGGCCAAGAATAAGCTTCTAGGCCCATTATAAGCTTCTTGGCCCAGAATAAGCTTTTTGTCCCAATATAAGCTTCTAGGCCCAGAATAAGCTTCTTGGCCCAGAATAAGCTTCTTGGCCCAGAATAAGCTTCTTGGCCCAGAATAAGCTTCTTGTCCCAATATAAGCTTCTAGGCCCAGAATAAGCTTCTAGGCCCATTATAAGCTTCTTGGCCCAGAATAAGCTTCTTGGCCCAGAATAAGTTTCCTGGCCCAATATAAGCTTCTTGGTCCAATATAAGCTTCTTGGCCCAATATAAGCTTCTTGGCCAATTATAAGCTTTTTGCGAATGATAAGTTTATTGCCCTATTATAAGCTTCTTGGCCCAGTATAAACTTCTTGGCCCAGAATAAGCTTCTAGGCCCATTATAAGCTTCTTGGCCCAGAATAAGCTTCTAGGCCCAGAATAAGCTTCTAGGCCCAGAATAAGCTTCTAGGCCCATTATAAGCTTCTTGGCCCAGAATAAGCTTCTAGGCCCATTATAAGCTTCTAGGCCCATTATAAGCTTCTAGGCCCAGAATAAGCTTCTAGGCCCAGAATAAGCTTCTTGGCCCAGAATAAGCTTCTTGGCCCAGAATAAGCTTCTTGGCCCAGAATAAGCTTCTAGGCCCAGAATAAGCTTCTTGTCCCATTATAAGCTTCTTGGCCCAGAATAAGCTTCTTGGCCCAGAATAAGCTTCTAGGCCCAGAATAAGCTTCTAGGCCCAGAATAAGCTTCTTGTCCCATTATAAGCTTCTTGGCCCAGAATAAGCTTCTAGGCCCAGAATAAGCTTCTTGGCCCAGAATAAGCTTCTTGGCCCAGAATAAGCTTCTAGGCCCAGAATAAGCTTCTTGTCCCATTATAAGCTTCTTGGCCCAGCATAAGCTTCTTGGCCCAGAATAAGCTTTTAGGCCCAGAATAAGCTTCTTGTCCCATTATAAGCTTCTTGGCCCAGAATAAGCTTCTAGGCCCAGAATAAGCTTCTTGTCCCAGAATAAGCTTCTAGGCCCAGAATAAGCTTCTTGTCCCATTATAAGCTTCTAGGCCCAGAATAAGCTTCTTTGCCCAGAATAAGCTTCTAGGCCCAGAATAAGCTTCTTGTCCCAGAATAAGCTTCTTGGCCCAGAATAAGCTTCTTGGCCCAGAATAAGCTTCTAGGCCCAGAATAAGCTTCTTGTCCCATTATAAGCTTCTAGGCCCAGAATAAGCTTCTTTGCCCAGAATAAGCTTCTAGGCCCAGAATAAGCTTCCTGGCCCATTATAAGCTTCTTGTCCCATTATAAGCTTCTTGGCCCAGAATAAGCTTCTAGGCCCATTATAAGCTTCTTGTCCCATTATAAGCTTCTTGGCCCAGAATAAGCTTCTAGGCCCAGAATAAGCTTCTTGTCCCAGAATAAGCTTCTTGGCCCAGAATAAGCTTCTTGGCCCAGAATAAGCTTCTAGGCCCAGAATAAGCTTCTTGTCCCATTATAAGCTTCTTGGCCCAGAATAAGCTTCTTGGCCCAGAATAAGCTTCTTGGCCCAGAATAAGCTTCTTGGCCTATTATAAGCTTCTTGGCCCAGAATAAGCTTCTAGGCCCAGAATAAGCTTCTTGTCCCAGAATAAGCTTCTTGGCCCAGAATAAGCTTCTTGGCCCAGAATAAGCTTCTTGGCCCAGAATAAGCTTCTTGGCCCATTATAAGCTTCTTGGCCCAGAATAAGCTTCTAGGCCCAGAATAAGCTTCTTGTCCCAGAATAAGCTTCTTGGCCCAGAATAAGCTTCTTGGCCCAGAATAAGCTTCTAGGCCCAGAATAAGCTTCTTGTCCCATTATAAGCTTCTTGGCCCAGAATAAGCTTCTTGGCCCAGAATAAGCTTCTAGGCCCAGAATAAGCTTCTTGTCCCATTATAAGCTTCTTGGCCCAGAATAAGCTTCTAGGCCCAGAATAAGCTTCCTGGCCCATTATAAGCTTCTTGGCCCAGAATAAGCTTCTTGGCCCAGAATAAGCTTCTAGGCCCAGAATAAGCTTCTTTGCCCAGAATAAGCTTCTAGGCCCATTATAAGCTTCTTGTCCCATTATAAGCTTCTTGGCCCAGAATAAGCTTCTAGGCCCAGAATAAGCTTCCTGGCCCATTATAAGCTTCTTGGCCCAGAATAAGCTTCTTGGCCCAGAATAAGCTTCTAGGCCAAGAATAAGCTTCTTGGCCCAGAATAAGCTTCTTGGCCCAGAATAAGCTACTTGGCCAAGAATAAGCTTCTTGGTCCAGAATAAGCTTCTTGGCCCAGAATAAGCTTCTTGGCCCAGAATAAGCTTCTAGGCCCATTATAAGCGTCTAGGCCCAGAATAAGCTTCTAGGCCCAGAATAAGCTTCTTGGCCCAGAATAAGCTTCTAGGCCCAGAATAAGCTTCTAGGCCCAGAATAAGCTTCTAGGCCCAGAATAAGCTTCTTGGCCCAGAATAAGCTTCTTGGCCCAGAATAAGCTTCTAGGCCCATTATAAGCGTCTAGGCCCAGAATAAGCTTCTAGGCCCAGAATAAGCTTCTAGGCCCAGAATAAGCTACTTGGCCCAGAATAAGCTTCTTGGCCCAGAATAAGCTTCTAGGCCCAGAATAAGCTTCCTGGCCCATTATAAGCTTCTTGGCCCAGAATAAGCTTCTTGGCCCAGAATAAGCTTCTTGGCCCAGAATAAGCTTCTAGGCCCAGAATAAGCTTCTTGGCCCAGAATAAGCTTCTTGTCCCATTATAAGCTTCTTGGCCCAGAATAAGCTTCTAGGCCCAGAATAAGCTTCTAGGCCCATTATAAGCTTCTTGGCCCAGAATAAGCTTCTAGGCCCAGAATAAGCTTCTTTGCCCAGAATAAGGTTCTAGGCCCATTATAAGCTTCTTGGCCCAGAATAAGCTTCTTGGCCCAGAATAAGCTTCCTGGCCCAATATAAGCTTCTTGGTCCAATATAAGCTTCTTGGCCCAATATAAGCTTCTTGGCCAATTATAAGCTTTTTGCGAATTATAAGTTTATTGCCCCATTATAAGCTTCTTGGCCCAGTATAAGCTTCTTGGCCCAGTATAAGCTTCTTGCCCCATTATAAGCTTCTTGGCCAAGAATAAGCTTCTAGGCCAAGAATAAGCTTTTTGCGAATTATAAGTTTATTGCCCCATTATAAGCTTCTTGGCCCAGTATAAGCTTCTTGGCCCAGTATAAGCTTCTTGCCCCATTATAAGCTTCTTGGCCAAGAATAAGCTTCTAGGCCAAGAATAAGCTTCTAGGCCAAGAATAAGCTTCTTGGCCCAGAAAAAGCTTTTTGGCCAAATATAAGCTTCTTGGCCCATGATAAGCTTCTTGCTCATTATAAGCTTCTTGCCCCATTATAAGGTTCTTGGCCCAGTATAAGCTTCTTGCCCCATTATAAGGTTCTTCGCCCATTATAAGCTTCTTGGTCCAGTATAAGCTTCTTGCCCCATTATAAGGTTCTTCGCCCATTATAAGCTTCTTGGTCCAGTAGTCTATAAGCTTCTTGCCCCATTATAAGGTTCTTCGCCCATTATAAGCTTCTTGGTACAGTATAAGCTTCTTGCCCCATTATAAGGTTCTTCGCCCATTATAAGCTTCTTGCTCCATTATAAGGTTCTTCGCCCATTATAAGCTTCTTGGTCCAGTAGTCTATAAGCTTCTTGCCCCATTATAAGGTTCTTCGCCCATTATAAGCTTCTTGGTCCAGTATAAGCTTCTTGCCCCATTATAAGGTTCTTCGCCCATTATAAGCTTCTTGGTCCAGTATAAGCTTCTTGCCCCATTATAAGGTTCTTCGCCCATTATAAGCTTCTTGGTCCAGTAGTCTATAAGCTTCTTGCCCCATTATAAGGTTCTTCGCCCATTATAAGCTTCTTGGTACAGTATAAGCTTCTTGGCCCATTATAAGGTTCTTCGCCCATTATAAGCTTCTTGGTACAGTATAAGCTTCTTGCCCCATTATAAGGTTCTTCGCCCATTATAAGCTTCTTGGTCCAGTATAAGCTTCTTGCCCCATTATAAGGTTCTTCGCCCATTATAAGCTTCTTGGTCCAGTAGTCTATAAGCTTCTTGCCCCATTATAAGGTTCTTCGCCCATTATAAGCTTCTTGGTACAGTATAAGCTTCTTGGCCCATTATAAGGTTCTTCGCCCATTATAAGCTTCTTGGTACAGTATAAGCTTCTTGGCCCATTATAAGGTTCTTCGCCCATTATAAGCTTCTTGGTACAGTATAAGCTTCTTGCCCCATTATAAGGTTCTTCGCCCATTATAAGCTTCTTGGTCCAGTATAAGCTTCTTGCCCCATTATAAGGTTCTTCGCCCATTATAAGCTTCTTGGTCCAGTATAAGCTTCTTGCCCCATTATAAGGTTCTTTGCCCATTATAAGCTTCTTGGTCCAGTAGTCTATAAGCTTCTTGCCCCATTATAAGGTTCTTCGCCCATTATAAGCTTCTTGGTACAGTATAAGCTTCTTGGCCCATTATAAGGTTCTTTGCCCATTATAAGCTTCTTGGTCCAGTATAAGCTTCTTGCCCCATTATAAGGTTCTTTGCCCATTATAAGCTTCTTGGTCCAGTAGTCTATAAGCTTCTTGCCCCATTATAAGGTTCTTCGCCCATTATAAGCTTCTTGGTCCAGTAGTCTATAAGCTTCTTGCCCCATTATAAGGTTCTTCGCCCATTATAAGCTTCTTGGTCCAGTATAAGCTTCTTGCCCCATTATAAGGTTCTTTGCCCATTATAAGCTTCTTGGTCCAGTATAAGCTTCTTGCCCCATTATAAGGTTCTTTGCCCATTATAAGCTTCTTGGTCCAGTAGTCTATAAGCTTCTTGCCCCATTATAAGGTTCTTCGCCCATTATAAGCTTCTTGGTACAGTATAAGCTTCTTGCCCCATTATAAGGTTCTTTGCCCATTATAAGCTTCTTGGTCCAGTATAAGCTTCTTGCCCCATTATAAGGTTCTTTGCCCATTATAAGTTTCTTGGTCCAGTAGTCTATAAGCTTCTTGCCCCATTATAAGGTTCTTCGCCCATTATAAGCTTCTTGGTACAGTATAAGCTTCTTGCCCCATTATAAGGTTCTTCGCCCATAATAAGCTTCTTGGTACAGTATAAGCTTCTTGCCCCATTATAAGGTTCTTCGCCCATTATAAGCTTTTTGGTACAGTATAAGCTTCTTGCCCTATTATAAGGTTCTTCGCCCATTATAAGCTTCTTGGTCCAGTATACCTTTCTAGGCCTAAAATAAGCTTCTTGGCCCAGTATAAGCTTCTTGACTCTGTCTCAGTATGACCTTCACATGCACAAAAAAGTGGACCAACAGTTCGATTTTCCTCCTGTTGCACAAAGTCCTCGCTAACGACTCCTGTTACAAACATTCATCCTGATTCACTGGAAACTGGCCGCTGACCGACAGTGACTACCACGGAAGACACTGTTCCCTGGGTTGCCCCAGGACGTACGACTAACTCTGGCCAATGACGGATCACACACACACATAGGATACGTCCACCACGGCCTCCGCATTCCCCCGCAAAAGACACGGAAGTGGACGAGAGATTTGCCGTATACATGTACATCTAGAATATGATAACGCATCGTCGATTGCTCTGGGTAAATACGTCAGGACCCCCGCCGGCCACGGTTACAGATAAGCCGGAGTGGTTGGTTGCGTATCCAGGACGCTTTAACCACTTGTGGTCTTATTGCGTCAATGGGAGAAGGAAAGGAGAGAGGAGCCATGTCCCCGGGGGTAACCCCCTACTCTTTGCGAAGAACGACATGGGATCTTGCGACCAAGCAGACATGACCACTGCGGGGCTCGAACCACCGACCAAATGCCGTTAGGCTGTCAGGTGGCCAGAGAGCTCAATGCGAGCGCTCTAACTCACTGAACTATGAGGGCGGCCCTGATAAACCGGAGCGAGAGGCGACACCGTGACATCACGTGGTGGGTCGTACATGCATCCATTGGGCTGGGGGTCACCCTGTGGCCTAGTTGATAGCGTGTTAGACCATTGTCGAGTGTGGTCTAGTAGGCCAGTCCGAGCGGCCGGCGCGTGGGTCAAATTCCACATACATGTGCAAACGTCTGTGTTTTTCCAGGAGAAAGACAAGGAAGGTTATTCCCAGAGATATGGCTCTTCTCTCCACCTTGACCCTTTCACACTGTCGAGATACATCCTACAGAGGTTACAAAGTCATATGTCAACCAACTGCAACCGGCTTCCGCATTAGCGCAAAATGTTTCCGCATTAGCGCAAAATGTTTCCGCATAGCCGACGGGTTACTCGCGCGGAACATTTACTAAGATAATCAATTGTGTGGACGCCAACATTCCACACTTACTTTTTAAACATATATATACAATCATGTAACAGATCAATTTTATCTTAACTTTATAATTTAATCGTACACTTATTCCATCGGACACGGACCTCAATTTCGCGAGTGAACTAATGACCATTGTGATAGTTATATTTGACCTACTTTGTTTACGCGTGGCTGAGAGTGGATAGCAACTGACGCAGGCACATGGGGGACCTTTCGTGCTTCTCCAAGTACATACGATCATAGATGTAAAATGGGACATGAGATCTTTATCAGACAAATATGGCCACAGCGAGGCTCGAACCACCGATCCACGTGCCGTTAGGCTAGGGATATGAAGCCTGCCCTAAATGTACGAGCCAAGGTGCGAACCCACGACCGGTTGATTTTCCGCTCAGCCCGCTTACTGACTGAGCTATAGGGAGTCTCCCAGGCTATATGGAAGGGCTTATCAATGCAGTCGACCGGGTCGCTTTGGCTCACGTAGGACTCGTGTCTATAATTCGCTGTTCGGTCTGTTGCTCACATGGTGTACACACTGAGGGTCTGGGTTTGAGGGTGTACACAGACCCTGAGAGTGTACACCATCCAACTCAGACCCTCAGTGTGTACACCATCAAATCCAGACCCTCAGAGTGTACACCATCAAACCCAGACCCTCAGTGTGTACACCATCAAACCCAGACCCTCAGTGTGTACACCGTCAAACCCAGACCCTCAGAGTGTACACCATCAAACCCAGACCCTCAGAGTGTGCACCATCAAACCCAGACCCTCAGAGTGTACACCATCAAACCCAGACCCTCAGTGTGTACACCATCAAACCCAGACCCTCAGTGTGTACACCATCAAACCCAGATCCTCAGTGTGTACACCATCAAACCCAGACCCTCAGTGTGTACACCATCAAACCCAGACCCTCAGTGTATACACCATCAAACCCAGACCCTCAGAGTGTACACCATCAAACCCAGACCCTCAGTGTGTACACCACCAAACCCAGACCCTCAGTGTGTACACCATCAAACCCAGACCCTCAGTGTGTACACCACCAAACCCAGACCCTCAGAGTGTAAACCATCAAACCCAGACCCTCAAGAGCTTACACCATCAAACCCAGACCCTCAGTGTGTACACCACCAAACCCAGACCCTCAGAGTGTAAACCATCAAACCCAGACCCTCAAGAGCGTACACCATCAAACCCAGACCCTCAAGAGCGTACACCATCAAACCCAGACCCTCAGTGTGTACACCATCAAACCCAGACCCTCAGAGTGTACACCATCAAGCCCAGACCCTCAAGAGCGTACACCATCAAACCCAGACCCTCAGTGTGTACACCATCAAACCCAGACCCTCAGTGTACACCATCAAACCCAGACCCTCAGTGTACACCATCAAACCCAGACCCTCAGTGTGTACACCATCAAACCCAGACCCTCAGAGTGTACACCATCAAACCCATACCCTCAGTGTGTACACCACCAAACCCAGACCCTCAGTGTGTACACCATCAAACCCAGACCCTCAGAGTGTACACCATCAAACCCAGACCCTCAGTGCGTACACCATCAAACCCAGACCCTCAGAGTATACACCATCAAACCCAGACCCTCAGAGTGTACACCATCAAACCCAGACCCTCAAGAGCGTACACCATCAAACCCAGACCCTCAGAGTGTACACCATCAAACCCAGACCCTCAGAGTGTACACCATCAAACCCAGACCCTCAAGAGCGTACACCATCAAACCCAGACCCTCAGTGTGTACACCATCAAACCCAGACCCTCAGTGTGTACACCATCAAACCCAGACCCTCAGTGTACACCATCAAACCCAGACCCTCAGTGTACATCATCAAACCCAGACCCTCAGAGTGTACACCATCAAACCCAGACCCTCAGTGTGTACACCATCAAACCCAGACCCCCAGTGTACACCATCAAACCCAGACCCTCAGTGTGTACACCATCAAACCCAGACCCTCAGAGTGTACACCATCAAACCCAGACCCCCAGAGTATACACCATCAAACCCAGACCCTCAGAGTGTACACCATCAAACCCAGACCCTCAAGAGCGTACACCATCAAACCCAGACCCTCAGAGCGTACACCATCAAACCCAGACCCTCAGAGTGTACACCATCAAACCCAGACCCTCAGTGTGTACACCATCAAACCCAGACCCCCAGTGTACACCATCAAACCCAGACCCTCAGTGTGTACACCATCAAACTCAGACCCTCAAGAGCGTACACCATCAAACCCAGACCCTCAGAGTATACACCATCAAACCCAGACCCTCAGAGTGTACACCATCAAACCCAGACCCTCAAGAGCGTACACCATCAAACCCAGACCCTCAGAGCGTACACCATCAAACCCAGACCCTCAGAGTGTACACCATCAAACCCAGACCCTCAGAGTGTACACCATCAAACCCAGACCCTCAAGAGCGTACACCATCAAACCCAGACCCTCAGTGTGTACACCATCAAACCCAGACCCTCAGTGTGTACACCATCAAACCCAGACCCTCAGTGTACACCATCAAACCCAGACCCTCAGTGTACACCATCAAACCCAGACCCTCAGTGTGTACACCATCAAACCCAGACCCTCAGTGTGTACACCATCAAACCCAGACCCTCAGTGTACACCATCAAACCCAGACCCTCAGTGTGTACACCACCAAACCCAGACCCTCAGTGTGTACACCATCAAACCCAGACCCTCAGTGTGTACACCATCAAACCCAGACCCTCAGTGTGTACACCATCAAACCCAGACCCTCAGTGTACACCATCAAACCCAGACCCTCAGTGTACACCATCAAACCCAGACCCTCAGTGTACACCATCAAACCCAGACCCTCAGAGTATACACCATCAAACCCAGACCCTCAGTGTACACCATCAAACCCAGACCCTCAGTGTGTACTGCATAAAACCAGTCAGGAAACAAAGCTTCTCGGCAGATATTACCCTCTGACTGACCTTCCTCAACAGACCACCTCTATAATACAGAACACGTAACAATCACATGGTGCATTGTTTCGCTCAAATCCGCCGCGCCCCTACCCTTCCCCAACCTGTGTCCCTGGTCGTTGGTAGCCATGGTAACTACGGTAGCTTTATAGCCTGGGCTCTTTGCAACGAAGGACATGAGATCTGTATCCTGCGACCACACAGACATGGCCACAGCGGGGCTCGAACCACCGATCCACGTGCCGTTAGACTCTCAGGTGGCCAGCGCACTTAATGCGAGCGCTCTAACCCACTGAGCTATCGGGCCGGCCCCTCAACACGTGAAACCGACTTTGGTGTTTGATTTACCCAAACAAAGCGGATAATCACAAGGATACCTACTGGATTTTTTTTGGCCCATAATGACGATCCAAAGGGGTGGTCTGTCAGTCTCTCAACATAATCCTCCAAGAGGTGAGGTGACGTCGATGAGATGACGTCGCTAAGATGACGTCGCTAAGATGACGTCGCTGTGTTGACGTCGCTGAGGTGACGTCGCTGAGGTGGTGACGTCGCTGAGGTGACGTCGCTGAGCTGACGTCGCTGAGGTAACTCCCGCCTGATACTTATAAGCGCCGATGATATCCTAAGCTTGCCGGGTCTTGCGTCGGGGCAATTTTTTTTTGGACTCCGAGGGGGCCGCTGATGAAGTGCGTGTGCTGTGCGCGCGCGTGTTGGCGGGTGCACCCACAAAAAAACTGGTATCCGAAGTCCGGGTGCGTGTATAAATACACACACAGACAGATGTACGGCGATTTGTTGTGAGTCGTCAGTCGCTGCATACACACTGACACACACGCATGGATGTGGGTGGGCACTCACTGGTCGTCAGTTTATGGTCTGGGGTCGGTCTCCCCACACGCCAGGGCTCATCGAGAGAGGGCGGTTCTCCCAGGGGTGTGGTGGCGGTGGTGGTGGCGGCGGTGGCGGTGGCGGTGGTGCTAGGATGACGGCCTCCGGTCGGCACCGCATGGGGGAGCTGCAGTCGTGGCGGGTTCCTCCGTCCCCACTAGGTGGCGTACAACCAACTGCCACCTGCCAGCAAACCCAATGTTTTGTTGTTACGACACAGACAGACAAGACACTGATATATCGCTATCCCAGGTCCAGGTCAACCTGGGCCTTTACACATAAGTATACAAGTATGTCCTTGCGTATACGATATCTACTTGCGTGGGGTCGGACCCCGGCCCAGGAAGTAAGTCTCATATATACTTAGCGGTATACATATATCTATATATATCTATAGGAGGGTCGACAAAACAAAGTACGTATGGGGGGGGGGGGGAGCCAGGGTGGTGGGTGCAGGGGGAGGGGGGAGCCAGGGTGGTGGGTGCAGGGGGAGGGGGGAGCCAGGGTGGTGGGTGCAGGGGGAGGGGGGAGCTAGGGTGGTGGGTGCAGGGGGAGGGGGGGGAGATAGCTAGAGTGGTGGGTGCAGGGGGAGGGGGGAGCTAGGGTGGTGGGTGCAGGGGGAGGGGGAGAGCTAGGGTGGTGGGTGCAGGGGGAGGGGGAGAGCTAGGGTGGTGGGTGCAGGGGGAGGGGGGAGCTAGGGTGGTGGGTGCGGGGAGAGGGGAGAGCTAGGGTGGTGGGTGCAGGGGGAGGGGGGAGCTAGGGTGGTGGGTGCAGGGGGAGGGGGGGAGATAGCTAGAGTGGTGGGTGCAGGGGGAGGGGGAGAGATAGCTAGAGTGGTGGGTGCAGGGGGAGGGGAAGATCTAGGGTGGCGGGTGCAGGCGGAGGGGGAGAGATAGCCAGGGTGGTGGGTGCAGGGGGAGGGGAGAGATAGGGTGGTGGGTGCAGGGGGAGGGGCAGAGCTAGCTGGGGTGGTGGGTGCAGGGGGAGATCTAGCTAGGGTGGTGGGTGCAGGGGGAGGGGGAGAGCTAGCCAGGGTGGTGGGTGCAGGGGGAGGGGGAGAGGTATGGCGGTTCAGAGGCCGATCTAGAAAGAAGACAACAGACAGGTCCACGCCGCACATACACGCAGGAAGCGAGACATGTACAGGACGCAAAAGTGAAAACGGGGAACTTAGGCTACATCAGTACTCCGGCGGCGGCACGCGACACAGGCCTATTTGACAAATCGACATTCGACACTGCCCGCCAAGTTCCGACACTGAGGATCTGAAGAAGCGACATCGACACATATTTTTGAAAAAAAACACACACATAATTTAGCCGAAAAGCGACACGGAACTTCGTGAAAAATCGACATTCGACACTGAGAATTTTGACATAATCGACACTAGATCCCCCCCCCCCCCACCTCCTTCCGGAGCCCTAGGGGTGGTGGGCGTACACCAGCACGCCCGGCCGGCACTGACAGATGGTGGGTATACACTGGTAGGGCCTATATAGACCTATATACACGCACGGCTGACGATGGACTTTCTTCGGTAAACGGCACAGATATATTAGCACACCGGTGTACTAATCTCTTTGGTAAACGGCGAGCGCGCTTTTGTCAACAGACGGCGACGATGAGGTCACTACGACTTGACACTGCACTTCCGGTATTTATAATCCACAGCGTCGCTGCATGACGGCGACATGATGACGTAAGTAGGTCACCTCGTCATGACGTAGGTCACCGTGTCCGAGCGGGGAGCTTCAATAATTAATGAACAGACAGACAGACCGACAGCGACCAGCGCTCGCTAAATACACACACTCATATATAGCCTAGATATATCCACATTCATGTATCCTCATGGTCGCAGTCCCACGTCTGTCCGTCCGTCGGAGAGAGCTTAGTATCCTGATAATAAAACCATGTTATACATACGGCGACGACAAGCACGTGTATGCGAGGCACGCAAGCTCTACCACAGCCGGACGCCGCTCCGCTCAAGCCGCAACCCGGCGGCGGCGACAGAGGAGGCTGCTGCTGTATGTATGCCCCGCGGCGATGGCCCGGTGCAGCAGGAGAGGAGCGGTGTCCCCATCAACCCCCCCCCCCCTCCTGCCCCTCCCTCCTACCCCCACCCACCCACCCGGGTTGTCATGCCCCAAATATCCCGGGCCTCTAACTGTCGCCCGCTGACCCGGAGCACATGTGAATGACTGATATAGAAGGCCTTGTTTACACCTTGTGGGGATCTTAACATGCTTTAAGACCTTTAACAATGAGGCGACGACGGCGACAGACGAAGGAGGGCGAAAAGCAGGGGCGGTCGCCCATATATAAAGGTTTCAGTACTTTGAATGACGGTCGCGAGCACATGACGGATGACGTCATGCGCGCGCGCGCGACCGCAAACTACGCAGACGACATTTACTCATATATTAAATACATAAAGGATACGAGATTGTGTTTCAAAAGAAACTGTCCACATCTATATATGCATCACCGGCACGGGATCATAGCTAGGTCTGCACCCCACATCTGTACATCACCGGCACGGGATCATAGCTAGGCCTACACCACACATCTGTACATCACCGGCACGGGATCATAGCTAGGCCTACATCCCACAAATGTACATCACCGGCACGAGATCATAGCTAGGTCTACACCCCACATCTGTACATCACCGGCACGGGATCATAGCTAGGCCTACACCACACATCTGTACATCACCGGCACGGGATCATAGCTAGGCCTACATCCCACAAATGTACATCACCGGCACGGGATCATAGCTAGGCCTACACCACACATCTGTACATCACCGGCACGGGATCATAGCTAGGCCTACATCCCACAAATGTACATCACCGGCACGAGATCATAGCTAGGCCTACACCCCACATCTGTACTTCACCGGCACGGGATCATAGCTAGGCCTACATCCCACATCTGTACATCACCAGCACGGGATCATAGCTAGGCCTACATCCCACATCTGTACATCACCAGCACGGGATCATAGCTAGGCCTACATCCCACATCCTGTACATCACCGACACGGGATCATAGCTAGTTCTACACCCCACATCTGTACATCACTGGCACGGGATCATAGCTAGGCCTACATCCCACATCTGTACATCACCGGCACGGGATCATAGCTAGGCCTACGTCCCACATCCTGTACATCACCAGCACGGGATCATAGCTAGGTCTGCACCCCACATCTGTACATCATCGGCACGGGATCATAGCTAGGCCTACACCCCACATCTGTACATCACCGGCACGGGATCATAGCTAGGCCTACATCCCACATCCTGTACATCACCAGCACGGGATCATAGCTAGGCCTACACCCCACATCTGTACATCACTAGCACGGGATCATAGCTAGGCCTACATCCCACATCCTGTACATCACCAGCACGGGATCATAGCTAGACCTACACCCCACATCTGTACATCACTGGCACGGGATCATAGCTAGGCCTACATCCCACATCTGTACTGAGCAAAATAAACAGAATGACGCACCCAGTGACCTATTGAACGGTCACCCAGTAGGATTACTGAACGGTCACCCAGTAACTTACTGAACGGTCACCCAGTAACCCTACTGAACGGTCACCCAGTAACACTACTGGACGGTCACCCAGTAAGAGAACTGAACGGTCACCCAGTAAGAGAACTGAACGGTCAACCAGTAAGAGAACTGAACGGTCATCCAGTAAGAGAACTGAACGGTCACCCAGTAAGACTGAACAGTCGTGATGCGATCATCTGATCCCAGAGGCCCCAGTCACACCCCACGGCAAATTCCAGTCCAAAGTCCCACACCCGGTGACTCCCTCTACCGGATCCGACGCACGTTATATGCTGGGGGACTCCCCTCAGGATCTGCTGCACACAGCGCGTTTCTACCTAAAAAAGTATGTAATATCCGTGTACCATGCAATATCCGAATGAAGTGCGTAGTGTCAACGAGACCACGATCGGGTGAGTTTCTTGGGGGTCACCAGGCCCAGGCGTCCGGAAGGGAACCGGTCATACAATAATATCCTCAGAGCTGCACGGTCGCCGGTGACGGTGGGAGGCTCACTCACCCACGTCATACACGTATCCCCCCAGGGCTGCCAGCCAGCCAGCCAGCGCCCAGCTAGCGTCACAAGACCCGACCGTGTGACCCTGCCGACGCCATGGTTACAACTGACCGTTCTTCCCGCTGGCGACGGTCGGTGTCCCTGTCGCTCTGTGTCTGGTCGCTCTGTTTCGCCTTCTCGCTCTCTCCTCTCTCTGTCTCTCCTCCTACTCTGGCCTCTTGTCTCTCCGCCCGCCACCATCGCCGGGCGTCCCGCTCTCCCTCACCCCTCGCACTCTCCCTACCCCCTGCCGCCGCCGCCGCCGCATCGGGCTCGGTGATACCCCGCCCCCCCCCGGGCGGGCGGCGAGGAGTGCGAGGGGGTGCGGCGGTCCCGGGCGGTGAGGGTGTGAGGGTGAGCGGCGGTCCTGGGCGGGGAGGGTGTCAGGGTGAGCGGCGGTCCCGGACGGTGAGGGTGGGTATCGGGTGGGTGGGGGAAAGCAGTGTGAGGGAATCAGAGAGGAGGACTGCCGCCGTCAGCTGGCAGGCGTCCCGGGTACAGGGCTCCGGGGGTGCCTTGAGGTGGGGTGGGGTTGGGGTGGGTTGGGGGTCAAGCGAGGGATGGGCGGGGGGTGCCTGCCTCCCACACGGGAAGGGACGGGTGGGTAATTAGAGGGTGCGATGGTGTTGTTAAGCGGGCAGACGCCCGCCGGGCTGGGCAGGTCCGTGGTGGGTCGGGCTGGGCAGGTCCGTGGTGGGTCGGGCTGGGCAGGTCCGTGGTGGGTCAGGCTGGGCTGGGGCAGGACGGGGAGGGGTGGGCTGGGCCGTGGTGGGTCGGACTAGGCTGGGGCAGGACGGGGAGGGGTGGGCTGGGCCGTGGTGGGTCGGACTAGGCTGGGGTAGGATGGGACGGGCTGGGCTGGGGCAGGACGGGACAGGCTGGCCTGGTCCGTGGTGGGTCGGGGCGGCCTGGGACGGGACAAGCTGGACTGGGACAGGGCGGGCTGCGCAGGTCCAGAGTCCAGAGTCCAGAGTCCAGAGGCGGGTGGATAGAGGAGTGCTGGCAGGGTTGATCCCGCCTTGCGGCAGCTGCCAGCTCCTGATGAAGTATGCTGAGGAAGCACCGCGCACCGGGGGACGCTGGGGGTGGGTGGGAAGGGGGGGGGGGGTGCGGGTACAAACCAGCAAGCGCATGCATGCCGTCGAATTGAAGAAAGCAGGGGGATGCCAGGGTAATTAATCAGGACTGTTTTCGTATATATATCTTTATGTATATACCATACAGGCAACCTTCCGCGCCCCCTTGCATAACGGTTGCGTCAGCCATGCCAAACGGTTTCCATGGCAGCGGGTGGGCTGCTGCCGAGGCTTAACGAGTGTTAGATCAGACTCTCATCCCCACGCCAGGGTGATCAGAACGCGACGCCCCAGAGACAGCTTAGATAGATAGAGAGATAAAGATAGAGATAGAGATAGAGAGATATAAATAAGGGAGATAAGAGAGATAAGATAGATAAGATAGATGGATACATAGACTTTCTATTGACTCCCACAGCTTCTTGCAGCTTCTTGCAGTTTCCTAACCGTGGCTGACACAACGGCTGGTTTCTAACCATTAGCTATAACAGCCCCTCGTTTCAAACCGTGGCTTCCCATTGGATATCACAACCCCTCGTTTCGAACCGTGGCTTCCCATTGGATATCACAATTTCTAGCTTCTTAACAATGGCCGCCCATTGGCTGCCGCAGTTTCCAGCTTCATAACCGTGGCTTCCCATTGGCTATCACAGTTTCTAGCTTCTAAACAATGGCCGCCCATCCTGGGCCCGTATTCTCAAACGAGTTGCGATCTTCGCAACTCGACTTCCTCGCAAATATTGCTGCAAAAAATCGCAAAAGTTGCGTTTCATCGCAAGTGGTATTCTCGAAAACTTAAGATAAAGATCTTCCTAACTTTCATCGCAAAATTTGCGATGTGTTCATACGTCTCGCAACTAGTCGCAACTAGTCAGTAATCATGGTGGCAATTTTCATGGCGATTCACTTATTTCGACGAAGGCTCCGACAGCGGATCGTTAGGCTTAGTGAAGATCTATTCACGAATCTCAACAACAATAAGGTGTTTATATGGATATGTTGTGGTATCATTATCAGGCCGCAGTGCAGCTAAAATAGCGTCTTTGTTCCAATCTAAGCGCGCGTTGCTAATTAAGTGACATCAAATGTATTGTGACGCAATGCATCAAAGATGTTACTTAGCAGCGAGCTATACGTACAAGTGACACCGACACCCCCCCCCCCCCCCCCCACCATCAACTGCTTTAGTAACCTATATTATTATATTTAGGATAAAGCGGAGAAAATCGAAGCGAGACATTAATATTATCATATAAATAAATTTAGATCTAATACATGTACAGCAATAAAGTTATCTGTTAATGTGCATTCAAAATTAACCCTAGTCGATGCGATGGTTTTGGCGCTGTACGTAAGTGCCTCGAATATGTTACGCTCCATATGCAACAAAACAATAACTGCCCATACGATTTCTGTAATATTTAGGATGTCACTTGATCATGGCAATCCCTTTAAAGTGCGGAAATTTCTTGTGAAATGTGTCGCTTCGATTTTCTTAAACTTCTAGCATTTTATCTAAATTTGTCCTGGTGAAGTGACAAGCTAAGTTGAACAGCAAGTGAATGGGCGAAGTCGATATCGCTTATGTCTAAGTTTGCTATTCTGTGACAACTCTACATTCAACCATTTACTACATATATTTTACCATGTTTACGCACTCCGACAATTTGGGTATCCATGGTACATACTTTAGGCTTTACCAGTACATCTACAATGCCCCCGCCCCTTCCCAAAATCCTTGCTCCTGCTAGCAAGGCGAAGTGATGAGCGTGATGTGCACTCATGATTTTTGCAACTTTGTATCGTTTATTTCTTTATTGACGTCATATCGAGCGTCACGACCAGCGAGCACGCTGTCATTCTTGCATAACTTTTATTTGGCTAAATGTAGCATACAATTACAAAATGTGATTCCGACTGACCGAGTTGGGGCCTGCATGTCAAAGATCGTATACTATAGGGAATAATCTCTGATCATATATATATGCTAAATTAATCCGCCCCTGGGGGCCGGCATGCGAGTTGTGTCGCCTGCCTGCCCCCGGAGGTGGATTAATTTAGTTAATGAGGATTGAATCGGCAAATTTAAAGATTCGAGATTCAGATTGGGCTCACTTATTTCTTGCTATGCTGCTTGTTTGCTGTTATATGAGATACGGAGCATATGTTGAATTATCCAGTCCAGACAATAATTCTTATTTTAAAATTTATTTTGAACTTTTTTGTGGAAATGTGCGCTTTCGTTCATGTTCACGTACGTGTTATGTCACAGAGACTACCCATACTTTGTTTCAAGTAATGGCGCGAGTGCACGTTGTAAAGATTTGTTTCTGCTACACCATGTATACCATGTATACAGTGGTATGAACACGCGAAAAACTAAGTTACTAAAAGCCTCCTACACTCATTTGAGTGGTTCAGGTTGGAAGCATGACACGTTTAGTCGCGCCGTCACGGCGTCAGTTGTCAAAGTGCCTCAGTGCTAAAGTCTAATTAATGGATTACAATTTTACAAGATCTTAAATAACCTGAGATAGTGTCTGCATGGTCTGTGCTAGTGGATTACCATGACCAAGCGTCCCACCCGTGACCGTGTCTCGTAGATCTATTCATGATATTGGATACTATATAAATCTGCAACATACGACGACGACAGCGTCACTTACGCTTGCCAATGTAAGTTAGGCTAATGTGCGTAAGTCGTTTAGCTTACTTTGCCTTGATATTGTTAAACATGCCATACCATAGGTATAGAATAGTCGCATATTGTCCTGAGCTTAATTTAAATTTGGGCCTGATGTCCGCAACAATGTTCGGCACTGTAGATCTACGCAGTACATGTGAGGGGAGGGGGTATAGACACAGAGGCTCCGCTTTCAACCTCAGACATATTTGCCAGTTCCCCCCCCCCCACCCCCCTCAGTCATATTTCTGGAGTTTTATATCTATTCACATTTGCAAATACTAAATGTTAATGCCCAATACATGTTTAATATCCACCGCTGCAAAAAAGCGCGCGTTCGTTTAGACCAGTTGCTACGAGAAAATTATCCCTGACGACCGCGAAAAACTACTTGCGAAACTTCGTAGCTGCGATAAATCGCAAAACTTTCGAGAAGGATTTTTCGCAGCTACGATTTTTCGCAAATATTTCTTCTTAAATATTGCGATGATCGCAACTTGTTCGAGAATACGGGCCCTGGGCGGGGAGGGTGTCAGGGTGAGCGGCGGTCCCGGACGGTGAGGGTGTGGGCGGTGAGG
>OZ025256.1:2586696-2625086 GCA_964019135.1 Arenicola marina
CCACCCCCAGAACCCATCGCCATTCCAGCGCTCTACAACCAAGCGTCGAGATTGAGGGATGCGCCGTCAGAGGGATGTTCACATAGAAAGCTTCCTGGAAACCGCAAAGGACTCTGGGGAGGAAAGCCGATACGGGCCAGCAGTGGGGCAGCGCGATAAGATAGAACAAAACATACAGTCCGCAATCTGCAGCTCATTCAGGGAATGGAACACATGGCCCGAGCGAGCGCTGGCCGCCGTTTTACCCCACCGCCGCCGCTGCCGCAGCCGCCACCCGCCACCGCCACCGCCACGCGAGAAATCCACAGTCTCGCGAGAGCGCCGCAGCCTCGCGAGAGGCAGCGGAAGCGGGTCAGGCAAGATCTGAAGGCACGCCGGCGACAAACAGAGAGAGGGACGGAGGGAGGGAGGGAGGGGAGAGGGCTGGCGGGACATGTTTTAAAGCGATAAAATCCCGTCCTGTATTCCTCGGTTACTCAACTTACCGATCGCATGTGTTGACTGAGCTCGGGAATCACCCACTGACAAAATCAGTGTATAACCGACCGACCGACCGACTCACTGCATGGTCTTGCCTTGACGAAGGGCCGTCACTCTGATAGCGATGCTGCTGTATCAGTCTCGCTTCCCCCGTCCCCGATGGTCCATATATCCCGCGGGGCCAGTGAACGGGGCGGCGGGGGAGGGTTCGAGATGGGTCAGGGGTTGGGGGGTACCAGCACCGGTGGTATCGGACGTGGAGAAGCCCTCTACAGCTCCCATGGGAGCCATGTGCCGGTCATAACACCCGTCCATTCTCGGGACCCCCCGCGACGACCAAGTATTCGGCGACCGGTTGCAGCAAACAACAGTAATCCCTCTCCCGTATAGGGCAAGGGTGCCATCGGGGTGGTCGGGGGGGAGGGGGGGGGGGGGTGCACCTCCTAACGTCGGGTTGCAGATCTCTCCCGTATAGGCCGGGGGTGCCATCGGGGTGCAGGTCCCTCCCGTATAGGCCGGGGGTGCCATCGGGGTGCAGGTCTCTCCCGTATAGGCCGAGGGTGCCATCGGGGTGCAGGTCCCTCCCGTATAGGCCTTGGGTGCCATCGGGGTGCAGGTCTCTCCCGTATAGGCCGGGGGTGCCATCGGGGTGCAGGTCCCTCCCGTATAGGCCGGGGGTGCCATCGGGGTGCAGGTCCCTCCCGTATAGGCCGGGGGTGCCATCGGGGTGCAGGTCTCTCCCGCATAGGCCGAGGGTGCCATCGGGGTGCAGGTCTCTCCCGTATAGGCCGGGGGTGCCATCGGGGTGCAGGTCTCTCCCGTATAGGCCGGGGGTGCCATCGGGGTGCAGGTCTCTCCCGTATAGGCTGGGGGTGCCATCGGGGTGCAGGTCCCTCCCGTATAGGCCGGGGGTGCCATCGGGGTGCAGGTCTCTCCCGTAAAAGCCGGGGGTGCCATCGGGGTGCAGGTCTCTCCCGTAAAAGCCGGGGGTGCCATCGGGGTGCAGGTCTCTCCCGTATAGGCCGGGGGTGCCATCGGGGTGCAGGTCTCTCCCGTATAGGCCGGGGGTGCCATCGGGGTGCAGGTCTCTCCCGTATAGGCCGGGGGTGCCATCGGGGTGCAGGTCTCTCCCGTATAGGCCGGGGGTGCCATCGGGGTGCAGGTCTCTCCCGTATAGGCCGAGGGTGCCATCGGGGTGCAGGTCTCTCCCGTATAGGCCGGGGGTGCCATCGGGGTGCCGGTCTCTCCCGTATAGGCCGGGGGTGCCATCGGGGTGCAGGTCTCTCCCGTATAGGCCGGGGGTGCCATCGGGGTGCAGGTCCCTCCCGTATAGGCCTTGGGTGCCATCGGGGTGCAGGTCTCTCCCGTATAGGCCGGGGGTGCCATCGGGGTGCAGGTCCCTCCCGTATAGGCCGGGGGTGCCATCGGGGTGCAGGTCTCTCCCGTATAGGCCGGGGGTGCCATCGGGGTGCAGGTCTCTCCCGTATAGGCCGGGGGTGCCATCGGGGTGCAGGTCTCTCCCGTATAGGCCGGGGGTGCCATCGGGGTGCAGGTCTCTCCCGTATAGGCCGGGGGTGCCATCGGGGTGCAGGTCCCTCCCGTATAGGCCGGGGGTGCCATCGGGGTGCAGGTCTCTCCCGTATAGGCCGGGGGTGCCATCGGGGTGCAGGTCCCTCCCGTATAGGCCGGGGGTGCCATCGGGGTGCAGGTCTCTCCCGTATAGGCCGGGGGTGACATCGGGGTGCAGGTCTCTCCCGTATAGGCCGAGCGTGCCATCGGGGTGCAGGTCCCTCCCGTATAGGCCGGGGGTGCCATCGGGGTGCAGGTCTCTCCCGTATAGGCCGGGGGTGCCATCGGGGTGCAGGTCCCTCCCGTATAGGCCGGGGGTGCCATCGGGGTGCAGGTCTCTCCCGTATAGGCCGGGGGTGCTATCGGGGTGCAGGTCCCTCCCGTATAGGCCGGGGGTGCCATCGGGGTGCAGGTCTCTCCCGTATAGGCCGGGGGTGCCATCGGGGTGCAGGTCTCTCCCGTATAGGCCGAGGGTGCCATCGGGGTGCAGGTCTCTCCCGTATAGGCCGGGGGTGCCATCGGGGTGCAGGTCTCTCCCGTATAGGCCGGGGGTGCCACCGGGGTGCAGGTCTCTCCCGTATAGGCCGGGGGTGCCATCGGGGTGCAGGTCTCTCCCGTATAGGCCGGGGGTGCCATCCGGGTGCAGGTCTCTCCCGTATAGGCCGGGGGTGCCATCCGGGTGCAGGTCTCTCCCGTATAGGCCGGGGGTGCCATCGGGGTGCAGGTCTCTCCCGTATAGGCCGGGGGTGCCATCGGGGTGCAGGTCTCTCCCGTATAGGCCGGGGGTGCCATTGGGGTGCAGGTCTCTCCCGTATAGGCCGGGGGTGCCATCGGGGTGCAGGTCTCTCCCGTATAGGCCGGGGTGCCATCGGGGTGCAGGTCTCTCCCGTATAGGCCGGGGGTGCCACCGGGGTGCAGGTCTCTCCCGTATAGGCCGGGGGTGCCATCGGGGTGCAGGTCTCTCCCGTATAGGCCGGGGGTGCCATCCGGGTGCAGGTCTCTCCCGTATAGGCCGGGGGTGCCATCCGGGTGCAGGTCCCTCCCGTATAGGCCGAGAGTGCCATCGGGGTGCAGGTCTCTCCCGTATAGGCCGGGGGTGCCATCCGGGTGCAGGTCTCTCCCGTATAGGCCGGGGGTGCCATCGGGGTGCAGATCTCTCCCGTATAGGCCGGGGGTGCCATCGGGGTGCAGGTCCCCCCCGTATAGGCCGGGGGTGCCATCGGGGTGAAGGTCTCTCCCGTATAGGCCGGGGGTGCCATCGGGGTGCAGGTCTCTCCCGTATAGGCCGCGGGTGCCATCGGGGTGCAGGTCTCTCCCGTATAGGCCGGGGGTGCCATCGGGGTGCAGGTCTCTCCCGTATAGGCCGGGGGTGCCATCGGGGTGCAGGTCTCTCCCGTATAGGCCGGGGGTGCCATCCGGGTGCAGGTCTCTCCCGTATAGGCCGGGGGTGCCATCGGGGTGCAGGTCTCTCCCGTATAGGCCGGGGGTGCCATCGGGGTGCAGGTCTCTCCCGTATAGGCCGGGGGTGCCATCCGGGTGCAGGTCTCTCCCGTATAGGCCGGGGGTGCACTCGGGGTGCAGGTCTCTCCCGTATAGGCCGGGGGTGCCATCGGGGTGCAGGTCCCTCCCGTATAGGCCGGGGGTGCCATCGGGGTGCAGGTCCCTCCCGTATAGGCCGGGGGTGACATCGGGGTGCAGGTCTCTCCCGTATAGGCCGGGGGTGCCATCGGGGTGCAGGTCTCTCCCGTATAGGCCGGGGGTGCCATCGGGGTGCAGGTCTTACCCGTATAGGCCGGGGGTGCTATCGGGGTGCCGGTCTCTCCCGTATAGGCCGGGGGTGCCATCGGGGTGCAGGTCTCTCCCGTATAGGCCGGGGGTGCCATCGGGGTGCAGGTCTCTCCCGTATAGGCCGGGGGTGCCATCGGGGTGCAGGTCTCTCCCGTATAGGCCGGGGGTGCTATCGGGGTGCAGGTCTCTCCCGTATAGGCCGGGGGTGCCATCGGGGTGCAGGTCCCTCCCGTATAGGCCGGGGGTGCCATCGGGGTGCTGGTCTCTCCCGTATAGGCCGGGGGTGCCATCGGGGTGCAGGTCCCTCCCGTATAGGCTGGGTGTGCCATCGGGGTGCAGGTCCCCCCCGTATAGGCCGGGGGTGCCATCGGGGTGCAGGTCTCTCCCGTATAGGCCGGGGGTGCCATCGGGGTGCAGGTCTCTCCCGTATAGGCCGGGGGTGCCATCGGGGCGCAGGTCCCTCCCGTATAGGCCGGGGGTGCCATCGGGGTGCAGGTCTCTCCCGTATAGGCCGGGGGTGCCATCGGGGTGCAGGTCTCTCCCGTATAGGCCGGGGGTGCCATCGGGGTGCAGGTCTCTCCCGTATAGGCCGGGGGTGCCATCGGGGTGCAGGTCTCTCCCGTATAGGCCGGGGGTGCCATCGGGGTGCAGGTCTCTCCCGTATAGGCCGGGGGTGCCATCGGGGTGCAGGTCTCTCCCGTATAGGCCGGGGGTGCCATCGGGATGCAGGTCTCTCCCGTATAGGCCGGGGGTGCCATCGGGGTGCAGGTCTCTCCCGTATAGGCCGGGGGTGCCATCGGGGTGCAGGTCTCTCCCGTATAGGCCGGGGGTGCCATCGGGGTGCAGGTCTCTCCCGTATAGGCCGGGGGTGCCATCGGGGTGCAGGTCTCTCCCGTATAGGCCGGGGGTGCCATCGGGGTGCAGGTCTCTCCCGTATAGGCCGGGGGTGCCATCCGGGTGCAGGTCTCTCCCGTATAGGCCGGGGGTGCCATCGGGGTGCAGGTCTCTCCCGTATAGGCTGGGGGTGCCATCGGGGTGCAGGTCTCTCCCGTATAGGCCGGGGGTGCCATCGGGGTGCAGGTCTCTCCCGTATAGGCCGGGGGTGCCATCGGGATGCAGGTCTCTCCCGTATAGGCCGGGGGTGCCATCGGGGTGCAGGTCTCTCCCGTATAGGCCGGGGGTGCCATCGGGGTGCAGGTCTCTCCCGTATAGGCCGGGGGTGCCATCGGGGTGCAGGTCTCTCCCGTATAGGCCGGGGGTGCCATCGGGGTGCAGGTCTCTCCCGTATAGGCCGGGGGTGCCATCGGGGTGCAGGTCTCTCCCGTATAGGCCGGGGGTGCCATCGGGGTGCAGGTCTCTCCCGTATAGGCCGAGGGTGCCATCGGGGTGCAGGTCTCTCCCGTATAGGCCGGGGGTGCCATCGGGGTGCAGGTCTCTCCCGTATAGGCCGAGGGTGCCATCGGGGTGCAGGTCCCCCCCGTATAGGCCGGGGGTGCCATCGGGGTGCAGGTCTCTCCCGTATAGGCCGAGGGTGCCATCGGGGTGCAGGTCCCCCCCGTATAGGCCGGGGGTGCCATCGGGGTGCAGGTCTCTCCCGTATAGGCCGGGGGTGCCATCGGGGTGCAGGTCTCTCCCGTATAGGCCGGGGGTGCCATCGGGGTGCAGGTCTCTCCCGTATAGGCCGAGGGTGCCATCGGGGTGCAGGTCTCTCCCGTATAGGCCGGGGGTGCCATCGGGGTGCCGGTCTCTCCCGTATAGGCCGGGGGTGCCATCGGGGTGCAGGTCTCTCCCGTATAGGCCGGGGGTGCCATCGGGGTGCAGGTCTCTCCCGTATAGGCCGGGGGTGCCATCGGGGTGCAGGTCTCTCCCGTATAGGCCGGGGGTGCCATCGGGATGCAGGTCCCTCCCGTATAGGCCGGGGGTGCCATCGGGGTGCAGGTCTCTCCCGTATAGGCCGGGGGTGCCATCCGGGTGCAGGTCTCTCCCGTATAGGCCGGGGGTGCCATCGGGGTGCCGGTCTCTCCCGTATAGGCCGGGGGTGCCATCCGGGTACAGGTCCCTCCCGTATAGGCCGAGGGTGCCATCGGGGTGCCGGTCTCTCCCGGATAGGCCGGGGGTGCCATCGGGGTGCCGGTCTCTCCCGTATAGGCCGGGGGTGCCATCGGGGTGCAGGTCTCTCCCGTATAGGCCGGGGGTGCCATCGGGGTGCAGGTCTCTCCCGTATAGGCCGGGGGTGCCATCGGGGTGCAGGTCCCTCCCGTATAGGCCGGGGGTGCCATCGGGGTGCAGGTCTCTCCCGTATAGGCCGGGGGTGCCATCGGGGTGCAGGTCCCTCCCGTATAGGCCGGGGGTGCCATCGGGGTGCAGGTCTCTCCCGTATAGGCCGGGGGTGCCATCGGGGTGCAGGTCTCTCCCGTATAGGACGGGGGTGCCATCGGGGTGCAGGTCTCTCCCGTATAGGCCGGGGGTGCCATCGGGGTGCAGGTCCCTCCCGTATAGGCCGGGGGTGCCATCGGGGTGCAGGTCTCTCCCGTATAGGCCGAGCGTGCCATCGGGGTGCAGGTCCCTCCCGTATAGGCCGGGGGTGCCATCGGGGTGCAGGTCTCTCGTGTATAGGCCGGGGGTGCCATCGGGGTGCAGGTCCCTCCCGTATAGGCCGGGGGTGCCATCGGGGTGCAGGTCTCTCCCGTATAGGCCGGGGGTGCTATCGGGGTGCAGGTCCCTCCCGTATAGGCCGGGGGTGCCATCGGGGTGCAGGTCTCTCCCGTATAGGCCGGGGGTGCCATCGGGGTGCAGGTCTCTCCCGTATAGGCCGAGGGTGCCATCGGGGTGCAGGTCTCTCCCGTATAGGCCGGGGGTGCCATCGGGGTGCAGGTCTCTCCCGTATAGGCCGGGGGTGCCACCGGGGTGCAGGTCTCTCCCGTATAGGCCGGGGGTGCCATCGGGGTGCAGGTCTCTCCCGTATAGGCCGGGGGTGCCATCCGGGTGCAGGTCTCTCCCGTATAGGCCGGGGGTGCCATCCGGGTGCAGGTCTCTCCCGTATAGGCCGGGGGTGCCATCGGGGTGCAGGTCTCTCCCGTATAGGCCGGGGGTGCCATCGGGGTGCAGGTCTCTCCCGTATAGGCCGGGGGTGCCATTGGGGTGCAGGTCTCTCCCGTATAGGCCGGGGGTGCCATCGGGGTGCAGATCTCTCCCGTATAGGCCGGGGTGCCATCGGGGTGCAGGTCTCTCCCGTATAGGCCGGGGGTGCCACCGGGGTGCAGGTCTCTCCCGTATAGGCCGGGGGTGCCATCGGGGTGCAGGTCTCTCCCGTATAGGCCGGGGGTGCCATCCGGGTGCAGGTCTCTCCCGTATAGGCCGGGGGTGCCATCCGGGTGCAGGTCCCTCCCGTATAGGCCGAGAGTGCCATCGGGGTGCAGGTCTCTCCCGTATAGGCCGGGGGTGCCATCCGGGTGCAGGTCTCTCCCGTATAGGCCGGGGGTGCCATCGGGGTGCAGATCTCTCCCGTATAGGCCGGGGGTGCCATCGGGGTGCAGGTCCCCCCCGTATAGGCCGGGGGTGCCATCGGGGTGAAGGTCTCTCCCGTATAGGCCGGGGGTGCCATCGGGGTGCAGGTCTCTCCCGTATAGGCCGCGTGTGCCATCGGGGTGCAGGTCTCTCCCGTATAGGCCGGGGGTGCCATCGGGGTGCAGGTCTCTCCCGTATAGGCCGCGGGTGCCATCGGGGTGCAGGTCTCTCCCGTATAGGCCGGGGGTGCCATCGGGGTGCAGGTCTCTCCCGTATAGGCCGGGGGTGCCATCGGGATGCAGGTCTCTCCCGTATAGGCCGGGGGTGCCATCGGGGTGCAGGTCCCCCCCGTATAGGCCGGGGGTGCCATCGGGGTGAAGGTCTCTCCCGTATAGGCCGGGGGTGCCATCGGGGTGCAGGTCTCTCCCGTATAGGCCGCGGGTGCCATCGGGGTGCAGGTCTCTCCCGTATAGGCCGGGGGTGCCATCGGGGTGCAGGTCTCTCCCGTATAGGCCGGGGGTGCCATCGGGGTGCAGGTCTCTCCCGTATAGGCCGGGGGTGCCATCGGGGTGCAGGTCTCTCCCGTATAGGCCGGGGGTGCCATCCGGGTGCAGGTCTCTCCCGTATAGGCCGGGGGTGCACTCGGGGTGCAGGTCTCTCCCGTATAGGCCGGGGGTGCCATCGGGGTGCAGGTCCCTCCCGTATAGGCCGGGGGTGCCATCGGGGTGCAGGTCCCTCCCGTATAGGCCGGGGGTGACATCGGGGTGCAGGTCTCTCCCGTATAGGCCGGGGGTGCCATTGGGGTGCAGGTCTCTCCCGTATAGGCCGGGGGTGCCATCGGGGTGCAGGTCTTACCCGTATAGGCCGGGGGTGCTATCGGGGTGCCGGTCTCTCCCGTATAGGCCGGGGGTGCCATCGGGGTGCAGGTCTCTCCCGTATAGGCCGGGGGTGCCATCGGGGTGCCGGTCTCTCCCGTATAGGCCGGGGGTGCCATCGGGGTGCAGGTCTCTCCCGTATAGGCCGGGGGTGCCATCGGGGTGCAGGTCTCTCCCGTATAGGCCGGGGGTGCTATCGGGGTGCAGGTCTCTCCCGTATAGGCCGGGGGTGCCATCGGGGTGCAGGTCCCTCCCGTATAGGCCGGGGGTGCCATCGGGGTGCTGGTCTCTCCCGTATAGGCCGGGGGTGCCATCGGGGTGCAGGTCCCTCCCGTATAGGCTGGGTGTGCCATCGGGGTGCAGGTCCCCCCCGTATAGGCCGGGGGTGCCATCGGGGTGCAGGTCTCTCCCGTATAGGCCGGGGGTGCCATCGGGGCGCAGGTCCCTCCCGTATAGGCCGGGGGTGCCATCGGGGTGCAGGTCTCTCCCGTATAGGCCGGGGGTGCCATCGGGGTGCAGGTCTCTCCCGTATAGGCCGGGGGTGCCATCGAGGTGCAGGTCTCTCCCGTATAGGCAGGGGGTGCCATCGGGGTGCAGGTCTCTCCCGTATAGGCCGGGGGTGCCATCGGGGTGCAGGTCTCTCCCGTATAGGCCGGGGGTGCCATCGGGGTGCAGGTCTCTCTCGTATAGGCCGGGGGTGCCATCGGGGTGCCGGTCTCTCCCGTATAGGCCGGGGGTGCCATCCGGGTGCAGGTCCCTCCCGTATAGGCCGGGGGTGCCATCGGGGTGCCGGTCTCTCCCGTATAGGCCGGGGGTGCCATCGGGGTGCCGGTCTCTCCCGTATAGGCCGGGGGTGCCATCGGGGTGCAGGTCTCTCCCGTATAGGCCGGGGGTGCTATCGGGGTGCAGGTCTCTCCCGTATAGGCCGGGGGTGCCATCGGGGTGCAGGTCCCTCCCGTATAGGCCGGGGGTGCCATCGGGGTGCCGGTCTCTCCCGTATAGGCTGGGGGTGCCATCGGGGTGCAGGTCCCTCCCGTATAGGCCGGGGGTGCCATCGGGGTGCAGGTCCCTCCCGTATAGGCCGGGGGTGCCATCGGGGTGCAGGTCCCTCCCGTATAGGCCGGGGGTGCCATCGGGGTGCCGGTCTCTCCCGTATAGGCCGGGGGTGCCATCGGGGTGCAGGTCTCTCCCGTATAGGCCGGGGGTGCCATCGGGGTGCAGGTCCCTCCCGTATAGGCCGGGGGTGCCATCGGGGTGCAGGTCTCTCCCGTATAGGCCGGGGGTGCTTTCGGGGTGCAGGTCCCTCCCGTATAGGCCGGGGGTGCCATCGGGGTGCAGGTCTCTCCCGTATAGGCCGGGGGTGCCATCGGGGTGCAGGTCTCTCCCGTATAGGCCGAGGGTGCCATCGGGGTGCAGGTCTCTCCCGTATAGGCCGGGGGTGCCATCGGGGTGCAGGTCTCTCCCGTATAGGCCGGGGGTGCCATCGGGGTGCAGGTCCCTCCCGTATAGGCCGGGGGTGCCATCGGCGTGCAGGTCTCTCCCGTATAGGCCGGGGGTGCTTTCGGGGTGCAGGTCCCTCCCGTATAGGCCGGGGGTGCCATCGGGGTGCAGGTCTCTCCCGTATAGGCCGGGGGTGCCATCGGGGTGCAGGTCTCTCCCGTATAGGCCGAGGGTGCCATCGGGGTGCAGGTCTCTCCCGTATAGGCCGGGGGTGCCATCGGGGTGCAGGTCTCTCCCGTATAGGCCGGGGGTGCCATCGGGGTGCAGGTCTCTCCCGTATAGGCCGGGGGTGCCATCGGGGTGCAGGTCTCTCCCGTATAGGCCGGGGGTGCCATCGGGGTGCAGGTCTCTCCCGTATAGGCCAGGGGTGCCATCGGGGTGCAGGTCTCTCCCGTATAGGCCGGGGGTGCCATCGGGGTGCAGATCTCTCCCGTATAGGCCGGGGGTGCCATCGGGGTGCAGGTCTCTCCCGCATAGGCCGGGGGTGCCATCGGGGTGCAGGTCTCTCCCGTATAGGCCGGGGGTGCCATCGGGGTGCAGGTCTCTCCCGTATAGGCCGGGGGTGCCACCGGGGTGCAGGTCTCTCCCGTATAGGCCGGGGGTGCCATCGGGGTGCAGGTCTCTCCCGTATAGGCCGGGGGTGCCATCCGGGTGCAGGTCCCTCCCGTATAGGCCGAGAGTGCCATCGGGGTGCAGGTCTCTCCCGTATAGGCCGGGGGTGCCATCGGGGTGCAGGTCCCTCCCGTATAGGCCGGGGGTGCCATCGGGGTGCCGGTCTCTCCCGTATAGGCCGGGGGTGCCATCGGGGTGCAGGTCCCTCCCGTATAGGCCGGGGGTGCCATCGGGGTGCAGGTCCCTCCCGTATAGGCCGGGGGTGCCATCGGGGTGCCGGTCTCTCCCGTATAGGCCGGGGGTGCCATCGGGGTGCAGGTCTCTCCCGTATAGGCCGGGGGTGCCATCGGGGTGCAGGTCCCTCCCGTATAGGCCGGGGGTGCCATCGGGGTGCAGGTCTCTCCCGTATAGGCCGGGGGTGCTTTCGGGGTGCAGGTCCCTCCCGTATAGGCCGGGGGTGCCATCGGGGTGCAGGTCTCTCCCGTATAGGCCGGGGGTGCCATCGGGGTGCAGGTCTCTCCCGTATAGGCCGAGGGTGCCATCGGGGTGCAGGTCTCTCCCGTATAGGCCGGGGGTGCCATCGGGGTGCAGGTCTCTCCCGTATAGGCCGGGGGTGCCATCGGGGTGCAGGTCCCTCCCGTATAGGCCGGGGGTGCCATCGGCGTGCAGGTCTCTCCCGTATAGGCCGGGGGTGCTTTCGGGGTGCAGGTCCCTCCCGTATAGGCCGGGGGTGCCATCGGGGTGCAGGTCTCTCCCGTATAGGCCGGGGGTGCCATCGGGGTGCAGGTCTCTCCCGTATAGGCCGAGGGTGCCATCGGGGTGCAGGTCTCTCCCGTATAGGCCGGGGGTGCCATCGGGGTGCAGGTCTCTCCCGTATAGGCCGGGGGTGCCATCGGGGTGCAGGTCTCTCCCGTATAGGCCGGGGGTGCCATCGGGGTGCAGGTCTCTCCCGTATAGGCCGGGGGTGCCATCGGGGTGCAGGTCTCTCCCGTATAGGCCAGGGGTGCCATCGGGGTGCAGGTCTCTCCCGTATAGGCCGGGGGTGCCATCGGGGTGCAGATCTCTCCCGTATAGGCCGGGGGTGCCATCGGGGTGCAGGTCTCTCCCGCATAGGCCGGGGGTGCCATCGGGGTGCAGGTCTCTCCCGTATAGGCCGGGGGTGCCATCGGGGTGCAGGTCTCTCCCGTATAGGCCGGGGGTGCCACCGGGGTGCAGGTCTCTCCCGTATAGGCCGGGGGTGCCATCGGGGTGCAGGTCTCTCCCGTATAGGCCGGGGGTGCCATCCGGGTGCAGGTCCCTCCCGTATAGGCCGAGAGTGCCATCGGGGTGCAGGTCTCTCCCGTATAGGCCGGGGGTGCCATCGGGGTGCAGGTCCCTCCCGTATAGGCCGGGGGGGGGGGCTGCACCTCCTAGCCTCGTGGTGCAGGTCATCGGGGTCGCCCCCTCCTCCCCCCCTGTCACTACATGACTGGCTGTGTAGGATAGGGGGACGAGTAGGTCGGCGGGCTAAGTTTTGAAAGCCCTCCTCGAAAAAAATAGTTCCAGGGATATACGTCCCCAAAGTTCATCATAAGTAGAAACAAAAATAATAGCAAATCATGACTATATATCTTCGGTAATGTTTGGATGTGTCGGGGGTGAGGTAAAGGCCAGGCAGTATGGCAAGTCAAAGTGGAATTTAACATTTGCAAATCTTCAAATATTTGCATGTATGTCCACATAATTGAACATATCTTCAGATAATTAAACATGTGTAAAATTGTTTTATACATATATTTAGTATATTTTATACATATATTTAGTATTTCATATTTATATTTAGTGCCGTTTAGTTTCTCCAGAATCTTGTATCCCACAGCCTACGTTAATCCTTTAATTAAATCATCAACTCATTATAATACTTATAATACGCTCTCCAAAATATATTACGACTTAAAAGAGCATATGGGTGGGGGGGGAGCAAGACCCCCCCCCCCTTACTCCTCTCCGCCTGCTGGAGCCGCCACTGATCTGTCTGAATATATAGTCGCTCTGTGTATTACTCCGTATTGTGAACTTTGCCCTCATTATAGTGGGCACCCCGTGAACGCTAACATCAAACCCTCGGTGCCAGCTTTAAGGCCCCTCCTCCCATGCCCCCCCCCCCGGCCTCCACCCCCCCCCCCGCCCCTCCCTCCACCCCCCGCCTTCCTATCCACCCCCACGCTGCTAGCAGCCTCACGACCGCTCATCTATCTTTGATAACGCCCGCTAGGGATAACCGCAGGGAAGACAGCGGAGTTATGACGTTATGAACTTCCTTCCTTTGCAATTACGTTCCCTCTTTATCACCGCGGGGTCCTGAGCCAGCAACGTGCCCGGTCAACGACCTTTTGTCTCGGTAACAATGACGTCACCAGTGTGGCGTTACAAGTAGGTCGGTTTCTTCGTTGGCTGTATATTCAGGACGCCTGTTTAACCACTTTTGGCTACATCGTCGTCAATGGGAGAAGGAAGGGAAGAGCGGAGCCATGTCCCCTGCCCGGGGGTATCCCCCTACTCTTTGCGAAGAAGGACATGGGTTATTTATCCTGCGACCACAGAGTTATGGCCCCAGCGGGGCTCGAACCACCGATCCACGTGCCGTTAGGCTCTGAGGTGGCCAGAGCCTTGGAGTGCTCTGTGCGGGTTACAAGCAGGATTTCAGCATCTATATTAGCCCAGTGAACTTGACCCTTCTGACAACAAGCTGATAGGCAGAAGGGTCAAGCAATACACATGGTTAAAAAAGTAGTAATGCATAACCAAGCTCACTTCGATGAATGATTGTCGATTATGACAACGAGCCTACCTCTCTAACTCGCCTCGACCCTCTTCTTTACACATTACTTGGACCCTAGGACGCATTCATTTTAAAGTGTGCTCTCTATTACTTGCACATGAATGATATTTTCATCGGTTGTTAACGGCTTAACTCTCTGACGCTTCAAATTTGACCAGGCAATAAAACAGACATCATCCGCATGGCGGCGCCGCTAGTTGCGTCAAAAACGCACGCACGACTAAAGACACACAACGAGAATTAGTGGCGCCGCCATGCGGAAGCTGTCGGGTGTATTGCCTGATGTCAACAAACGAGCCGCGGCAACCGCCTAGAAAATTTTAAAGCGGCACAGAGGGAAACCGTTAACGACCGACGAAAATATCATTGATGTGCAAGAAGTAGAGAGCAAACTTTAAAATGAATGCATCCTATGGTCCAAGTAATGTCTAAAGAAGAGGGTCGAGGCAATTAGGAGAGATAGGTTCGTCGTCATAATCGACAATCATTCATCGAAGCGAGCTGGGTGATGCAATGCTACTTTTTTGACCATGTGTATGGCATGGCCCTTACACCCCCGTTAGGGTTGAGGTCGTGACGGTCATGCGTCAGGGCTACATCTATATATACCATATCTCCACGATTTTAAAGTTAGTTATACAGATATTTTCTGTGAATTAAAATATTCTGCATGATAAGCTGCAATTAACGATGAACATTTACATTTAAGAGAACTATTAGATTTGCTGCTGAATCAAGTTTATTGGTAAATATGGTAAAAACTATATTTTTTAGCTCGACAGCTGATCGTCAATTGTGTACTATGTGTACTGCGTCACGGATGTGTGTGTAGTTCACTGCTTTATTGGACACAATTCGGGCGTGCAATTATGGATAATGGGAAAGGCTCCAAGCCATGAATTTCAGTGACAATAATGTATCATTCTTGCACTCATCAAGCCATAAATGTTAGACCCTGACGTCATATTGGCGGGCCAAGAACGGTAATAAGGTCCTCAATCTATGTTTAGTCTGGGTTATCTCTGCATTGTTGCATACACTGTCATTGTGTGGGCATAATTAAACCCATCACAGGCGTACAAAATATTAAATGAGCAAGTTACAAGAAAACTGTAACTTGGCGTGGACCAATCACCCCTCTACGTGGTGCTGTCTGTTTAACCACCACATCAAAATGTCCAATTAAAGACATGCGTATATGGGAAGCAGAAAACCTGCTTTGTAAAGATATATGATACAAACGGCTTGCCATTGACCTAGTTCAAAATCTTGAAATATCCGCCGCTGCCATTGATGATAGCGCCCCCCTGCGGCAGAGTCTGCCACCACATCAGAAGGCGCGGAAAATCCAAAAAAATAAACCGCATCACTTTTTCTCCAGGAGGATACCACCTTCCCACAAGGGAAACAACGAGAAGGAGTTGCGAGTGGCGGGAAGAAAAACACCTGACTATGGAGACGAGCGCGATATGGTGCATTCTTGTACGTTCAACTGTGGTTTGACACGTCGATTAGGCCTTGCTTTGTTTTCTTTCACTCTGGCACTGATGGATTTCGTCGCATCGACCTACGGCTCTTTGATTTCATCCTCTTGTCTGTATATCTCCGTAATGGAGACGGGGTGTGTCGTAAAAGGGGTCGCTGACACTCAGCCCATCGACCTCTCGGAGGTTGCAGTTACCAACACGATTGTCATATCTATGTATTCTGGCTACACCCGATCGATGTATTGCCTGTCATCCGGGTTATTGGTCTACTTAGTGATTCTGTCTGTTGTTGTTCTAGCCTCGTTTAATCCGGTCACACTCGCCCCCCCCCCCACTCCCAGTCACACTGGCCACCCTGTCACACTGGCCATCCAGTCACACTGGCCATCTAGTCACACTGGCCATCCAGTCACACTGGCCATCCAGTCACACTGGCCATCCAGTCACACTGGCCATCCAGTCACACTGGCCATCCAGACACACTGGCCATCCAGACACACTGGCCATCCAGTCACACTGGCCATCCAGACACACTGGCCATCCAGACACACTGGCCATCCAGTCACACTGGCCATCCAGTCACACTGGCCATCCAGTCACACTGGCCATCCAGTCACACTGGCCATCCAGTCACATTGGCCATCCAGTCACGCTGGCCATCCAGTCACGCTGGCCATCCAGTCACACTGGCCATCCAGTCACACTGGCCATCCAGTCACACTGACCATCCAGTCACACTGGTCATCCAGTCACACCGGCCATCCAGTCACACTGGCCATCCAGTCACACCGGCCATCCAGTCACACTGGCCATCCAGTCACACCGGCCATCCAGTCACACTGGCCATCCAGTCACACTGGCCATCCAGTCGCACTGGCCATCCAGCCGCACTGGTCATCCAGCCACACTGGCCATCCAGTCACACTGGCCATCCAGTCACACTGGCCATCCAGTCACACTGGCCATCCAGTCACACTGACCATCCAGTCACACCGGCCATCCAGTCACACCGGCCATCCAGTCACACTGGCCATCCAGCCGCACTGGCCATCCAGTCACACTGGCCATCCAGTCACACTGGCCATCCAGTCACACTGGCCACCCAGTCACACTGGCCATCCAGTCACACTGGCCATCCAGTCACACTGGCCATCCAGTCACACCGGCCATCCAGTCACACTGGCCATCCAGTCACACTGGCCATCCAGTCACACTGGCCATCCAGTCACACTGGCCATCCAGTCACACTGGCCATCCAGTCACACCGGCCATCCAGTCACACTGGCCATCCAGTCACGCTGGCCATCCAGTCACACTGGCCATCCAGTCACACTGGCCATCCAGCCGTACTGGTCATCCAGTCACACTGGCCATCTAGTCACACCGGCCATCCAGTCACACTGGCCATCCAGTCACACCGGCCATCCAGTCACACCGGCCATCCAGTCACACTGGCCATCTAGTCACACCGGCCATCCAGTCACACTGGCCATCCAGTCACACTGGCCATCCAGTCACACCGGCCATCCAGTCACACTGGCCATCCAGTCACACCGGCCATCCAGTCACACTGGCCATCCAGTCACGCTGGCCATCCAGTCACACTGGCCATCCAGTCACACTGGCCATCCAGTCACACTGGCCATCCAGCCGCACTGGTCATCCAGTCACACTGGCCATCCAGTCACACTGACCATCCAGTCACACTGACCATCCAGTCACACTGGCCATCCAGTCACACCGGCCATCCAGTCACACTGACCATCCAGTCACACTGACCATCTAGTCACACTGGCCATCCAGTCACACCGGCCATCCAGTCACACCGGCCATCCAGTCACACCGGCCATCCAGTCACACTGGCCATCCAGTACACTGGCCATCCAGTCACACCGGCCATCCAGTCACACTGACCATCCAGTCACACTGGCCATCCAGTCACACTGGCCATCCAGTCACACTGGCCATCCAGTCACACCGGCCATCCAGTCACACTGGCCATCCAGTCAGACTGACCATCCAGTCACACCGGTCATCCAGTCACACCGGCCATCCAGTCACACTGGCCATCCAGTCACACTGGCCATCCAGTCACACTGACCATCCAGTCACACTGACCATCTAGTCACACTGACCATCTAGTCGCACTGGCCATCCAGTCGCACTGGCCATCCAGTCACACTGGCCATCCAGTCACACTGACCATCCAGTCACACCGGCCATCCAGTCACACTGGCCATCCCGTCACACTGGCCATCCAGTCACACTGACCATCCAGTCACACTGGCCATCCAGTCACATTGGCCATCCAGTCACACTGGCCATCCAGTCACACTGGCCATCCAGTCACACCGGCCATCCAGTCACACCGGCCATCCAGTCACACTGACCATCCAGTCACACTGACCATCCAGTCACACTGGCCATCCAGTCACACTGGCCATCCAGTCACACTGGCCATCCAGTCACACTGGCCATCCGGTCACACTGGCCATCCAGCCGCACTGGCCATCCAGCCACACTATCCCTCCTCCTGTCTCCCCGTCACCAACCCTCTCTCCTCGGGACAACCTCCCCACCTCCAACCCGAGCCCGCACACCCCACGCACCCCCCTACCCCCATTTCCCGCACCACCACGGGTTTTAAAGGCCACCTGACACACAGCTTTTAAACCTCCATCTATCGCCGTTACGGCTCGACCCTCCCGAATTGACCGACACTATGCCCATTCCCACCTCACCTCACCACACCACACCACCCACCCACCCACCACTAAGCCCACCTGGGCGCGGCTTAAGGTGTGGCTTAACGTGACGAGAGAAAGGATCAGCGAGCGGCATACATGACCAGAGGGAAGGGGAACTATTTTGTGGCCTATTGACCGCGTCACACCAAGACGCTATGTATTATTCATACGCGGACTACGTTACGTCATACATACATACGTGGAGTGGGATTCCCCCCCCCCCCAAACCCCCACCCTCCCACCTCAGCTAGCGGGTAGCCGACCAGTCACTTTCACTTCCCATTAAACCACTCCCGTCTGAGCCCTTCCCTCTGCCGGTCAGCGGTCCGCCCTGACGCCAGCTCCCAGTCAGTACCCGCCAGAGACAACCATAACCCACACAGAAGGGGGACAGAATGGGAAATAAAAAGGGTGTTACCAGAGACGCCTCCATTTACGCCCGAACAGAACCGGCGGATTTCTAAAGATATTCCGCCGGCTTCTTGCGACCGCAAGCATCTGTTAGCTTGGCTTTGTAATATGTCCAACAAGGAGAAAGGAAAGAAAAAAAAGCGAGTACATAATAAAAAGAGGACAAGAGAGAGAGATAAAGTTGCTTTGGAAAAAAATACAAAACAAGAGAAAACAAACGCGCAGAGCTAGTTTACCGGAATTATAGAAGAGACGACCGCCTGGAAGTTATTCCAATCCGACTTGTAAAACAAAAGCCCCAGACTCCGTTGGTGACGTCACGGGCCATTCATTCCCCCCCCCCCCCAACCGACCCAAGCCGCAATCAAGACATTTGATTGGCGCCCCGAACAAAGGCCCTAACGACGCGGCGCCGCGGCTCGTGCGGTTGCGTTGGTTACGGCGGTCGTCACTAAAATGCGGACGTTGAATCAGCTCATTGGGGCGAAGGGATAGAAAACAGGGTCGGCGGCTCGGTGAACGGATCCGCGAAGGCGAAGTCGGGCTTTTAGGGGGAGCCGCTTCACGCGCGTCGTACCACTCCGCCGGCGGGTCCGTAGTGGCGGTACATTAAGCACCATGCTAATCACCGGGTGACGTATGAATAATTCATTCGCATGCTATATGAGGCTCGAGAGGGTGGGAGGTGGAGGGCGGGGGTATAAAAACTGCATGACGTACGCCGCCAACGCTAAGGGCCAAACGCTGTTATTGCATTTATTTTACATGTATATACCTTCCTACATGTACTTTTATATATAATTTATATATGGAATTTCATAAATGCATTGACTGATGTATATATATATATATATATATATATATATATATATATATATAATCAATTATAGGCATATAAATATATTACTAGTCTAGAGGCAAATATGACAGGTGGCTGCAAATGGTCTGCGCCAGAGAATGCGTCGAACTATCATTGGATCTGCATTTAAACGTAAATGGTTTCCTCTTTGTCATCCCTTCATTGTGAATACTTCTTTGGGCCATTCTGTTCAATCGGATTTTTGAGAAAAAATTGAGCTTTTTATGTAAAATATTCTCACACAGGGTGTGGCGCTTCGCAAATTCCTGGCTCCGCCACTGAGTAGTAAGAAATACAGGAACCGAAAATAGCTTGTGGTACATACCAGGTCTATGACCTGTTGATCTGCAAGTACCAGGGCTTAAACATATGACCTGTTGATCTGCAGCCAGGGGCGTGAACCTATGACCTGTTGATCTGTAGCCAAGGGCGTAAACCTATGACCTGTTGATCTGCAGCCAAGGGCGTGAAGCTATGACCTGTTGATCTGCAGCCAAGGGCCTGAACATATGACCTGTTGATCTACAGCCAAGGGCGTGAACCTATGACCTGTTGATCTACAGCCAAGGGCGTGAACTTATGACCTGTTGATCTGCAGCCAAGGGCGTGAAGCTATGACCTGTTGATCTGCAGCCAAGGGCCTGAACATATGACCTGTTGATCTACAGCCAAGGGCGTGAACCTATGACCTGTTGATCTACAGCCAAGGGCGTGAAGCTATGACCTGTTGATCTACAGCCAAGGGCGTGAACCTATGACCTGTTAATCTGCAGACAAGAGCGTGAACCTATGACCTGTTGATCTGCAGCCAAGGGCGTGAACCTGTGACCTGTTGATCTACAGCCAAGGGCGTGAACCTATGACCTGTTGATCTACAGCCAAGGGCGTGAAGCTATGACCTGTTGATCTACAGCCAAGGGCGTGAACCTATGACCTGTTGATCTGCAGCCAAGGGCGTGAACCTATGACCTGTTGATCTGCAGCCAAGGGCGTGAACCTGTGACCTGTTGATCTACAGCCAAGGGCGTGAACCTATGACCTGTTGATCTACAGCCAAGGGCGTGAAGCTATGACCTGTTGATCTACAGCCAAGGGCGTGAACCTATGACCTGTTGATCTGCAGCCAAGGGCGTGAACCTATGACCTGTTGATCTGCAGCCAAGGGCGTGAACCTATGACCTGTTGATCTAGAGCCAAGGGCGTAAACCTGTGACCTGTTGATCTACAGCCAAGGGCGTGAACCTATGACCTGTTGATCTACAGCCAAGGGCCTGAACCTATTACCTGTTAATCTACAGCCAAGGGCGTGAACCTTTGACCTGTTGACCTACAGCCAAGGGCGTGAACCAATGACATGTTGATATGCAGCCAAGGGCGTGAAGCTATGACCTGTTGATCTACAGCCAAGGGCGTAAACCAATGACATGTTGATATGCAGCCAAGGGCGTGAACCTATGACCTGTTGATCTACAGCCAAGGGCATGAACCTATGACCTGTTGATCTACAGCCAAGGGCGTGAAGCTATGACCTGTTGATCTACAGCCAAGGGCCTGAACCTATGACCTGTTGATCTAGAGCCAAGGGCGTGAACCTATGACCTGTTGATCTACAGCCAAGGGCATGAACCTATGACCTGTTGATCTACAGCCAAGGGCATGAACCTATGACCTGTTGATCTACAGCCAAGGGCGTGAACCTATGACCTGTTGATCTACAGCCAAGGGCCTGAACCTATGACCTGTTGATCTAGAGCCAAGGGCGTGAACCTATGACCTGTTTACTAATAAGTGATGATAGTTAGAATTGTGTTCGAAACATACGCGATATGCTAGTCATGTTTCTTGCTAGGTTTAATTCGCATCGACAAGGAAGACCGTTCTGTTTAGCAAGACAATCAGCTAAATAACGCCACACACTTATTGCAAGCGTATAGGTTGGGCGATAATGAGTGAGCACAGAAGAGCACTATATGGCTTTATGACATCTTAGTTGCGTATTTACAGTTGTGGGAGGTATCAGCGATTGTCACTGGTATCTCGAAAGCGGAATAGTGTCCTCGTGATAAATATTGCTTACAATACGGTTGCAGTACGGATGATGGTTCAGTGCCTAGATGACGGCAAATATGTGACAAGATAAGATTATTTTTCTGCACATGTTTCGGTGTTAGCCTAGCTAACAAATGATGCTTAGAATGATGACAGATGATGTTATTTTTATGTGTATGTCACGATGACAAAATAGATGACATCACGAACAGAACACGTTGCATCTCTGAGTGCCACGATGAAATAAAAGATGAACAAGATGATAAAATAGATAATACATAAATTATAATGTAAATGGCACAATCGGTGATAAAATAAGTGATGAAGTATATGATGAAATAGATCATAAAATGGATAATAAAGTAGATGATAAAATATATGATAAGATGTATTACAAAATAGCTCATAAAATAACTAATAAAATTGATAGATTGAATAACATATATGAATATATGATAAACTAGATGATAAAGTAGAAGAAATAATAAAATAGATAAAATAGATGATAAATTAAATGATAAAATCTATGATAAGTGAAAACAGATGGGGAATGAACGCCCAGGTGTTGTGTGCGCATGTGTTTCTGTTGGGGGGGGGGGGGGAGTGCAAGGAATGGGCGGGGGACAGAATGTGGTAAGCAGTAAGACTTAATGAAGTAAAATAAAGAAAAGACTGAAAACTAAAAAAACACTATATACAATAATAATACAAAATTTGAAGCCGAAAAAGTCTGAAACTGGAAGACGACCAGGGGCCAGGAAATCCACCCCACACACGACGCCCTGACAAACAGAGGGTGTTTGGTAGCCAGGCAAACCCGTGGGAAGCACAAAACTGATGACGCGAGATCCGTGCTCGGGAGGCCAGGGGCGGGGGGGGGGGGAGTGACTAGACAGACTGTGGGTGGTGAACTGTGGTAAACTAAGCTCCCGGAAATCCTTTTTTGCAGATTAACATCACCAGCGGAGAAAACCAAATGGACACGCCGGTGCTGATGGAGAAACTATTTCATATTCCCCGGCGAATGTGGGATCCGATGGCGGGTTTTAGGAGGAAGGAAAGCATCGCGAAGGTAGGAAGGACTGGAAGGGATGGGGTCACTGACATTGGGGAGGCTAATGATATGGATGATGACGTAAGCTATAAAGAAGGGTGAGTCAATGATATGGATGATGACGTCAGCTATAGGGAAGGGTGAGTCAATGATATGGATGATGACGTCAGCTATAGGGAAGGGTGAGTCAATGATATGGATGATGACGTCAGCTATGAGGAAGGGTGAGTCAATGATATGGATGATGACGTCAGCTATAAGGCAGGGTGAGTCAATGATATGGATGATGACGTCAGCTATAGGGAAGGGTGAGTCAATGATATGGATGATGACGTCAGCTATGAGGAAGGGTGAGTCAATGATATGGATGATGACGTCAGCTATAAGGCAGGGTGAGTCAATGATATGGATGATGACGTCAGCTATGAGGAAGGGTGAGTCAATGATATGGATGAATGACGACATGACATAGATGAATGACGTCATGACATGGCGGACGCGACGTCATCCACGACGTCACGCTCTAATGTAATTAACATATATGACGCCATTAATACGTATGACGTCATCAACATATATGACGTCGTCAACATATATGACGTCATCAACATATATGACGTCATCAGCATATATCACGTCATCAACATATATGACCTCATTAACACATTTTATGACGTCATTAACAAATATGACGTCACTGACATATTGGACGCCACTGACACATGTGACGTCACTGACGCATGGTCACGCTGTCCCGGTGGCGCGAAATGTCACGAGCGACATGGACCGCCGTCAGCGACAGTGACACGTCTTACCGTCGATGTCGACCTGGTCGATCATGTCTTTGATCTCCTCCTCCGTCACCTGCTGACGTAACGTGTGCATCACCGTCAACAGCTCCGACGACGTAATGCTGCCGTCCCCGTCCTTGTCAAACAGGCTGAAGGCATCCCGCAACTCTGGGCGCGACGAACAACGGAAACAAGAAAACGACAATCAACACGGAGAAATCGTCTTGGATACTTTATCTGACTGTGTGAATGTTGACTTTGTACGAAGCAGATTCATGGTCATTTCATATGAAATGAAAAAAGCGCAGCAGCTCTGAGCGGAACAACGGAAAGAAAAAAACAAACAATCAACATCTTTCGGAGAAATCGTCTTGGATGCCTCATTTGACTCTGTGAATGTTAACTGCAGATTCATTGATATTTCATATGAAAGGAAAAAATACCGGTAAGGATGTCCGAATTGTGATGCCGCACTTAAGAAACCGCACTTTCTCCCGCGAGAAACACCCGTTTGGCCAACACAACTGGCTTAAAATATTGCCTGTTATTTATTGCTTACAATTGTTTGTTCGTATACAATACGACCCTAAACACATCATTTCCATTCAAAACCTTGGGAATATGCATCAGTGATAATATTCCGGACTAGCTTTAACATTTACAAAATATAAATCTTTAAAAGTTGGTGGCACTGCCTGATACACATACTTTGTCTCGCCATCGTAAAATGTAGTCTATATTTCATGTTACAGCCCATGATATGAATCAGAGAAGTAAAGCTACATGCTAGGCGTGACTCCTACTATGGTCAAACATTGGCTTGCCCTAACATGAAAGGGGTTGAACATTAGCTACGGCGAACATTACCCTACGCTGCCGTATTCACCTCGACTGCGCAACGAAAAACTTCGTTGATTCAATAATTGATTTGATGTCAGAAATGTTGGTTGCTACATGAATGTTGCTATTAAACATTCAGTAGCTGCCAATGTATTACGTAAATCAATTATCCATGCATGAACGTGGTCTATGGCTCCTGGATATATACCCATGAAATGTTTGGCTCCTGGATTTATACCCATGAAATGTTGGCTCCTGGATATACACCCATGAATTGTTTGGCTGCTGGATATACACCCATGAATTGTTTGGCTGCTGGATATATACCCAGGAAATATTTGGCTCCTGGATATACACCCATGAAATGTTTGGCTCCTGGATATACACCCATGAATTGTTTGGCTGCTGGATATATACCCAGGAAATATTTGGCTCCTGGATATACACCCATGAAATGTTTGGCTCCTGGATATATACCCAGGAAATGTTTGGCTCCTGGATATATACCCATGAAATGTTTGGCTCCTGGATATACACCCATGAAATGTTTGGCTCCTGGATATATACCCAGGAAATGTTTGGCTCCTGGATATATACCCATGAAATGTTTGGCTCCTGGATATATACCCATGAAATGTTTGGCTCCTAAAGATACACCCATGAAATGTTTGGCTCCTGGATATACACCCATGAAATGTTTGGCTCCTGGATATATACCCATGAATGTTTGGCTCCTAAAGATACACCCATGAAATGTTTGGCTCCTGGATATACACCCATGAAATGTTTGGCTCCTGGATATATACCCAGGAAATGTTTGGCTCCTGGATATATACCCATGAAATGTTTGGCTCCTGGATATATACCCATGAAATGTTTGGCTCCTAAAGATACACCCATGAAATGTTTGGCTCCTGGATATACACCCATGAAATGTTTGGCTCCTGGATATATACCCATGAAATGTTTGGCTCCTAAAGATACACCCATGAAATGTTTGGCTCCTGGATATACACCCATGAAATGTTTGGCTCCTGGATATATACCCAGGAAATGTTTGGCTCCTGGATATATACCCATGAAATGTTTGGCTCCTGGATATATACCCATGAAATGTTTGGCTCCTAAAGATACACCCATGAAATGTTTGGCTCCTGGATATACACCCATGAAATGTTTGGCTCCTGGATATATACCCATGAAATGTTTGGCTCCTAAAGATACACCCATGAAATGTTTGGCTCCTGGATATATACCCATGAAATGTTTGGCTCCTGGATATATACCCATGAGATGTCTTTGTTATGAACCTGGACGTGGTCATGGTGGGAACCGGTGGGGGGTGGACGGGGTTAGGGGAGGCGCACCATAGGTCAGTTGACAAGTGAGCTAAAGGGCGGGTTAATTGTGAACAATTATGGGTTCCCCATAAAAACGATTACTCCACGCCTGGCCTATTGGCAGCAAACCAACCGTTCACGCGTGGGATCTGCCAGGGTTCTGGGGCCCATGTGAGTCATCATATATGCACAAAAGTGGTCAAAAGATCAATATTTCCCGATGGTCTCCCGATCCCGATGGTCCGAGGAGTAGTGTGGGGACCATCCTGCCTCCTCTAGCCGCCGTGGCATAATGATACAATTGGTGGCGGGGGGGGGGGGGGGGCGTGCGGCTGGGAGGGAGAGGGGTGGTGGTGATGGACGGCGTGGGTGTACCTCATCTGGCCTTAGATTAACCTGATATGCGCTTAGCCATAATTAGGTTAAGCATTCACGTTCGGGCCGCCTTCGACATAGGCTTCGAGACGAATGAATGGCTTCTCTGAACCCGACTGAGCTCCCTCAGCACCCGGCTGGTCATATTGCGCCTGATGGGCGAGCGGGGGGGGGGGGCGGGGGGGCAGATCGCATCCCGCTACTGTCTGTCGAGTGCGCCCTGCCGGGCCACCTCAATCGCCCGGTGCGAGGCTCGAATCCCACATGTGCAACGGTCTTGCGCCCGATAATGATCCCACGTCTTTCTTTCGCGAAGAGTATGGGGTTACCCCCGCAGACATGGCTCTTCTGTACCTTGGCTCTTTTTGCAATTGTCGCGAAGTGACATACGGAGGCTAAAGTGTCCGCCTACTTAAAACCAACCAGCGAACCACGTGGCTCCGTATTATCGCTCGGCGTTATCGTCAGTCCTGGTACCTTGTTAAAGTTAATTGCTCTGAATTTATGCAATATAATATCTTACCTCGCGACGTTTTTAGCGGTCGGATTATTCGTCTCTTGCGTACAGCGCAGTATCTATACAAACCGATCCCTACATGCACGTCACGAAACATCAAATTATCGCCTCTGATTGTATCGGCAAGTGTCATATTGCCAAATGGCAAAGAGTTTTAACATTTGTCGAGAATAAGTCAAACATGAGCTGGCAAAGATATGGCAAAATATATGGGGATTCCCTTTGCATTCAAGGCATGAATTTTAAATAACATATACAACTTGGCTTAACCTGCAGGCCAATTAGGTCTTGGCCATGTCTCATCTCAAACTCATTTCAGAGTCCCGAAATGGTTTTTAGATTCACTTCAGGTGAACTTCAGGTGAACAATTGTACTAAAACACCGACGTTTCCTTTCACGTATGGAACTGATATGTAAGGGAAAACATTCTTTTGCGACACGTCCGCGATGAAACAAAGTTCATTTACACAGATCGCTTCCCTGCGTGCGCGCACGTGGTTGGCTGTGTATTCAGGGCGCTTTAAGGGAGAGTGGAGCCATGTCTCCAGGGGTAACTCCCTACTCTTTGCGAAGAAAGACATGGGATCTTTATCCTGCGACCACACCGACATGACCACAGCGGGGCAGGAATCACCGATCCACGTGCCGTTAGGCTCTCAGGTGGCCAGGGCGCTTAATACGAGCGCTCTAACCCACTGAGCTATCGGGGCAGCCCTGATACACACGTGGTGATTCGTTACAGCGAGCGTTGAGCTGCTGTTGAGACAGCCTGTACAGTATGTCCCACAATAGATGGCGCTGTGTGACAGTCCTTTTTTACCACCGCCAGGGGGCCGTGGTGACGTGACGGGTACGTAATGACAACCTCCGGTCCTCGGTCCCCTGTGGTGACACTCTCCAAGCCCGCAGGTGTCGCTCGAGGTCGATAGTGTCGCACGGAATGTGTTACTTTAGGTGTGGGAGTCGCAGACATGGGGTAATCATAATTGTGATAGATTACATTGTGTACAGTAAACATGGCAATAGATTACATTTTGTACAGTACAAATGGCAATAGATTACATTGGTTTTCGTTGCCAATGTAATCGTAATCATGATTACTTTTAATGATTACTCAGAACATATTCATTCGGGCTCTTTTAGTCCTCAAGTAAGCGACACACTTCCTATGTCCCCAGTATCATATATGGAACTGGCCACTGCAATTGTAATGCTTATTACCTCTCCACCCCCCCCCCCTCCATCTCTCTCTCTCAACCACCAACGCCTACGCTTCCGGTCCTTCCTGCCCCACCCGAGACATAACAGGTTATGCTGGCTGGGTAACCTAAGGTGCGCCACCCTCTAATCCCATTAACATGATGTAAACAAGCGAGCCGGCGGGGCCGCCAGAACTAATATTCCAATTAGTCTTAGGATGACTAATTACCATCGAAGATATTTTTTTATTCACAAACCGTGGGAAGACACAGTTTTGAGTCTAACAAAGGGTTGCAGCCAACAGTAAATGCGCACACACACACACACAAACTCGGGAATCGAATCGAACCCTGCGATAAGAACCCCACCGAACTCCCGACTGACCTGGTCGGGCTTCATATTCATATACAGTGCTGGTAATTGAATCGCCTTTTTTTTTCTTTTTGTTGGGTGGAGGGGGGGGGGGGGTGTCCGGTCTTGTAGGCCAAGAACCGAATTTCCTTGGTTAAGGACCGAATGATGACGCTTGCCGCACGGAGTCCCTGCTTTCCTTCCCACCACATGATCGCGATCTTCCCAACAGGCCAAATATGTCCCATTTAAATCCCACCAATCCAGCAATCGACCCATAACATACAGGACTTCAGCCCCGGCCTCCCCGCCCCTGCCCTTCCTTCTCTCCGAGACAGAGAGACAGACACCGCGACGTCGAGGTCAATGACTGGGCACTTTTCCCGCCATTTACATACGTCGTCTGCTCGCTCGTCTCGCCGTAATTTCAATCTCCAGCAATAAAGCAAGTCGTCGCCAGATGGCGCTGCTTCGATCAATCACATTACTCTCACGCCAGGGGGCGGGCGGGTGGCCTATGCACGTGTGTCTAAATTTCCCCAAGCGTCATAGGTTAATCGCAGGGGCGTGAATACCAGAAGTGTCCTGTGGTGGGAGCCTGGAAGGGGGGGGGGGGGGGTCCAGTGACCAGTGTCGATTTTTGGTAATTTTCAGTGTCGAATGTTGATTTTTTACGACGTTTAGCGTCGTTTGGCGAAACACCCGTGACCAGGGCGCCTTTTCAAAGCCTCAGTTTAGGAATTTGGGGGTAAATGTCGAATGTCTATTTTGCAAATATACCTGGGTCGCGTGTCGCCATTTACCCCTTTCAGACCCCTAAAACTCTTTGCGCTAGCCATAATAGTGTAGTGTAGCGATATATACCCCTAGTATTTTCCAGCAGTAGGGGGGGGGGGGGGGGTCGTCTATGCCTTGAGACCCTTATTGGACATTCCCTTCTGTGAATAGTTGTAGAAGAGGCTGGCTTGTTCAAACAGAGCTGGCAACAGCCGGTATAATACGTTGAAAAAAAAAATATTTGTATATGTTCTCGCTCAAGCGATGTAGCGTACATGACCGCAGATCAATAAGTCTCGGGTTCGAATCACCTAACTTCCTCCAATAATCCGTCATCGCCCCGAAAGGTTCCTCGGCCCAGTTTATTCCTTGTTGTGGGCCAACGCGCCCTAAAAGACCAACTCATTTCCTTTCTCACTCAAGCGGCTTGCCAGTTCCGTATGCAAATATCAATCCATGAACCAAACAATATTTGACTACCAAATCGAGGGACATGACGCCATGTCAGGAGTTCAGAATAAGGTGATAGACTGTACACTAGGCAAGTCCATCACCTGATCCCAAACTGCTGACGTGGCAGGTAATATAAAATAAGACAGTAGCGTCTTGTTTCTCGAGTTGGTTGGTTGTATATTCAAGACGCTCTAACCACTTTTGGTCATATCGCGTCAATGGGAGAAGGAAGGGAGAGTGGAGCCATGTTCCCGGGGGTAACCCCTTCCTCTTTGCGAAGAAGGACGTGGAATCTTTATCCTGCGACCACACAAACATGGCCGCAGCGAGGCTCGAACCACTGATCCACGTGCCGTTAGGGCTCTCAGGTGGCAAGAGCACCCAAGGCGAGCACTCTAACCCACCGAGCTACCGGGCCGCCCCCCCACTCCCCCAGGGTCACAGTGAGGATTATGCATATGACATCGGTTTAAGTGCGGAAGCGCTGTGGCCATATCTCTGCGAAGAAAGACATGGGATCTTTATCCTGCGACCACACAGACATGGCCACAGCGGGACTCGAACCACCGATCCACGTTAGGCTCTCGGGTGATCTCTCGACTTGGTAGTCAACCTGAAAGTCTCGGGGTCTGCCACATGGAATGTATCACGGACCACCAGCGATTAAAGACGCCTAACATTGGTCCTCATGTTATTAATGGCCCTGGTGTGTGTGTCTCTCTCTCTTTTTCTCTATATATTATTGTATAGCTGTTATAAATATTAAATGGCGAATGGCCAATAAACAACCTCGCAATTATTATACGGCATTTGGGAAAAACCGTGACTGGCGCCAAAAGAAGTTAAAGCGTCCTAAATAAGCAACCAGCCAACCAACCAGCGGCATGGTACTCTTAAAGGCGCAGTACGTATAAGGCCTCTAAATTGGCAATGTGCTCATCATTTGTAGAATTCATTCATTTGCTTCATAAAATGCGAAATGTACCAAATCCGTAGCTCACTGACATTCTTTAAAAACATGCAATTTATCGCTAACTAGCTACGTCAACATTGTGGAAGCGCTGCTTGAACTATTCTCAACGAGGGCCGCCCCGATAGCTCAGTGGGTTAGCGCGTTCGCATTGGGCGCTCTGAGCCACCTGAGAGCCTAACGTAGGGCACGTGGATCGGTGATTCGGTGGATTGGTGGTTCGAGCCCTGCTGTAGCCATATCTGTGTGGTCGCAGGATAAAGATTCCATCTCCTTCTTCGCAAAGAGTAAGGGGATACCTCCGAGAACATGGCTCCACACTCCCTTCATTCTCCCACTGACGCCATATGACCAGAATTTGTTAAAGCGTCCTGAATATACAACCAACCAATCTATTCTCAACGACATACATGAATTACCTTCACCATACACCCCATACCATACCTCTGAACGGCTTCTGGTCCTTCATCAATGCTGACGTTTTGCTGTCATGTCCAATGCCAAGGCACGTATCACATACCGAGTGCGACATGTAGGGATTTCATGTTCTACATCGGCCCCAATGGCTCACTTCCTGTATGAGGGTCATCCATCAATTATTACCGGTCAGGTCCGCGATGGGCGGTAGGGCGGTAAATCCATATCTAACGATCTTATCCTTATGGCTGTCCAACATGTCTTGCTTAAGAGCCGTCTGGAAGGAGGGAGTCCAGTGTCCAGTGTCAAAATTCTAAGTGTCGAATGTTGATTTTTCACGACGTCCCGTGTCGTTTTTGTTGTTGTGAAATGCCACTATCTAGGTAGATGTCGCTTTTTCAGATCCTCACTGTCGGAATTTGGGGGGGTCAATGTCGAATGTCGATTTTTTAAATATGCCTGTCTCGCGTGACGCCATTTACCCCTTATAGCCCCCCTCTTAACAGTGACGTTAAAAGAAGCTTGAAGCAACGCTCCTGAGAAAAAGCTGGTTATTTCTCTACTTAAAGACGCGACGGTGCCTTAAAGCTGTTTATACAGCTATATTCCACCCACATTATGAGTTATTCATACAATAAGTGGAAAGATGTCCTGGACAAAATGACTAGCTGTGTGAGTGTTAAGTCTGATCGAAATATAAATACGTTTTCATATGTTAAAGTGAAAAAAGTTGCCAGAATGTTTTTAATATTTTCTTAAAGTAGTTATACTTGAACACATTATCTGACTGTGTGAGTGCTGGCTTTGTAGTAAATAGAATATATTGTACGAAGCTGGGGAAATTTCAGTAAGATATGATTTGAACATTTGCTCATACCATTTAAAAGTTGAAGGCCTATTGTCAGACCAAAGAGGAAGGCAAAAAAAAGATTGTACCATAAATCCATTGTAAACAGTGATTTGAATAAAATCAGCATGGAAAATAATTTCACCAAGACGCGGCTGCATACTGTGACGTTTCGTTTTATTGCTCGTAAATTTACAACACGTCGGTAAGTCAGCATGCGCCAAGGTAGCGTTACGAACTCGTAACTTTTAGTGAAGAGATGCCCCGTTGGTTGGCATGTAAATAATGCGGCAAAGAATAATCCAATTCTTGCTTTCACAAATCAGTGATTGAAGTGTTCTGTTAATGTGTTTTCTTTTTATGGCCTTATATTAATTATAATTGTCGTACTTTAACTATTATATACTACTCACAATTGGCTAAGGATCACCTCTATGCAGGTGACTGTATAATTCTACTATAATACAAAGACGTTTGCCTTTACCATGCATGGTGGCACACGAGTAACAGATTGGACACAGATTGCGAAAGGTTTATCTGCATTATAGTAGAATTACACAGTCACCTGTTATACACTCAGATATTTCTGCATAGAGGGGATCCTTAGCCAAACTGTGAGTAGTATACTTTTACACTGTGCACTCTGTATGTCAGACTATTCTTCGAATGTATGTATTTGTATTTGAGCCAATAAATAACAAAAAAAACGGTGCCATTAATTGATTGGTATATAAACGAGTTTAGCGGTTGAGATGAGATACTTCATGCATGTCATTGGGTAGTCAGGGGCGGATCCAAGGTAGGGGGGGGGGAGCAGGGAGACCGAATCCCCCTCTATTTGAGAAATAATGTCGTTTCTCATTGCACATTTTAGGCTATCTGAGGCGTGGACCCCCCGGTCGCAAGTGGATATACACATGGTTAAACACGCCAAACAGGCTGATGAGAGCCATATGATCAAGTTCAACAGAGGTTATGATGGTAGATCAATGGAGATAATAGGGGGGGGGGGGGGGTACCCCCTCTGAATCACGAATCCACAAGAATTAGGAGTGTTATATCGAATCTCCAATATGAAAACTGCTCAAGACTCGCGGGAAAAACATCTTTAAAGTGATATCGCGAATATCGAGGAATTGACAGACTGCTATAAAGGATCGCGGTAAATAGGGAAAGAGTCTTCGCGTTGATTCAGGATTTGTACGGATAACGATCCCCAAAACTTACTAACAGCTGATCGCATGTACACGAAGATGTAGTGTAACTACCTCTAGATTTGTGCTAGATTCGTAACTATTGAAACCTCGTTTTCATCAGCGGTAGCTTGCTGGGATTAAAGCAGCCTACTTACGTGTGCCATCTTAGATTTTTTTTAACATGTTAGAATGAGATTAGAGACTAAAATACCTCAAAATATGATGCATACATGTTTTATATCTTGTTGAGTCTGTAAAACAACAATTTCAACATACAAAAGCGCGGTTTATTTATATCGCGCGCGAACGTCCTAGCGAGCCGCGGTTGACATCTGAACAGCGAACAGGCGCGCAGGGATATAAAGCCGGCCACCAACTTCTGCTTCGGTGAACAAATCTGCTTCTCTCCGGATAGCCCACAGACTTTCAGAATTTAAATTCAAGACAGAATATACTTATTTGACATGGAGAAGAGATTGGTAATATAGAAATACCAGAACATATTGCTTTAAATAATAGATCGTCAGTTATTTGTCGCAATTGTCACGAAATCTTGATTAAGTCTAGAACCACAATTCGTTGATACGGCAGAAGCCATGGCACAGTTAAAGCGTATGTAAACCACTTTAGTCGCCCTATATTTTCTCGCCATTTTTTTCTCAAAGCAGATGGAATCTAGAGGTATCCGCACTACATATCAGTGTACGTTCGAAGATACTACTAAAATAATCGTCTGCGGTAATCCATCTCCGCCACGTGTTTCCCTTCCCCTCTCCCGCTGAATATACATGTGTGTTGGTTTACATAGTAGGACCCCTATCGCCTGCCAATACAAGGTTCAGACCGACAGGCCCGGTGCGGATGTCTGATAACCTGTAAATACACAACATGACTAAGGCCAGGATGCTCACTCAGCTCAAGGTGCATTGTGGGAAGGGAGGTAATGGCCAGACGTCAGTTCCAATATACATGTGGCGTTACACTGCAAGGTGCATTGTGGGAAGGAAAGTAGGGATCATTTTCAAAGAATTGTAGCTGCAGATTTAGTCAAATTTCTATGACAATAGAGCCCTTTAAGTGTAAGATCTATGGTCCGGTATTTAATACCCGCCAGCTACCGGACGCGGATGAAAAAGCGGTTTATTGGTTTGTTGTATATTCAGGACGCTTCGACCAATTCTCTTCATATCGCGTCAATGTGAGAAGGAAGAAAGAGCGGCGCTATGTCCGCGGGGGTAACCCCCTACTCTTTGCGAAGAAAGAAATGGGATCTGTATCGTGCGACCACACAGACATGGCCACAGCGGAGCACGAACCACCGATCCACGTGCCGTTAGCCTCTCATGTGGCCAGATCACTTAATACGAGCGCTCTAACCCACTGAGCTAACGGGGCGACCCTATGATGTACGAATGTAGCACAGATCTAGAGTTAGTTGCGCTATATACCATTAGAAAACCAAGAGATACATTTCTTCTCGGGTGAAACTTTGAAACATGACGTCGACTATTGCAAAGGATTGATTAATAAACTATAATTAAAGCTCGGGAGTTTTCCTGTAGTCCAGTAGGTATCACGTTCTGCTTGGCTTTTAAAGCAGCGGTATACGTTCAAGGGTATGGGTTAGGAAATATGTTGGTGAAGCTGTACCGCCGGCTATGCTTTCTAACTCTGGCCGCACCATCACTCACAAAGCCAAGTCCGAGCATTGATGACGTCAGAGGGGCCGTCCCCACGCCATTGGTTACAGAGTCTACCCCACTTCCGGCAGTAATTCTGGCGCTCCTTCCGGTCTGGTGACGACAAAGGTTAATGCCAGTTCCGCATTCCGACCACCAGAGGGAGCGACTTCCCTCACCCGTTTTATGTCGGTGAGGTACGCACTGTCGCCCGCCTATAGTCGTACATATGTTACACCTGTCCAGCCGTCCAGGGTTACAGTTGGTTGGTCGTGTATTCAGGACGCTTTAATCACTTTTGGTCATACCGCGTCAATGGGAGAAACAAGCGAAGAGTGGAGTCATGTCTCCGGGGGTAACCTCTTCTTCTTTGCGAGGAAAGGACGTGGAATCGTTATCCTGCGTTCCTAGTGGAACGCCCGCAGATTGTTAACCAATTGGCGTCAACCGCGAGACGATGTAACCGCAGCTTAGATGGAGGTTCACTTTATTCTCAATCACCAACGAAATAAACTACCTCCTCCACCTTGCATCGACGCGAGTCAACAGGGTCTGAGCATAATTTCACAAACATGCCTGCTGAAATAGGTCATTAGGTTTAAGTAATATTGAATAATAATATAGCATGCTGGATGCGACGTGCTTACGAGCCATTTAAGTATCATATTTAGTGATCATTGTATGATTAAGCCATATTGTATTATGTAGTATTACAGCCTATATATGTGGATAATTTCAGAATTTTTACGAGCCATTTAAGTATCGTAAATGATGATCCTTATATCACGTCCGATTGTAATTAGTATTTCAGCGTGTGTATTTGGATAATTTCAGAAATATCTGCCGAACTAAATTATTATGCTTAAAGAAATAATAAATGATGAACTATGATGGTCCGTAGATCCGTGATTTCCAAAGTTGTATGTAACGCATGTCCCCTCGCCTTCCCTGCTAAGTATGAAGGCGACATCTATATTTAAGTAGCCTTTGAGAAATATCCACAGTGGACTGCATAATATGGTATATCTATATATATTCATCAATAAGTATCCAGGAATATTTGCCTGTCAAACATCAGCTTGCCACAGATGCGTGTTACATCTAATTGTCAGTGGCGATGTGTTTGCCACCACATTTGTCATTGGCGATGTGTTTGCCACCACATTTGTCATTGGCGATGTGTTTACCACCACATCTGTCATTGGCGATGCATGTGTTTTTGACTCGCCATTTTGCTTGGCGATATGTTTATCGTCAAATGTTTTCCATTTGCGATCTGTTTTCCACAACTTGTTTATCAGTGGCGATGTTGTTTTCCGCGTCATGTTTATCCGTGGCGATGTGTTTTTTTCCGCCACTGCTAATAATCTTGAACTTTGTATTCTAGGGAATAAAGATGCCCTATCCAACTACTTACATGACTCATCGTGTTATTCTATTACAAGTACAGGGAATGAGCTGCGGGCGAGGCAGCTATGTATCCCCTTTCGTAGCGTGAGACATGATATATATTTTCCGCTGAAAAGACGTTTCCGAGTAAACAGTTTTGGGGACACTAGTTGAGCACAAACAAAGTATAGGGACGGATGCGAGGTGACACCACGTGACTGGCCACGTCGACGCACTTCCGGGTAGGACACACCGAGCGGTGCCGCCGTCTACCGGACAATACAGACATAAAGGTGGCGATTGGGCGTCCTAGCGGACTGGACAGGAGGTTCAGGTGGGGTGAGGGCTGCAGTGGGGGCTGATAGTGGAGGCTGATGGTGGGGGTGAGGGTTGGAGTGGGAGTGATAGAGAGGGGGAAGGGTTATGGGAAGCAAGATTGCAGGTAGAGGGAGGAGGAAGGATACAAGCGGAAGGGGGGGGGGAGGAGGGGAAGGAGACGGGAATGAGAAAGGGTAACAGGAAGGGGGGAGAGGAGGGGTACGAAGGGGAGAGGAGGGGAAGGAAAAAGGGGAGGGAAAGGGAGGGAAAGGGAGAGAAAGGATATCAGGAAGGGGCCGAGGAGGGGAAGAGAGGAGTGAGGAGAGGAGGGAAAAAGTGGGTGATGAGGGGGAGGGAAAGAGGAGGGAAAGGGTATCAGGAAGCGGGAGAGGAGGGGAAGGAATGTGTGAGGAGAGAGGACAGCAGGGGAAGGGAAGGGGGAGGGGAGGGTGGCAGGAGGGGGCGGGACCTGAGGTGGTGGATAGGGGCAGAGCAGGGGAAGAAGACGGGGGAGGGACAGGATGGCAGGAGGGGGTGGGGGCTGGGGTGGTGGATAGGGGCAGAGCAGGGAAGAAGACGGGGGAGGGACAGGATGGCAGGAGGGGGTGGGGGCTGGGGTGGGGGATAGGATACGTATCGCTGGTAATCGGGATTGATCTCTGTCGATGGCCAGACGTTGAGGGGCGACGCTCACGGCAAAAGGTCACGTGGGGGGCCGGATGTGATCACCACAAGAGGGTCCAGACGGCCAACAGGTCAGGGCGCGAGGGTCAGGGTTAGGGGGGACGAGGAGCGGGATGGCGTGGCGCCGGCGACGGCAAGGGCACACAGGTCGACCGAGGGACCAGGATGAGGAGGAGGAGAAGCGGAGCTGAGGAGGGCGGGGGGAGAGGGAAGAGGGGGGGGGGGGTGAAAAGTGTCGGTCTGCCATCACGGAAGCGAGACGATAACGGGGTGGGGACGGTGGGGGTGGCGCGGGGAGAGAGACGGTGCGTTGGGGTGTGTGGATAGCATAGGGGGAGTGGGGGGTGATGGTGTGGTGTGGGGGGGGAGGGGAGTTAACCAGTGGTATTTAATATGCCGAAATCCGCCATGTTTTGCTCCAAGGTAATAACCTCTCTGTCTCTCTAACTCGGGTCGTCTGTATGGGACGGCAGAGTGGGTGGGGTTAGCGTGGGGGCGGGGGGGGGGGTCCCTTCCTATCAATGCTCGATCGTAGTACGGTCGGCGGCGTCTGGAAGTCTGATTCTTCATCAGGGAGGTGTCACTGAAGCGAAGGGAAGAGGTCCGGAGGTTGTGGTAGGTAGGGGGGGGGGGGGGGGGTAGAAGGGAACAGCGGGGACCGGCGACCGGAGAGGGGGCAATGGCGTATGTATAGAGTGTAAGGCTGGGGAATGGCCGTTACAATATGAAGAAGGTAACGAGACACAGGCGATGAGAGAGGCATAACCGAGGGAGAAAAATGAAGAAGTCAGGTGTCTATAAATGCTTCTGCTGTATCTGCCTCACTTGACTTCGATCGAAAGCAGGAGAGAAAAGACAGAGAGGGTGTGAGACGGGTAGAGATAGAGGTAGAGGGGGGAGGGGAGGGAGATAGAGGAAGACGGGGTAGGGAGAGAGAGATAGAGGGAGAGGGGAGGGAGAAAAAGAGACAGAGAGATAGGGAGGGGCAGCCATGGGGTGGTAGATAGATACGCTTGCTTAACAATGCGAGTGCCGAGTTGATCAGCAGGTTGCGCAATCGGGTGATATTGAGGGAAATTGGTGGATGCCCGGCTGGGGGCGTTGACGAAATAGACATCAAAATTGAGAGCTTTATAAAAATATTAAACGAAGCAGGGCCAAGTAGCGAAACTTTGCATGATTTTTGCCTAATATTGTAACATTTTGTACCCATAGGACCTATTTTCGACATGTAGGACAACCATATGTGAACGAACGCCATGAAACAACGAAAGTGAGAGCCACCTAGCGGGAAATTGGCACCTTTACTTTGAATTTAAGGGATAATTCAGTGATAGGTATATATAATCCTTGCACTTGCAACTAGGTGAACAGCTTTAAACACCACTATTCTAATCACATCCCACATCCTGGGGCTCTTCAACGCAAATTACCTGGATATATTATCAGATACTTAAAATATCGAGAGAGATTTATATGAAAGCTTTCAGGATAGGGATATATTTATATATAAATAGGGGAAAACAAACACGTTTATCTACCTCCTTTCCCACAATGAGCACATGTAGCTCGGCAACACATGGCTCATTAAACGGGAGGATTTTCGAAGATTAGACATGCTACCAATGACGCCCCCCCCCCCTACCCCGGACCGATCTACCCTGCAGCCAGAAACCGTTAAATATAGGGCGTAAGCTTTCGGGAAGCAGAGAATGCCTCGCATTCCCCGGGGGAGGGGCGGGGGGAGGGGGTGGTAAAAACAACAGCCAAAGCACACTTCTCGGCCAGGAGGGCGTGAACGACGCAACTCACTCGACAGAATCTAAGACTCTGACAGCGAGAAACCGCCACTGTTTACAAAGGTCTCGTTCAGAGAAGAACAAAAAGCACTGTATTCCCTCCTAGGAAGACCTGACTGTTTTTTTCCTACGCTTCCTTTCCTATTACTACAACGTGGAAGCATTTAGCGCGGCCAATCCGCATCAATATGTGAAGAGGGAAGCGATTGCCGACATGCGCATAAATCCCCAAACTACTGTACGTGGAGGGCGTGCATATCCCTCCAGCGGTACTGGACCGTACCGGAGCACGGTCGCCATGGTTACGCATATGAGCCTAAATCAATCAGCATTTGGCTTTTTTAGTCAAAGAAAAAAACGCATGTTCGAGCACTTACTTAGATCGGGCCGAAGAAGATAACGTGGGACCTGGAATGATTTCTTTGGTGAATCGCAGGAGCGGAGTTATACAGTATGGCGGATTGATGGAGCCATAAGGTCTGTTGCCTCCTGGATCGCATGGGAGCGCGTTCTCCTTTGCCGAATCTTTGACTTACCTTCCACCTGTTGTTTCGACATCTCTTCGCATGTCTGCATCTGTAAGGACATAATACAGACGTTATAAAGAAAAGGTCACGCAGCCAGTACCCAGTTAATTAGTCCCCCATCCCAGCCATCTTGCTGCGCCATCGTTAACGTTGATGCACG
>OZ025256.1:2625286-2646813 GCA_964019135.1 Arenicola marina
AGAACGCTATCGTTCAACCTGCCAACGAACGAGTGGACAACGGAGTCATGGACCAAACGAAAGGAAAGGTTGGTTGTTTTTGGCCACGTCGGTCCACATAACTCCTAAAGTGGGTTGATAAACCCTTCCTGGAAAGTAAAATGCGGTTAGCTGAAACGTTCCAAATGCAGGACACAGGGCGCGAACACACGACCTGTTTATCTGCAGCTCAGCGTGCTGACCACTTGCATTAGGGAGACTCCCATCCAGCCAACCGAAACAGCGCAAACGGACAAGCCAGTGCTGTATGCATAGATGTTATTGTGAGGTGACCCACTCAGTGGCATGCCTTGAGGAATCTCCAGCTATCAGACAGATACAGTCGGAACGCACGGATCCAGCTATCAGACAGATACCGTCGGAACGCATGAATCCAGTTATCAGACAGATATAGTCAGAATGCATGGAACCAGCTACCATACAGATGCAGTCAAAACGCATGGATCCAGCTACCATACAGATGCAGTCAGAACGCATGGACCCGCATGGATCCAGCTACCATACAGATGCAGTCAGAACGCATGGACCCAACTACCATACAGATGCAGTCAGAACGCATGGACTCAGCTGCCATACATATGCAGTCAGAACGCATGGATCGAGCTACCATACAGATGCAGTCAGAACGCATGGACCCAGCTACCATACAGATGCAGTCAGAACGCATGGACCCAGCTACCATACAGATGCAGTCAGAACGCATGGACCCAACTACCATACAGATGCAGTCAGAACGCATGGACCCAACTACCATACAGATGCAGTCAGAACGCATGGACCCAGCTACGATACAGATGCAGTCAGAACGCATGGACCCAGCTACCATACAGATGCAGTCAGAAGGCATGGACCCAGCTACCATACAGATGCAGTCAGAACGCATGGACCCAGCTACCATACAGATGCAGTCAGAACGCATGGACCCAGCTACCATACAGATGCAGTCAGAACGCATGGACCCAGCTACCATACAGATGCAGTCAGAACGCATGGACCCAGCTACCATACAGATGCAGTCAGAACGCATGGACCCAGCTACCATTCAGATGCAGTCAGAACGCATGGACCCGGCTACCATACAGATGCAGTCAGAACGCATGGATCCAGCTACCATACAGATGCAGTCAGAACGCATGGACCCAGCTACCATACAGATGCAGTCAGAACGCATGGACCCAGCTACCATACAGATGCAGTCAGAACGCATGGACCCAGCTGCCATACAGATGCAGTCAGAACGCAAGTATCAGGATATAATACAGGTGCAAGAAAATGAAGATCTTTCTCGAAGACAAAATCAGAGGACGACATGTAAAGATAACTGACAGACAAGAAGCTACAGTATTAGAACGATCAAACACGGTGTGGACTTGAGAGCAATGTTGATTACTTTGCCACTTGGGCCATAGTGGGAGACCCGGGGACGCCGCTATGAGCAGCATGCCTCGAAGGTCAAACAATTCGTCTGGCCGTCACCGACCCGAGACCGACAGCTTACATAGGAAATCACTTATCGCGTTCCGAGTGGAGAAATCAGGCCGCAGTGCACTTCGGCAATGCTATTAATATAGCTGTACACCACATGTTGTTATATAAACCTTGGGCCCAGCAGGGGGCTTAATGCTATTCAGACAATAATTCTCTCCGAAGTATCAATAATTGCCTCGTAGAAATGATCTGAATACACATTATTTGACCCGACCTTTACTTTTACTTTTACTTTAATAAAATGCATACATTCTTGTATCTTATCTTAAATTGGATTTGAAACAAGCGTCAACCAATGCCCACAGTTTGATGACGTAGAGCTCAAGAACGCCACTTAGCTGGGTAACTGCATATAACAGTCTGACAGAATACGTCTCTGCGAAACATTTCCTTTTAATTGTTGTACGCTAGAGAATTAACTTCATGCAAGATTGGTTGGTTATTCAGAACGCTTCAACCACTTTTGGTCATATCGCGTCAATGGAGAAGGAAGGAAGAGTGGAGCCATGTCCCCGGGGGTAACCCGCTACTCTTTACGAAGAAAGACATGGGATCTTTATCCTGCGATCACACAGACATGGTCACAGCAGGGCTCGAACCACCGACCCACGTGCCGTTAGGCTATCAGGTGACCAGAGCACTCAATGCGAGTGGTCTAGCCCACTGAGCTGTCGCGCCGGCCCCGAACTTCATGCAAGAAGGTGGACCTCAATAAATGACCTCCACATTTTTTTTTACCTCTAAACATTTCAAACGTTTCCCATGGAAGCTGTTGTTGCATGAGCTGCTTTAATCCGTCCTGATAAGTGCTGTATCGTAGTGGTTGGTAAGGGGGTCATGAACGATGTGTGCTATCATCGCGTTTGCATTAATATTGCAATGAAATAGTCTGATGGACATGGGGAATTTAATTAGAGCGGCGTTTCAAATGCACTTTTGTTATAAAGAGCTACACTGGACAAACTTAAATTATTGTATTACAATTTACAATTACAATTTATTAACATGCATTCCTGTAACGAACAATAAATATTGATTAATACCCGGGGAGGGGGGTGGGGGAGGTTGGAGGTATCCCTGCACCCAAATTGTTCACTAAACCCTAAGACCCCCCCCCCCCCCCCTGTTGCCCACCGTGTTTCGCAATCCCGGCTCCAACCATGTAGGGGACGGTACTGGTTAGCAGCCTTAATGCAGTCATTTTGCAACGCCGCCATCTTGTGAGAAGGACGCTCGCAGGGGGGTGGAGACTCCTACCGACTGGTATTATCGCCCGATGGGATACGGCATATTGTGTTCAGAGGTTAAATATTTGTCCCATCACTCAGGCTTGCCCTCTCCCTGCCTCTTCCCGCCCTGTGCCCCCCCCCCCCACCCCCTCGCTCCGCCCGCCTGCCTGCAGTCCATCCCCACCGTCCACCCCAACCCCAACCCCAACCCCACCGTCCACCCCAACCCCAACCCCCACCACCCACACCGACCGACAACCCCGCAAGACACGACGTAACCTTGTACGGCGTCACTGTCCTCTCTATTACCCACCCCCCCCCCCCCCCAAGTTCCGCGAGCCCCCGCCCCTTCCTCCATCAGCCCCTCCTCTAACCCCACCCCCCACTCTACCCAGCGAACCCCCGGTAGGCCTACATTTGCTGCGGTCTCCTTCCCAGCCAACTTGACTATTTTCGTTGACTACCATCCCCTAATATCGCTCTTGCCTCCATCAGCAGCCAACACACTCACCCAGTTCCGCATCGTGTATCGATTGTCCAAAAAATGGGGAGGGAAGAAGGTAGGGCAAGGGGGGGGGGGAGCGTGGGCGGGTGTGGCAGCGGCGGCCCGGGGCCTAATATCGGAGAACCCCTGAGGTGGACGAGTGTAGGGTGGGGGAGGGGAGAGGGGAGAGGGGTGATGGGGGTGTGGGTGGGGTGGGGCGGTAGGGTAAATAGCCGGGCCATCACAAACACGAGTCGCATGGAGCGACGTGTTTCTGTCGATGACAATTACAGCCCCAAGAGGGTCCAGCTAGCATGGGGCGACCCCCAAGGAGGCAAGACAGGCGGGGGCGGGGTACGTGGGACATGAAGATGGCAAAGGGGGAGGGGGAGGCGGGGGGGGGGGGGAGGGGGCGGCACCCAACTAGGGCCAGTTACTGGAAGGTCAAGGCCGTTACTATCCGTCCCCGTTAGCGCAGTGATATTTGTTCCCGGCGTATGAATACATCTCGTTGTTTCTCGCTCTCCCAGGTCGCGGCAAAATGGTCGGTCGGTCAGTCAAAAGATGTCCACCGAGTGAGTGTATCGTTAGGATGAGTACAGTGCCAACATTAATTCAAGCCGGGAAATTATTGTGATTCCGAATACTACCACCAGGGGCGTGAGATTGACCAAAAAGGGTTACGACGTGCGCCATCTTCAGTCTTATTGGGTCTTATTCCGGCTATGTATTGTCTTACTTTCCCAGAGATGTAAGTAGTACCTATGAACAGTGGCTAATCCTACAGAGCGATATATTCGGTTGACTTGATACTTGGAGTTCGGTTTATCAAGGTAAAACCATATCGGGACCTGGAGAAAGGTTCAGGATTGATTTCGGTTTACTGTTGGCAGGTTCCACTGTATACGAAGTGGACAATGATGTTGGATACGACACCCCGGGTACAGTGTGTAATTGGCTTGCTATAAGGAGAGAATATAATGATATTCGGTGGCAATATATGTTATACCCTGTTATACAGTACAGCTAGAATGGGATCAATACCATAGATTTATCTATCCTTAAAATGCACCAATTATAATGGCATAATTTTCTGCATTTTTGTAACATTCCATCAAGTGTCATGCATATATAACCGGCTTAAATGTAAAGACGATTTGGCTTCTAATGTTACACATTTCCCAACCATAGAATGTATTTAATCCAACCTCCCCCCCCCAAGAAAAACTACGTCACTGAATCGATATATAGCGGTATATGCCGATGGAACTTTTAATATTTACTGCGGCCCGGCAAAAAAGTTTAAACTCTTCCAACCAGAAACAGCACTTTTCTCTTCTGGTCATAAAAGTATCAAATCATATTGCGCGATAATTGTTGTATACGTGATATTCGAGATATCATATCAAACACTTAAGGTCCGACCTCTTGAAGCCAATTCTTCTTGCTTGGGTCCCGCAATGACAGTTCCTATCTATATTCTGACCAAAGCTAATCCCGTCTTCCTTCATCCTACCCCCCCCCCACCACCCCCCGCACTTCCCCCCCCCATCCACCCCGCCTGCCATGAACCTCAGCACGCCTCACCGTCCTCACTGTCGCTTCTCCATCCAATGATCTCCAGGCATTGATATTAATGGGAGGGTCCTCATCCCATTTATGAGAAGCAGCCTCTACGATTGTGCGTTCTGGTTCTACATTTTCCATTTCCGTATTCCTTTCCCTCGGTCTGATGGATAGAACAGGTCTGATATCATATCGTGCTCAAGAAGGGCCGTCGTGGCGCCACCTTCTGGCCATCGGAGGGCACTTTTTTTTCATTGTAAGCTTTAATGTGGCAAACGAGACACAAACGCGCGTCAGATTTTGTCCGCCTCCCCCCCCCCCCCATCCTCAATCTCTATCCGTCTCTTTCGCGTTCTCTCCTTTGTCTTTCTTCTTCTGTCTGTCGTTGTCCCTCTCTCTGTCGTTCTCTTTTCTCCGGCTATGCCTATTCCACTCTTCATCTCGCTCCCTCTCGCTTTCTCTGGCTTTGCCTCTTCCTTGGTCTGTCTCTCTCCCTCTCTCTTTCTTTGACTTTGCCTCTCCTTCTTTTATTCTCCGGCGTTATCTCTTCCTGTCTCTGTCTCTCCCCCTCTCAATCTCCCTCTCCCTAACCTTTTTCGCCTCCCCCTCTCTCGCTCTTGCTCTGCCTCTGTGCCCCCCCCCCCACTCCCCTCTCTCGGTACAGTGAACTAACAACGACATGGTAAGTAGGTTTGCGGGGGTACAAGGTACAGCAATAAACATGAGGCTATCCGCCGGCGATCGTCGTTTCCTGTGAACCCAGTACACAACCAGGACTGAAAGGTGACTTCAGTTATCTCGTTCCCATGCCATGGAATGCACAGCCACAACCACAACAACCACCAGCAAGGAACCTCCGTTTTCAAGCGCAAAATTATCCTCCTCGGCAAAAGTTGTGTCGGCAGAGTTTTTTTTTATGCAAGCGGAGATAACATTAATTCACTTAATTCACGAGTTGGTTCTTTGTGTAAAGCTGTGGAGTGTAGAATATTGTGGCATTGATGGCTTATTGGTGCCTGTGTTTATATCGCCCCATCAACAAACCACTCAGTGTATGTTAGATTCCTTCATGGAGTACTTTGGCGGGACTACAGCCCTGTCGGTTGTAGTTAAATGTGACCCAATGCCATCACAGTGAAAGTGAAAGCAAAGTTCAATCCGTCCCCTCATCACAACCACAACCCGTCTTCACGTCACAATCTCAATCCGTTTTCTTGCCACAATCACAATATGTCTTCTCGCCACAATCAAAACCAGTCTTCTCGTCACAATCAAAATCCTCCTTCTCGTCGCAATCACAATCCGTCTTCTCGCCACAGTCCCAATCCGTCTTCTCGCCACAGTCCCAATCCGTCTTCTTGCCACAATCACAATCCATCTTCTCGTCACAATCACTATCCGCCCTCTCGCCACAATCACAACAGTCTTCTCGTTATTGCTTCTCATCATCTTCTTGAATCCTACTGTCAAAAAGATTTACCGGAAACACTTTCAAACTGTACCAGAAATCACGTGTTGTTTCGTTATTTAGTTAGCTAGGATCGCCGATTCATCAAATACCTTCCGCGTAAGTCGACCAAGTGATATATTTCGTTAGTTAGTTAGCTAGGATCTCCGGATTCATCAAATAACTTCCGCGTAAGTAAATCAAGCGATACACCATTAGTACCACTGGTAGAAAGCTCCGCCGCCGAAACGATACGACCTGCGGAGAACCTATATCTCAGGACCGCTCTAAAAAGCAAACAGATATAATAGGAGTCACGCGCTCCTTTCACCGAAGAGGTGAACCGGCCCACGGGGAGATGAAAAACGAGTGCGTTCGCTTCTTCTCCTTTTGTTTATTACAGGTCTTAAGCTGCGGAGTTTGTTATCACTCCGTCACGTGCCTGGGGATGGCTAGTCAACTGATTTGCAAGATGATCGGGTAGACAGTGCTGTAGATCGGCTGGGTAGGCGGCATCAGTGGAGTGTGGGGAGAAGGCGGGGGGAGGGGGGGGGCAGGGGGGGAGGGAGGACGGGTAGAATGATGAAATGAACAACAAGGCCCCCCGAGATGAACAAACATGGTTGTTTTCGGCATTAAGTATGGGAACTGAGTGAAACTCTAGGCGATGTAGGTATAATAAATTAGGTTACATTAAATACAGTAGACGGGATGTGGGCTGTTTTTACTGGGATGTTTTCATCTCTGTGCGTCCGGTCGTGACAACGAGAAGGGTTAAGGCGCCTAGGAGTCATGTCTCTAGCAGTAATCCCCTACTCTGCGAAGAAAGACGTGAGGTCTCTATTCGGTACACACATCTAAGTTGAGGGATTTGTACAGATTGGGCTCGACACAGGCACCGGCCCTCTTGGGCTGGACTGCACGAACACACTCGACAATAACCGGTGGTAAAGGTTATTGGCTTATGAAAGTCCTTGATTTATAACGTTGACTGACTTAGAAAGGTGATGGACTTGTAAAAGTCATTGATCTATAAGGGTGACTGACGTATGAGTGTGAGTGATAGGTGAAGGTCACTGACTTATGGAGGTGATTGACTCATGAACGTGATGGATTTAACAAGGTCTTGGGATTCAAGAAGGTTGTGAATTTATCACGATTGCTGACATATAACGGTGACTGACTTATAACGGTGATATGTGAAGGTCATAGGTTTATAATGGAGACTGGCTTATTAAGAGGATTGATAAAAGTCATATATATATAAGTTTTACGTATTTATGAAAGTAATCAAATTACTGAGGCGAAGTACTGAGGTGACGTCTTAATAAAGGTAATCAAATTACCGAGGTGGCGTCTTAATGAAGGTTATCCAATTACCGAGGTGACGTCTTAATGAAGGTAATCAAATTACTGAGGTGGCCTGTCAATGAAGGTAATCCAATAACCGAGGTTACGTCTTAATGAAGGTAATCAAATTATCGAGGTGACGTCTTAATGAAGGTAATCAAATTATCGAGGTGACGTCTTCATGAAGGGAATCACATTATAGAGGTGACGTCTTAATGAAGGTAATCAAATTACCAAGGTGACGTCTTAATGAAGGTAATCGAATTACCGAGGTGATGTCTTAATGAAGATATTCAAATTACCGAGGTGGCGTCTTAATGAGGGTTATCAAGTTACCGAGGTGAAGTCTTCATGACTGTAATCAAATTATCGAGGGGGCGTCTTAATGAGGGTTATCAAATTACCGAGGTGAAGTCTTCATGACTGTAATCAAATTACCGAGGTGACGTCTTAATGAAGGAAATCAAATTGCCGAGGTGACATCTTTATGACGATAATGTAAATTACCGAGGTGACGTCTTTATTGAAGGTTACCAAATTACCGAGTTGACGTCTTAATGAAGGTAATCAAATTACCGAGGTGACATCTTTATGAAGGTAATCAAATTACCGAAGTGACGTCATTAGGACGGTAATTAAATTACCGAGGTGACGGCTTGAGGAAGATGATACTTCTCGTGAAGGGGAAACGATTCACATGTTAGAAGTTCGTGTGATGGGTGAAGTAAATTCCTTGAATCCAGCGGGCTTGCACAGGTAGGGTAGAAAGGCGGGGGGGGGGGGGGGGGGTGGTCGGATGTAGCATACTTGTTCTACATGGCTGTAGAGGCGGAAAGGTAGTTATCGACAACAGAAAGCAAGGTGGCTTTCTTCAGGAACACAGTCAGCTGAAGCGTGCCAATAGCGAGCGCGTGTATTGATTCATCCGCTCTCGCTTGCTTGACTTCTCCGTGAAAGCATCCGGGAAGAGTTAAGATGTACGTTTTCTAAGACGAACTATCACTTTGCTTCACTCAGCAAGCACGGTTCATCTACCGTTTGACATCACAAGCAGCCTGACTGCCGGTCGGGCAGCTGTGTAAACGGCCCCCTAGGGCAGGATGGCGGAGAGAGAAACAAAGGCCGATCACGTGACGAAACTGTGTGCTTTGATCCTTGTGATGCGCTATACTAGAAAGTTATACAGAGGAAATGGTTTGTACTAGAAATACTAAAGTGGAAGGGGTGCCTTTTAGTAGGTAACATGTCGCATCATCAAAGGACTCTCGGGTCGGGTATAACATAATTGCAATGTTCAATGCCACTACTGCCAGCAACAACATAGTTTAATGTAATTTGTATTCTCGAATTTACTTGGCAGCGGCCCATTATGACACCCGGAGCGTTATGAAGCCATTTCGCACTCCGCGAGTGGTTTGCGTCATAAAATCCATAATGACATAGCTTCTACTGAGAGACGGGGTTGTCTCGCCACAGATCTCCTATTTTATCCGAGCACCGAACGCTTGGACGGGATGAGGGAGACTTGTGCTGAGATAAACCGAACCAATGTCATATGCATATTAAGGTACTTTCAATAATTGGTAAAGACCTATGATCAGGGTTTGCCAAACATAATGCAACATAATTCATGCACAAACAAACGCGCGTCGATCCCAATCGACCGGTCAACTCCGTCATGTCGGTTAACGGTTTATGAGGTCTCCTGTTCATAGCACGTCGTCATCAGATTAAGTTATGCTTCTGGTATAGGAGTAAGTTAACTAGGATATGTATGTGCATTGGCAAACATTTTGATCACGCCGTTAAGGGACTCACTGCTTTTATTCCCAAATTTGAACCTCACCATGCAAAACGACAAACTAAACTGCAGCCTGAATTCTGGCGTAACTCGCTATTAGACTGCAGCCTGAGTGCTGACGTAACTCGCCATGGAGTGCAGCCTGAATACTGACGTAACTCGACATAACACTGCAGCCTGAGTACTGGCGTAACTCGCCATAGGACTGCAGCCTGAGTGCTGACGTAACTCGCCATGGAGTGCAGCCTGAATACTGACGTAACTCGACATAACACTGCAGCCTGAGTACTGGCGTAACTCGCCATAGGACTGCAGCCTGAGTACTGATCTAAGTCGCCATAAGATTGCAGCCTGAGTACTGACACACGTAACTCGCCATAGAGTTGCAGCCGGAGTACTCACGTAACTCGCCATTAGGCTGCAGCCTGAGTACTGACACACGTAAGTCACCATAGAGCTGCAGCCTGAGTACTAACGTAACTCGCCATAAGACTGCAGCTTGAGTACTGACGTAACTCGCCATAAGACTGCAGCCTGAGTACTGACGTAACTCGCCATAGAGCTGCAGCCTGAGTACTGACGTAACTCGCCATACGGTAGCAACCAGAGTTCTTACGTAATTCGCCATAGAGCTGCAGCCTGAGTACTGACGTAACTCGCCATAAGACTGCAGCCTGAGCACTGGCGTAACTCGCCATAAGACTGTAGCCAGAGTACTGACGTAATTCGCCATAAAACTGTAGCCTGAGTACTGACGTAATTGGCCATAAAGCTGCAGCCTGAGTACTGACGTAACTTGCCATAAGACTGTAGCCAGAGTACTGACGTAATTCGCCATAGGACTGCAGCCTGAGTACTGGCGTAACTCGCCATAAGACTGTAGCCAAAGTACTGACGTAACTCGCCATAAGACTGTAGCCTGAGTACTGGCGTAACTCGCTATAAGACCGTAGCCTGAGTACTGGCGTAACTTGCCATAAGACTGTAGCCAGAGTACAGACGTAACTCGCCATAAGACTGTAGCCAGAGTACTGACGTAACTCGCCATAAGACTGCAGCCTGAGTACTGGCGTAACTCGCCATAAGACTGCAGCCGGAGTACTGACGTAACTCGCCATAAGACTGTAGCCAAAGTACTGACGTAACTCGCCATAAGACTGTAGCCTGAGTACTGGCGTAACTCGCTATAAGACCGTAGCCTGAGTACTGGCGTAACTTGCCATAAGACTGTAGCAGGTTGAGGATTCCACCACTCATAAGTCCCGCTTCTGTTCTTCGCTCACCTACTGTACAGAGCGGACGGCCCTAGGTATAACGGTCGGAGGGGGGGGGGGGGGTAACGATAATGGTGCAGGTGATGGGGAGAGGGAGGGGCTGGAGGTGGATGGTAGGTGGGGGATGGATTATGAAGGATGACAGTGTATATGTGGCGGTGAGGGTGAGTGTGTGTGTGTGTGGGGGGGGGGGGGGGGGAGATGAGGAGGATATAGGGTGCGGATCCAAAAAGCTTAAAGGGAGACTGAGCAAATGAATCCCTTTCTCCCCTCCACGACTATAGCCGTACGGTGACCGGGGCTACAATCCGGGCTTGCCGGGAGGGATGCCGTCGCGTTCGCCACGTGAATAATTTACCAGACGGCCTCGCTGGGAGATGGGTTCTCGTAAAATGCTTGCACTTGGACGGCAGTACGACCGTGGGGCGTCCACCATCACCACAGATCCACAGCCAGCCCGAGCGACGAGCGACGACAACAGGGTAACCAACAACAGCTCACCAACCCCGGAAGTCACCCAGCGGCTTCTGGTCACGCGAGGACCGCGGCAAATCTCGCGAGAAGAGCCCAGACGCTCAGATTTAATGGTCTCGGGGTTTATAACGGCTGATTATATAACATCGCTGGAGCGTTTAACCGTCAGCCGTGGTAACCGACCCAACGTTTGTTGCAAAAATTACACGGTATAATAAATATATAGTTTATATATGTATTCATTTGTAGCTTCTATTTATTTATGGCCTCTATTTATTTATCGCTTCTATTTATTTATAGCTTCTATTTATTTATGGCTTCTATTTATTTATAGCTTCTATTTATTTACAGCTTTTATTTACTTATATTACAGTAAATACATGGTTGATATATTTATTACTTATAGCTTTTATTTATTTATAGCTTTTATTTACTTATAGCTTGTATTCAATTATAGCTTTTATTCACTTGCTGAATATGACTTTGTGGGGGTCAATGTGGTATTACTGCTTAAATATAGTATAATATCATATATCACTGTATAATGCAGTATCAGCATGCTGAACCACGTAACATATCACCATTTCCCAAAATGATACTTTAGTTGAATCATTTACCTATAATTTTTCTTCTAACTTTTGAAACCCTGTACAGAAGGATGCTGAACGCGTTAAATCATGAAGCGAAAAGTCAATACTGCGTAACTACGCGTCAATGACAAGGTATATTTAAGAAAAGCAAAAGGCAGCTGAAAATATTAAATTAAAGCAAAATTATTAGGAGTATGGCCGGTACAATTGAAACGAAGATACATGTAATGACGTCCTGATTCCCGGGAGGCCAACACAGCCGTATGGCAACAGACGCCAATGTCACATCGTCAACTTTCCTCTTACCACCGATTTAATATTCCAACGAAAACACTTTGGCCTAATCAGAATTATTCGTTATGTAGGTTATTTTATACATTGCATCCAATAGAAGAATCTGTCTTTTTGGCAAAAACTATCTGATAATATGCACCAATATCGTATTGCCTTCACGAAGTCTTGTCAACCCGTGATGGAGTAGGTAACGCCCTAGGTTATTGTCGAGTGTGCTCTTCTCAGGCGAGCCCAAGTGCGGTTCGATCGAGCCTTACCTATGAACAACATGCCTATGTGAATGCAGAATTATGATCCCAGACCTTTCTTCGCAAAGGGTCGGGATTACTCATGGAGACATGGCTACACTCTACCTTGACCCTTCCCATATATATGACCTATTTAACCAACCAATTAATACTGTTCGGCCGACCATAGCCTCGCCCGGCCATCTGGTAACGTCAGGTTGGTTGTTGGTTGTCTCGGGACGCTACAACAAAATCTGGCCATATGGCGTCAATGGGAAAAGGAAGGGAGAGTGGAGCCATGTCCCCGGAGGTAACCCCTCACTCTTTGCGAAAGAATCGCCAGAAGTGAAGTCTGCGACCTGACGCAGATTTAACGTATTTCTCAGGCCGCCTTCAACCATCACTCCGTGATTCTGTTATCGGCAGTGCCCAGCGTCAGTCCCGTACCTATTCATGACCTAAGTAGACGCACCGTGGTTTTATATATAGACGCGTCGATTGGTGTTTGAGGACACCTCTGTGTGCATATGGTCAACCAAGGCGAAGGAACCAGGGAAAATATGATGGTTAGTTGTATATTCAGGACGCTTTAACCACTTGTGGTCATATCGCTTCAATGGGAGACGGAAGGGAGCGTGGAACCATGTCCCCGGGGGATAAACCCCCTACTCTTTGCGGAGAAGGACATGGGATCTTTATCCTACGACCACACACACATGGCCACAGCGGGGCGCGAACCACCGATCCACGTGCCGTTAGGCTCTCAGGTGGCCATAGCGCTCAAGGCGAGCGCTCTAACCTATTGAGCTATCGGGACGGCCCCTCAATAAGATGAGGGGATGCCATGGCGCCAGATACGTGTAGTTGGTAATCTGCAGCCAGCGTGTCCGCGGCAGTCGAGTACGTCATCTCTCGACCACGGGGGCCTCCCTCCCAACAAGGGGCTCCCCAATGCATCATGATCATAAAGGCTTGAGCACTAAACACGATTATATGTCCCCTTTTCCATTTAAAGGATGCGCAACAATGGCAAAACGAGAAAAATAAACCAAAATAAAACATGAAATGGCGCTCACTGAGCAGGAGCAAAAGTGACTGCCAATAAGCTGCGACCAGGAGGATGGCCGTTTGTACCCCGCCTCCCACCCCTCGCCCAGCTCAAGCCGCCGCTTTATCAGTTCTTTTGCGGATAAATGATTTACATTTACAACATGGTCTGTGTGTATAGATCAGGATTTACCCAGACAGCGCCCCCTGTGGAGAATGGCAAGAAAGCGCCAAGGGGTCCTCTCGTCGTCGACGGGTTTGGTCTTCACAACATGGCGAGACGCCGGAGTACGAAACTAACGCCAGCCACATGAGGCCGTCTTTGCATTCCGCAGCACGTGACGTCACAGATTGGCAGCAGTAGCCAGAATCCAAGAGACTATTTGATGCCCGGCGCCCGGAAAGAAAACATGGCTGCGACGGACAAATCTGAGTCAGCCATGGGTTGGCCTTTGATCGGGATAACCAGACTAGACAACTATCAACAATGGGAGAGCACTTGGCGAACCCATCAAGGAGCCAAGGCATGGAATGGATGGATGGACGGATAACTTTTTTGTTTTAAGCCACCTTTGTGGACACACATGCGCCAATGTCATGACAGTATAGGCGTGGATCCAAGGCAGGTCAAGGCGGGGATCAGCCACCCCCGACCCCCCCCCCCCACCCACCAGATAGTGTAGGTAGATGGTGGGCTTAAGGCGGTGACGAAATAGTCACCCCAACCCCCCTTCTCGAAATCCTGGATTCGCGACAGTAGTACATTGCCCTGTTCTGGCATATAACGTCATCACATGCCATGTCCAACAGCGCTCAACGATGTGATCATGATATCAGCGTCATGTTGTTTGTAGCCTGCTGTCTGTTCAACTGCAGTTGCCAGTTCATCAGCTGAAGAATCTTCCAGTAGTTGTTGACGACAAGATCTAGGATGCGTCTCCTTCCAGGGTTGAAGCACCAAGTGATTTAAAAAAAATGTTATCCCACTTTTATACTACCCTAGTGCTGCCGCCACTCACTGTGGGCCCAGAACGCCACGGTCGCCCCCGGTTGCCTACGGATGGCCCCGGTAGCTTGCACGGTGGTACTACGGTGGAGCCCGGTTGTACTACGGTGGCACTAAGGTTTCACAAGGTTTGGAAATACCGGGGCTCGGTCTCGGTTCATGCCGGTAGTTTTGAACAGTTCAAAACTACCAGGGCGACCTACGGTTCACCACGGTACACCTCGGATTGGCCCGGATTGACTACGGACTCGCTACGGTTGCGCAGGGTTGTCCAAGGTTGTCCCCGGTTTTCAGAACTAGGGTAAACCGGGACAGTGTGCACTGGTTAATCCTATTTGAGATATCTGACAGAGCTTGACACTGTCATCCCATTGAGGTACCGCTGCTTGGTCCTGATTGGTTGGTTGGTTGGTTGTATATTCAGGACGCGTTAACCACTGCTGGTCATATCGCGTCAATGGGAGAAGGAAGGGAGAGTGGAGCCATGTCCTCGGGGGTAAACCCCCTACTCTTTGCGAAGTAGGACAAGGGATCTTTATCAGGGGATCTGATCACACAGACATGGCCGCCACGGGACTCGAACCATTGATCCACGTGCCGTTAGGCTCTCAGGTAGCCAGATCACTTTGGTGGCGAGCGCTCTAGCCCACTGAGCTACCGGGCGGGCGCCGTTTGATCCTGATTACATCTCCTAATTTCTCGTGGGGCACGATTCCATCTCTGACGAGACGTTTTCACATTCTCGTGTAGTTCGCCAAATACGAATCGCATTACTGAAGTGAGTACCAAGCCAACAATATTCCATTATTCTGTAAAGGCACAGATGTCAAATTCACACAATTCCAAGACGCCAGCGCACCCTCATCGATATGACAGCTTCATAACATACGTATGGTGATATTATCATTACAAATTTCCATTACGTAAATGCAATATCGTTCGGTGACATCATTGATGCATATACGAATGCCGCTTCACACAATACATATCTATAAAACAATTAACTCCCATGGCACTAATATAATTAAGCGATTATTTTTAATGTACTGCGGGTCATCCTATAATAGGGCAGTAGGGACCTGCTGAAAAAAAAACTAGTCGAATGTTTTAATTTCTCAACACGCCACCGCAGTGAGTCCCAGCGATTCAAGTGACATTATTTTTCTAAATAAGCTCTAAAATGGCATTCCGTTCAATCCAGGGTGGGGGGAGGGGGGGGGGGGGGTGGTTGTATAGTCAGGACGCTTTAACCACGTGGTAATGTCGTGTGACTAAAGGTACGAAGTGGCATCGATGCGAAATCCATCGAATGGCAACCAGTCTTGGGTACGAAGGCACACAAGGTCCATCTGAGGCAAAGAGTAAGTGACACACACGGACAATGCGTCCTTGTTATAGCCGCCCACTCAGAGCTGGATATAGAGCCCTCCCCCCCCCCCCCCAAACCCCCCATTCCTCCCCCTCCCACACCAAAAATACCCGACAAAAACTAAACCAGTCGATCGTGTCTCCCGCGTCGCTTCTTTTTCATGCTACTGAAATCCCCACCATGCACAGCTCCCCCTCCCCCCCCACCCCCGCCTACCCCTTTCCTCCTCCCCTTCTCTTCTCGACCCTTATTACCGCACCGGAGAAAGTTCTTAATCAATATCTCTGGCGCTGGATAGACACAACCAGTCTTGAGGGGGTACCGCCATCGGTCACCCCCGCCGCCTCCACTCAGACACTTGGTGTGACTGACAGGCAGGTGAGCCGGCAAACCTTATCGCAATCACATGCACTTAAGCGCCGCCCCTACCTTCAGCCCTCACCCCCACCCCACCCCGTCCCAGGCCTCTTAGTTACCCCCCCCCACCGCCCCAACTCCCGACCTCCGCCGCAGAAAGAACAATCCGGTCTACACTTGCAGGTCAATAACCTACATACATTTATTGGTTATCTGTCCAGCATTTCGGCATTTATTTCTACGTGCTGGGACTGGGTTTTCATTCTCTCGAGAAAGCTATGTTTTTAAGACGATGTGTGTGGATGTGGTTTGGTATATTTTTCCAGCATTGTCATTTGACGGCGAGTTTTTTATTATTTTACAGCTTTTTGCACAAGGAACCAGGCACAAGGAACCAGGTACAAGGAACCAGGCACAAGGAACCAGGCACAAGGAACTATGGACAAGGAACCAATCACAAGAAACTGAGCACAAGGAACCAGGGACAAGGAACCAGAGACAAGGAACCAGGGACAAGGAACCAGGGACAAGAAACCAGGGACAAGGAACCAATCACAAGAAAATGAGCACAAGGAACCAGGGACAAGGAACCAGAGACAAGGAACCGGGGACAAGGAACCAGGGACAAGGAACCAGGCACAATGAACCAGGCACAAGGAGCTATGGACAAGGAACCAGACAAGAAATCATACACAAGGAACCAGGCACAAGGAACTAGTGACAAGGAAAAGATACAATGAACCAGGGACAAGGAACCAGGCACAAGGAACTATGGACAAGGAACCAATCACAAGAAACTGAGCACAAGGAACCAGGAACAAGGAACCAGAGACAAGAAACCAGGCACCAGGAAACAGGGACAAGGAACCAGGGACAAGAAACCAGTGACAAGGAACCAGGGACAAGGAACAAGGCACAAGGAACCAGTGACAAGGAACCAGTGACAAGGAATCAGTGACAAGACACAAGGGTCGAGGAACAAGAAACCAGAAACAAGGAACCAGGCACAAGGAACCAGTGACAAGAAACCAGTGACAAGGAACCAGGGACAAGGAACCAGGCACAAGGAACCAGTGACAAGGAACCAGTGACAAGGAATCAGTGACAAGGAACCAGGGACAAGGAACAAGAGACAAGAAACCAGGGACAAGGAACTAGGGACAAGGAACCAGGGACAAGGAACAAGGCACAAGAACCAATCACAAGAAACTGAGCACAAGGCACCAGGGACAAGGAACCAGAGACAAGGAACCAGGGACACGGAACCAGGGACAAGGAACCAGGGACAAGGAACCAGGCACAAGGAGCTATGGACAAGGAACCAGACAAGAAACCATACACAAGGAACCAGGCACAAGGAACTAGTGACAAGGAAAAGATACAATGAACCAGGGACAAGGAACCAGGCACAAGGAACTATGGACAAGGAACCAATCACAAGAAACTGAGCACAAGGAACCAGGGACAAGGAACCAGAGACAAGGAACCAGGCACCAGAAAACAGGGACAAGGAACCAGGGACAAGAAACCAGTGACAAGGAACCAGGGACAAGGAACAAGGCACAAGGAACCAGGGACAAGGAACCAGGCACAATGAAACAGGCACAAGGAACTATGGACAAGGAACCAGACAAGAAACCATACACAAGGAACCAGGCACAAGGAACTAGTGACAAGGAAAAGATACAATGAACCAGGGACAAGGAACCAGGAACAAGGAACTATGGACAAGGAACCAATCACAAGAAACTGAGCACAAGGAACCAGGGACAAGGAACCAGAGACAAGGAACCAGGCACCAGGAAACAGGGACAAGGAACCAGGGACAAGAAACCAGTGACAAGGAACCAGGGACAAGGAAAAAGGCACAAGGAACCACTGACAAGGAACCAGTGACAAGGAATCAGTGACAAGACACAAGGGTCGAGGAACAAGAAACCAGAAACAAGGAACCAGGCACAAGGAACCAGTGACAAGAAACCAGTGACAAGGAACCAGGGACAAGGAACCAGGCACAGGGAACCAGTGACAAGGAACCAGTGACAAGGAACCAGTGACAAGGAATCAGTGACAAGACACAAGGGACGAGGAACAAGAAACCAGAAACAAGGAACCAGGCACAAGGAGCCAGTGACAAGAAACCAGTGACAAGGAACCAGGGACAAGGAACCAGGGACAAGGAACCAGGCACAAGGAACCAGTGACAAGGAACCAGTGACAAGGAACCAGGGACAAGGAACCAGACACAAGGAACAAGAGACAAGAAACCAGGGACAAGGAACCAGGGACAAGGAACCAGCAGGGTTCCCACAGGAAACACCAAAACAAATTCCCTGAATTTTCCCTGATTTCTCCCGTAGTCACTGAAAATTTCCCTGAGTAATCGAAAAGCATGTGGGCTTCAACATCCCGATTATTATATATGTTTTAAATTCATTTGGAGTAAAGGGAATTGTTTTACTGAGGATGGTCTGAAAATTATAAAAGAACATGTCAAGAGAGAAGTCCTTATTCAGGGCTTTCAACAAAAAAAATCCCAATTATAGCCACGCCCACTCCACCAAATAATTGCCCGTAGTCACGCCCACTCCACCAAATAATTGCCCGTAGTTAAATATCATGCCGATTACAACCCTCATGCAGTGAATGACGTCTAGTTTGTGGGGGTCAATGCCAGGAGGCGGGTGCACTGTTATTCTTATCTGGGGGGGGGGGGGGGGTCCGTTAGCCTTGATGCCTAAGGGAGCTGACATTTATGATAAAAAAAAATTCCCCTATGGAGCGGATATTTTAAAACTTACGACTGGGGGGGGGGGGGGGAATTGTGCGTTCACAGAGCGGGGTGCCGCATGAAAAAATACACCTTCCGAGCGGATTTTGGCGGTAAAGGGCCCCTACCGAGCAGATTTTGGCGGTAAAGGGCCCCTACCGAGCAGATTTTGGCGGTAAAGGGCCCCTACCGAGCAGATTTTGGCGGTACAGGGCCCCTACCGAGCAGATTTTGGCGGTAAAGGGCCCCTACCGAGCAGATTTTGGCGGTGAAGGGCCCCTACCGAGCAGATTTTGGCGGTAAAGGGCCCCTACCGAGCAGATTTTGGCGGTGAAGGGCCCCTACCGAGCAGATTTTGGCGGTAAAGGGCCCCTACCGAGCAGATTTTGGCGGTGAAAAGGAGGGGTTTACCGCGGAACGCCCCCGCCCATAGCAATGTATTAAGAACGCCCATGCGGGTCTCATTTAGCCCTCTCTTTGGATTATATTAAGGATTATGTGTTTCACAAATAGTGGACACTTTTCATTGTTTAGACATCGCCAGATCAATTAGAATTTCTCAAGGGTAAGGTTCAAGTGATAACTTTGTCAACGGAGGCATGCAACGTTTTACTCGGGAACAAAGTTTGTATCACAACTTACCCACAGCAGAGCAATGCGAGGAACATGGCCGGATTTCCTTAGTTGGCACACAGTTATAACCACATCCATAGAATTTGCACGACAAAAAATATATTTTACTCGTCTCTTACGTCATCTAAAAATATAACTCTGCTAACCCTGACAACTGCAATATTTCTAGTTGGAGTGCATTTAATGCATCACACCTCGTACAACACAACAAAAAAGGCCAAATTGTATTATGTGGACATAGCCACAATTAATTAAAAGCTCTGAGACAAAGGTTGCTCAAATCTGTTTTGGCTTCAAGCACAGTTTTTAATTATAGATATGTAATGTATACATTTAGTAGCGATATGCTTCATGATTTTGCTAATTGCATGAAACCACCAGTAGTAAATCAAGTTAAAATTGCATTTTGAACAAAAAACAACTTGAAGACGTGCGGTGAACATTTCAAAATTCAGGTCTCAATTCAGTGAGATTCTTAAAGCGTGAACACAAATGATAGCAAGAAAACTTATGTCATACATGCCATTGCATAATTATACAAGATCAGGCCCATAACCATTTACCTAGTAGGGTGCTATTAACCATATAAGACAGGGAATTCACAACCTTCTAGACATTAGTAGTGACTGTGACTGAACAGTGACCAAAATGTAACCTATGCTCCTGAAATTCCCGGATTTTTCCCGGATTTTGGCTTGAAAATGAAATTCCCTGAGTTTTCCCTGCAGGGAATTTTTTGTCATCATTTTCCCTGTTTTCCCTGTTTTACCTGACCTGTGGGAACCCTGAACCAGGGACAAGGAACCAGGCATAATGAACGAGGCACTAGGAACCAAGGACAAGGAACCAGTGACAAGGAACCAGGGACAAGGAACCAGGGACAAGGAACCAGAGACAAGAAACCAGGGACAAGGAACCAGGCACAAGGAACAAGGCACTAGGAACCAGGGACAAGGAACCAGGGACAAGGAACAAGGCACTAGGAACCAGGGACAAGGAACCAGGGACAAGGAACCAGGGACAAGGAACCAGAGACAATGAACCAGGGACAAGAAACCAGGGACAAGGAACCAGGGACAAGGAACCAAGCACAAGGCACCAGCCACAAGGGGCAAGGCAGAAGGCACCAGCCACAAGGGACAAGGCACCAGAAACAAGGAACAAGTGACAAGGGCCAAGGGAACCAGGGACGGACGATGAGATGGATAGTTGGAGGTGCGCTACCTCTCGATCACGTGGTCCCCTTGTCAGAATACCAGTCCCCACAGCAATTCATCAGGGTCGGGATATTACCCCATCACTCTGGTGGGGGCGGAGGAAGGCGGGGGCGGGGGGGGGGGGCTGGAGGGGGGCGCTTTCAGCCCGTCCCAGTATCACCTAGTTCTACGTGCAATCCCCTGCAACCCTGTCCCTCACACACCAATCTATGCCCCCCCCTTCCTCCTACCACACCATCCCCTCCAACCTACCCCTCATACATCAATTGATGCCCCTCCCCCTCCTACCAAAACCCCCACATACAACCCCACCCATCACCCATCAATCCTTTCCACCCAGCCCCCAATCGTAATACACCAGCACCTCCAACCGTACCCCTAACACATCAATCCTTGCCAACCCCCCACTCTCCACCCCCACCCCCCCCCCCCCAACCCTACCCTCCACCCGCAGGTTGGGCGGAAATACCGGCCGCTACGCCAGCTTGGTTGCTGGGGGGGTGAGAGGGGCGGGGGTGGCTGACGGAGAGGGTAACGGGCGAGTGAAGGGGTGACGGGCATGGGAAGGTAATGCCCCCAGTAATGTAACTCGGAGCCCAAGTGTTTCCACTCCCCTACCCCCCCCCCCAACCCCCGCCACCTCATCCACCTGACCACCTCTTGATCTACCCTCGCCGTGACCCCTCCCCCTCCCCCCTCAGCCACCTCTACCCTCGCTGCAACCCCGGCCTGGAACACATCCATCACGGTTAAGTCTTCACAAAGTTGAACCTTTTTCTTTTCAGTGTGGCCACGCATGTTCCATTGGTCGGAGGTTCGAGCCTCTAGCCACATCAACACCAGGCAAGTACAGATACATAATTAC
>OZ025256.1:2647013-2790449 GCA_964019135.1 Arenicola marina
CAATCAGCCACTGCCTTGTGTCATAATGAGTGGCTGACACTGTAGTCCTGCTCAGTTCTCTACGTCTCCTCTCCTTTCCCAGTTTCTGCGTCCGCACACTCTGCTCAGCCCAGTGCCTTTCTCCATCTCACTCTTTTTGCTCTCTCCTTTCCTCCCCCTCCCTCGCTGTCTCTCTCTCCGTCTCTGTCTCTCTCCCTCTCTCTCTCTCTCTTCCTCCCCCTCCCCTCGCTGTCTCTCACTGTCTCTCTCCTTTCCTCCCCCTCCCCCTCGCTGTCTCTCACTCTCTCTCTCTCTCCCCCTCTCTCTCCCTCTGTCTTCCTCCCCCTCTCCTCCATCTCTCTCTGTCTCTTCCTCTCTCTTTTCTCGCCCCCATTCCCTTGCTATCTCTCTCTCTCTCTCTCCCTCTCTCTCCTCCTCCCCTCCCCTCCCTCTATCTCTCTCTCCCTCTCTCCCTCTCTCTTTCTCGCCCCCTTCCCTTGCTATCTCTCTCGCACTCTCTCCTCCCCCTGCATTCTTCCTCCCCTTATCTTCCTTATCTCTCTGTCACTCATCACAATGGTAGGTAAGAAATGTAGGCCGCTGGAACAGGTAGCCCTGACACCCATGCACCCAGGTAGTCTGCGAAGCTTGAAGCCGGGGGGAGAAGGAGCGGGGTGGTGGTGGGGGGGGGGCTGGATTGGGGGGGGGGGGCAGGATGGGGATGAGATGAGATGGGGGTCTAAAATATAAAAATGCATCCCACTATGTGGACAATGCGAAGGTCAACGAGGGGGGCAACAGGGGTGTTTACCCGGGGCGGGCGGACAGGGGTGGTGGGGCATTAAAGGGTCAGAGGGCAGAGGCAGTAAGGTCACGAGGTGGGCGGGGGCGGTAGGGGGGCCGAGTCCTCGGAACAAGTCCGGTCCGGGGAGCAAAGGAATCGCAAAGGTCAAGGCCATAAAAGGGGTAAGGAGGACGTGGACAACATGATGGGTAGCACTGAAGTGGAGCGGGGTATATATCTGGGCATGAAGCAATGGTATCGAAGTGAGTGGGTGTTGGGGTGTGGTGGGGAGGAGGTAAGGGGGTAAGGGCGGCGAGAGTCGATTGTGGCGCCCGCTATTGTGCAGCGGCGGGGGCAGGAACTAGTGTAGCGGCGCAAATGGCAGAGCTTGACCATAAAATTATATAGGTTGAGAAAGGGGGTGAACTGGGGCAGAAAGAATGAAGATAAAAGTGGAAGGTGGGGACGTTTATATCGGTGATCTCGTCAAGGAATGGGTGGTGAGCAAAAGGTTGATTGATGCACAGTAGACTTCGGTGCGCAATCGACAGCGAGGCAGATGAGAGGAGAAAAAAGACGAAGGGAATGAGAACAAGAAAGAGGAAGACAAGGAGAAAGAGAAATAAGAACCACAAGAGGATGAGAGTATGACAGAAGAAGGTATTGATTAAATGACGCGTTAAGGGGTGACGAAGGGCAAGCGAGAGAAATATCCAAACAAAAAGAACCAATGAGTCCGAAGCTAATTAACAAAAATATACAGCAAAACTAAATATCAAAGGAAAAATCTCATGATTGAGCAAACGGGCACCACAATGTGGGACTGACAGGTCATGTGGCCACATTAACAGCCAGAGAGCTATTGACACCCCAACAACAAATGGTAAAACATATTGTGTTCTGGATGAGCGTTACAACGGTGTCACAATCGCCAGGGTCACCATATACACGTGTGCACAATGACTATGATATGACGCACGTCCCTGTTTTTTTTTACCCTTTTCTGAACATTTCAACGCTCTCAGTTTCATGCATCAAAACCCATGGATGGCTAGGAAATATGGCTGACGTCACCATTTGCCGGATTAATACAAAAACATATGTACCACACATGAATGAACGTACAAGGAACGTACAACGCGCTTATAGCTCCAGAAAACGACGCGTTGGGTAATGAATGATATCTTATATACGCAGCGACTGAGCCAAAATGTCAACGTAAAATAATAAATAGCAATTAAAAGTGGATGAATCTAAATAATATGAATGATGTGAAGATAATATGTCAAGTTAAAGTGAAAATTACTTTGTTGGAAAATACCACAAAAACCAGCTTGAGCACGAAACTATATAGATATGCCAAGGCCCATGTTTGAAAGTGCGGAACGTTCTTAGCGTGATGTACCACCTCCCGAACCACGTCATCGCCTGGAGGTAACTAGAGATAAAAACCCTATTGCGTACAGGCTGACAGGCGCCACGCTGCCGCCGAAAACGTAACGCAATATATATCTATATTTAAAACTGTTCAGGCTAAGCCCAGCCTTGATGTAATGGGCTTGAAAGGGCACAACAGAAATGAAGGGCATTCAGGGGTGGGGACCAGGAACTGGGGTAGGAGGGCGGGGAGGGGGAGGGGGGGGGGGGCGGACAGGACAAATCTCAGCCACAGGTCCCGTTGACATGGTAACGCGGGCGCGTGTTTCCGGTCTGTCACCGTGATCGGACGAGTGTCAGGCTCAACGACAAAACGGAACGACCCCGTAACCCTGAGGGATCGTGGCTTAGATATGGGGGGTGAGGGGTAGCGGTGGGGCTGGTGGCGGGAGGGGGAAGGGGGGCGGGCGTCAACGGGCGCTGAGACTGAACGGATGTAACAATGGGCCGCGAGGGGTAAGTTTTTTTTTTGGGGGGGGGGGGGGGCATTGTTTCAGTACAGGAATTTTGCTTTCAAGAAACGAGATGAAAGCAATGCCTATAATCTGAGATCTGACGAGAATAAAAATAAACACATGAGGTTTCAAGATGGGGAATGAGTTATAGATAGACAGGCCGTTGTTTTTGCCAACGTGTCGACAAAACATCGATATGTGTAATGTGAGCGCAGTGAGATAACACATGTATTTTTAAAGTGAGGGCACTAAGATAACACATGCATGTGTGGAGTGGAGGCAGTGAGATAACACATGTATGTGTGGAGTGCAGGCAGTGGGATAACACATGTATGTGTGGAGTGCAGGCAGTAAGATAACACATGTATGTGTGGAGTGGAGGCAGTGGGATAACACATGGATGTGTGGAGTGAAGGCAGTGGGATAACACATGTATGGGCGATGTGAGGCAGTGGAATAACACATGAATTTATAATGTAAGGACGGTGGGATAACACATGTATGTGTGGAGTGGAGGCGGTAAGATAACACATGGATGTGCGGAGTGGAGGCAGTAAGATAACACATGTATGTGTGGAGTGGAGGCAGTAAGATAACACATGTATGTGTGGAGTGGAGGCAGTGGGATAACACATGTATGGGCGATGTGAGGCAGTGGAATAACACATGTATTTATAATGTAAGGACGGTGGGATAACACATGTATGTGTGGAGTGGAGGCGGTGGGATAACACATGTATGTGTGGAGTGGGGGCAGTGGGATAACACATGTATGTGCGATGTGAGGCAGTGGAATAACACATGTATTTATAATGTAAGGACGGTGGGATAACACATGTATGTATGGAGTGGAGGCGGTAAGATAACACATGGATGTGCGGAGTGGAGGCAGTAAGATAACACATGTATGTGTGGAGTGGAGGCAGTAAGATAACACACGTATGTGTGGAGTGGAGGCAGTGGGATAACACATGTATGTGTGGAGTGGAGGCAGTGGGATAACACATGTATGTGTGGAGTGGAGGCAGTGGGATGACACAGGTATGTGTGGAATGGAGGCAGTGGGATAACACATGTATGTGTGGAGTGGAGGCAGTGGGATAACACATGTATGTGTGGAGTGGAGGCAGTGGGATAACACATGTATGTGTGGAGTGGAGGCAGTGGGATAACACATGTATGTGTGGAGTGGAGGCAGTGGGATAACGCATGTATGTGTGGAGTGGAGGCAGTAAGATAACACATGTATGTGTGGAGTGGAGGCAGTGGGATAACACACGTATGTGTGGAGTGGAGGCAGTATGATAATACATGTATGTGTGGAGTGGAGGCAGTAAGATAACACATGTATGGGCGATGTGAGGGCAGTGGGATAACACATGTATGTGTGGAGTGGAGGCAGTAAGATAACACATGCATGTGTGGAGTGGAGGCAGTAAGATAACACATGTATGTGTGGAGTGGAGGCAGTGGGATAACACATGTATGTGTGGAGTGGAGGCAGTGGGATAACACATGTATGTGTGGAGTGGAGGCAGTGGGATAACACATGTATGTGTGGAGTGGAGGCAGTGGGATAACACATGTATGTGTGGAGTGGAGGCAGTAAGATAACACATGTATGTGTGGAGTGGAGGCAGTAAGATAACACACGTATGTGTGGAGTGGAGGCAGTATGATAATACATGTATGTGTGGAGTGGAGGCAGTAAGATAACACATGTATGGGCGATGTGAGGGCAGTGGGATAACACATGTATGTGTGGAGTGGAGGCAGTAAGATAACACATGTATGTGTGGAGTGGAGGCAGTAAGATAACACATGTATGTGTGGAGTGGAGGCAGTGGGATAACACATGTATGTGTGGAGTGGAGGCAGTGGGATAATACATGTATGTGTGGAGTGGAGGCAGTGGGATGACACAGGTATGTGTGGAGTGGAGGCAGTGGGATAACACATGTATGTGTGGAGTGGAGGCAGTGGGATAACACATGTATGTGTGGAGTGGAGGCAGTGGGATAACACATGTATGTGTGGAGTGGAGGCAGTGGGATAACACATGTATGTGTGGAGTGGAGGCAGTGGGATAACACATGTATGTGTGGAGTGGAGGCAGTGGGATAACACATGTATGTGTGGAGTGGAGGCAGTATGATAACACATGTATGTGTGGAGTGGAGGCAGTAAGATAACACATGTATGTGTGGAGTGGAGGCAGTGGGATAACACATGTATGTGTGGAGTGGAGGCAGTAAGATAACACATGTATGTGTGGAGTGGAGGCAGTAAGATAACACACGTATGTGTGGAGTGGAGGCAGTATGATAACACATGTATGTGTGGAGTGGAGGCAGTAAGATAACACATGTATGGGCGATGTGAGGGCAGTGGGATAACACATGTATGTGTGGAGTGGAGGCAGTAAGATAACACATGTATGTGTGGAGTGGAGGCAGTGGGATAACACATGTATGTGTGGAGTGGAGGCAGTGGGATAACACATGTATGTGTGGAGTGGAGGCAGTGGGATAACACATGTATGTGTGGAGTGGAGGCAGTATGATAACACATGTATGTGTGGAGTAGAGGCAGTAAGATAACACATGTATGTGTGGAGTGGAGGCAGTGGGATAACACATGTATGTGTGGAGTGGAGGCAGTAAGATAACACATGTATGTGTGGAGTGGAGGCAGTAAGATAACACACGTATGTGTGGAGTGGAGGCAGTATGATAACACATGTATGTGTGGAGTGGAGGCAGTAAGATAACACATGTATGGGCGATGTGAGGGCAGTGGGATAACACATGTATGTGTGGAGTGGAGGCAGTAAGATAACACATGTATGTGTGGAGTGGAGGCAGTGGGATAACACATGTATGTGTGGAGTGGAGGCAGTGGGATAACACATGTATGTGTGGAGTGGAGGCAGTGGGATAACACATGTATGTGTGGAGTGGAGGCAGTAAGATAACACATGTATGGCGATGTGAGGGCAGTGAGATAACACATGTATGTGTGGAGTGGAGGCAGTAAGATAACACATGTATGTGTGGAGTGGAGGCAGTGGGATAACACATGTATGTGTAGAGTGGAGACAGTGGGATAACACATGTATGGGCGATGTAAGGCAGTAGAATAACACATGTATTTATAATGTAAGGACGGACGGATAACACATGTATGTGTGGAGTGGAGGCGGTGGGATAGCACATGTATGTGTGGAGTGGAGGCAGTGGGATAACACATGTATGTGCGATGTGAGGCAGTGGAATAACACATGTATTTATAATGTAAGGACGGTGGGATAACACATGTATGTATGGAGTGGAGGCGGTAAGATAACACATGGATGTGCGGAGTGGAGGCAGTAAGATAACACATGTATGTGTGGAGTGGAGGCAGTAAGATAACACATGTATGTGTGGAGTGGAGGCAGTGAGATAACACATCTATGTGTGGAGTGGAGGCAGTGGGATAACACATGTATGTGTAGAGTGGAGGCAGTGGGATAACACATGTATGTATGGAGTGGAGGCAGTGGGATAACACATGTATGTGTGGAGTGGAGGCAGTGGGATAACGCATGTATGTGTGGAGTGGAGGCAGTGGGATGACACAGGTATGTGTGGAGTGGAGGCAGTAAGATAACACAGGTATGTGTGGAGTGGAGGCAGTGGGATAACACATGTATGTGTGGAGTGGAGGCAGTGGGATGACACATGTATGGGCGATGTGAGGCAGTGGGATAACACATGTATGTGTGGAGTGGAGGCAGTATGATAACACATGTATGTGTGGAGTGGAGGCAGTAAGATAACACATGTATGTGTGGAGTGGAGGCAGTGAGATAACACATCTATGTGTGGAGTGGAGGCAGTGGGATAACACATGTATGTGTAGAGTGGAGGCAGTGGGATAACACATGTATGGGCGATGTGAGGCAGTGGGATAACACATGTATGTGTGGAGTGGAGGCAGTGGGATAACACATGTATGTGTGGAGTGGAGGCAGTGGGATAACGCATTTATGTGTGGAGTGGAGGCAGTGGGATGACACAGGTATGTGTGGAGTGGAGGCAGTAAGATAACACAGGTATGTGTGGAGTGGAGGCAGTGAGATAACACATGTATGTGTGGAGTGGAGGCAGTGGGATGACACATGTATGGGCGATGTGAGGCAGTGGGATAACACATGTATGTGTGGAGTGGAGGCAGTGGGATAACACATGTATGTGTGGAGTGGAGGCAGTGGGATAACACATGTATGTGTGGAGTGGAGGCAGTAAGATAACACATGTATGTGTGGAGTGGAGGCAGTGGGATAACACATGTATGTGTGGAGTGGAGGCAGTGGGATAACACATGTATGTGTGGAGTGGAGGCAGTGGGATGACACAGGTATGTGTGGAGTGGAGGCAGTAAGATAACACATGTATGTGTGGAGTGGAGGCAGTGGGATAACACATGTATGTGTGGAGTGGAGGCAGTGGGATGACACATGTATGGGCGATGTGAAGCAGTGGGATAACACATGTATGTGTGGAGTGGAGGCAGTGGGATGACACATGTATGGGCGATGTGAGGCAGTGGGATAACACATGTATGTGTGGAGTGGAGGCAGTATGATAACACATGTATGTGTGGAGTGGAGGCAGTGGGATAACACATGGATGTGCGGAGTGGAGGCAGTGGGATAACACATGTATGTGCGATGTGAGGCAGTGGGATAACACATGTATGTGTGGAGTGGAGGCAGTATGATAACACATGTATGTGTGGAGTGGAGGCAGTATGATAACACATGTATGTGTGGAGTGGAGGCAGTGGGATAACACATGTATGTGTGGAGTGGAGGCAGTATGATAACACATGTATGTGTGGAGTGGAGGCAGTAAGATAACACATGTATGTGTGGAGTGGAGGCAGTAAGATAACACATGTATGTGTGGAGTGGAGGCAGTAAGATAACACATGTATGTGTGGAGTGGAGGCAGTGGGATGACACATGTATGGGCGATGTGAGGCAGTGGGATAACACATGTATGTGTGGAGTGGAGGCAGTATGATAACACATGTATGTGTGGAGTGGAGGCAGTGGGATAACACATGGATGTGCGGAGTGGAGGCAGTGGGATAACACATGTATGTGCGATGTGAGGCAGTGGGATAACACATGTATGTGTGGAGTGGAGGCAGTATGATAACACATGTATGTGTGGAGTGGAGGCAGTATGATAACACATGTATGTGTGGAGTGGAGGCAGTAAGATAACACATGTATGTGTGGAGTGGAGGCAGTGGGATAACACATGTATGTGTGGAGTGGAGGCAGTGGGATAACACATGTATGTGTGGAGTGGAGGCAGTATGATAACACATGTATGTGTGGAGTGGAGGCAGTGGGATAACACATGGATGTGCGGAGTGGAGGCAGTGGGATAACACATGTATGTGCGATGTGAGGGCAGTGGGATAACACATGTATGTGTGGAGTGGAGGCAGTGGGATAACACATGTATGTGTGGAGTGGAGGCAGTGGGATAACACATGTATGTGTGGAGTGGAGGCAGTATGATAACACATGTATGTGTGGAGTGGAGGCAGTAAGATAACACATGTATGTGTGGAGTGGAGGCAGTAAGATAACACATGTATGTGTGGAGTGGAGGCAGTGGGATGACACATGTATGGGCGATGTGAGGCAGTGGGATAACACATGTATGTGTGGAGTGGAGGCAGTGGGATAACACATGTATGTGTGGAGTGGAGGCAGTATGATAACACATGTATGTGTGGAGTGGAGGCAGTATGATAACACATGTATGTGTGGAGTGGAAGCAGTAAGATAACACATGTATGTGTGGAGTGGAGGCAGTGGGATAACACATGTATGTGTGGAGTGGAGGCAGTAAGATAACACATGTATGTGTGGAGTGGAGGCAGTAAGATAACACAGGTATGTGTGGAGTGGAGGCAGTGGGATAACACATGTATGTGTGGAGTGGAGGCAGTATGATAACACATGTATGTGTGGAGTGGAGGCAGTGGGATAACACATGTATGTGTGGAGTGGAGGCAGTAAGATAACACACGTATGTATAATGTAAGGCAGTGGGATAACGCAAGTAAGTGTCACGTGTCATGACAATGATGTGTGACGACGTGATACTGATTTCTACGAAGAGAGATTTGCATGGCATTGGTTCGATCGGAGACACCGCCAACCCATCGAAATCTCAGTCCCCCAGCCAGCGGCGCCATCTACCGAGTGACAACAGAAACGGACGTACAGCAGAGCATATGGAGACGTCAATGTTTGTGTAGATGGGTGGGGGGTGGGGGGCGGTACATCTACGTGAAGTTTGAGGACTGAATGATTTATGTAGGACGCTTTAACCTCTAGGTCATATGACGACGATGTCAAGGGTCAAGGGTCAAGGGTCATAGGTGAAGAGGGGAACCATTTGGTGTCTCCAAATACATCCACACGATAAATATATTAACTAATTACTAATGAAAATTCATTCAAAACAATAACGAGGGCTTCATGACATATAATTCAAGAGTATCATTTACAAAAGAATCGCCCCCACAGCCTTGGGGAGGAGTGTGGTCGAGTGAGATGGCGGGGTTGGTTTCGCGGCGGATATGGGATCGAGGAGGGTGGGATCGAAGAGGGGTGAGGTTGTTGTTTTTGATGGTGGGTGGGGTTCAAGGAGGCCTAAATGCTTAGCACATTGATCAGCGCTGCCTCATCAGCCCGACGGGCCACTTCGTTACGACTAACGACCGACCCCCAGCGAGGTAAATACGCCTTATCTCCCCGGCGCCGTGTCTGCGTCAGGTCGGGGCCCCTCTCCTGCCTATCCTAGGCACCTTTTCCTGGGCCAGACCCTCGCTAGCCCGTGTCCGCGTCAGGCCGGGGCCCCTCTCCTGCCTACCCAAGGCACATTTCCCTGGGCTCGACCCTCGCTAGCCCGTGTCCGCGTCAGGTCGGGGCCCCTCTCCTGCCTACCCAAGGCACCTTTCCCTGGGCTCGACCCTCGCTAGCCCGTGTCCGCGTCAGGTCGGGGCCCCTCTCCTGCCTACCCTAGGCACCTATTCCTGGGCCCGACCCTCGCTAGGCCGTGTCTGCGTCAGGTCGGGGCCCCTCTCCTGCCTACCCAAGGCATCTTTCCCTGGGCTCGACCCTCGCTAGCCCGTGTCCGCGTCAGGTCGGGGCCCCTCTCCTGCCTACCCAAGGCACCTTTCCCTGGGCTCGACCCTCGCTAGCCCGTGTCCGCGTCAGGTCGGGGCCCCTCTCCTGCCTACCCTAGGCACCTATTCCTGGGCCAGAACCTCGCTAGCCCGTGTCCGCGTCAGGTCGGGGCCCCTCTCCTGCCTACCCAAGGCACCTTTCCCTGGGCTCGACCCTCGCTACCCCGCGTCCGCGTCAGGCCGGGGCCCCTCTCCTGCCTACCCAAGGCACCTTTTCCTGGACCAGACCCTCGCTAGCCCGTGTCCACGTCAGGTCGGGGCCCCTCTCCTGCCTACCCTAGGCTCCTTTTCCTGGGCCCGACCCTCGCTAGCCCGTGTCCGCGTCAGGTCGGGGCCCCTCTCCTGCCTACCCAAGGCACCTTTCCCTGGGCTCGACCCTCGCTAGCCCGTGTCCGCGTCAGGTCGGGGCCCCTCTCCTGCCTACCCTAGGCCCCTTTTCCTGGGCCCGACCCTCGCTAGCCCGTGTCCGCGTCAGGTCGGGGCCCCTCTCCTGCCTACCCAAGGCATCTTTCCCTGGTCTCGACCCTCGCTAGCCCGTGTCCGCGTCAGGTCGGGGCCCCTCTCCTGCCTACCCAAGGCACCTTTCCCTGGGCTCGACCCTCGCTAGCCCGTGTCCGCGTCAGGTCGGGGCCCCTCTCCTGCCTACCCAAGGCACCTTTCTCTGGGCTCGACCCTCGCTAGCCCGTGTCCGCGTCAGGTCGGGGCCCCTCTCCTGCCTAACCTAGGCACCTTTTCCTGGGTTCGACCCTCGCTAGCCCGTGTCCGCGTCAGGTCGGGGCCCCTCTCCTGCCTACCCTAGGCACCTTTTCCTGGGCCAGACCCTCGCTAGCCCGTGTCCGCGTCAGGTCGGGGCCCCTCTCCTGCCTACCCTAGGCATCTTTCCCTGGGCTCGACCCTCGCTAGCCCGTGTCTGCGTCAGGTCGGGGCCCCTCTCCTGCCTACCCAAGGCACCTTTTCCTGGGCCCGACCCTCGCTAGCCCGTGTCCGCGTCAGATCGGGGCACCTCTCCTGCCTACCCAAGGCACCTTTCCCTGGGCCAGACCCTCGCTAGCCCGTGTCCGCGTCAGGTCGGGGCCCCTCTCCTGCCTACCCTAGGCACCTTTCCCTGGGCTCGACCCTCGCTAGCCCGTGTCTGCGTCAGGTCGGGGCCCCTCTCCTGCCTACCCAAGGCACCTTTCCCTGGGCTCGACCCTCGCTAGCCCGTGTCAGGTCGGGGGCCCTCTCCTGCCTACCCAAGGCATCTTTTTCTGGGCTCGACCCTCGCTAGTCCGTGTCCGCGTCAGGTCGGGGCCCCTCTCCCGCCTGCCCAAGGCACCTTTTCCTGGGCCCGACCCTCGCTAGCCCGTGTCCGCGTCAGGTCGGGGCCCCTCTCCTGCCTACCCAAGGCACCTTTTCCTGGGCCCGACCCTCGCTAGCCCGTGTCCGCGTCAGGTCGGGGCCCCTCTCCCGCCTACCCAAGGCACCTTTTCCTGGGCCCGACCCTCGCTAGCCCCTGTCCGCGTCAGGTCGGGGCCCCTCTCCTGCCTACCCAAGGCACCTTTTCCTCGGCCCGACCCTCGCTAGCCCGTGTCCGCGTCAGGCCGGGGCCCCTCTCCTGCCTACCCAAGGCACCTTTTCCTGGGCCCGACCCTCGCTAGCCCGTGTCCGCGTCAGATCGGGGCACCTCTCCTGCCTACCCAAGGCACCTTTCCCTGGGCCAGACCCTCGCTAGCCCGTGTCCGCGTCAGGTCGGGGCCCCTCTCCTGCCTACCCTAGGCACCTTTCCCTGGGCTCGACCCTCGCTAGCCCGTGTCTGCGTCAGGTCGGGGCCCCTCTCCTGCCTACCCAAGGCACCTTTCCCTGGGCTCGACCCTCGCTAGCCCGTGTCAGGTCGGGGGCCCTCTCCTGCCTACCCAAGGCATCTTTTTCTGGGCTCGACCCTCGCTAGTCCGTGTCCGCGTCAGGTCGGGGCCCCTCTCCCGCCTGCCCAAGGCACCTTTTCCTGGGCCCGACCCTCGCTAGCCCGTGTCCGCGTCAGGTCGGGGCCCCTCTCCTGCCTACCCAAGGCACCTTTTCCTGGGCCCGACCCTCGCTAGCCCGTGTCCGCGTCAGGTCGGGGCCCCTCTCCCGCCTACCCAAGGCACCTTTTCCTGGGCCCGACCCTCGCTAGCCCCTGTCCGCGTCAGGTCGGGGCCCCTCTCCTGCCTACCCAAGGCACCTTTTCCTCGGCCCGACCCTCGCTAGCCCGTGTCCGCGTCAGGCCGGGGCCCCTCTCCTGCCTACCCAAGGCACCTTTCCCTGGGCCCGACCCTCGCTAGCCCGTGTCCGCGTAAGGTCGGGGCCCCTCTCCTGCCTACCCAAGGCACCTTTCCCTGGGCCCGACCCTCGCTAGCCCGTGTCCGCGTCAGGTCGGGGCCCCTCTCCTGCCTACCCAAGGCACCTTTTCCTGGGCTCGACCCTCGCTAGCCAGCCAGCCAGCAAGCCACCAAGCAGGCAGGCAAGCAAGCAAGCTAGCAAGCGATATTTTCAATATGGCTGCCTTTTGATTCATCTGCCGTCGCCGCTGTGGAGGCGTCACATGCGTCTCCTGACAGCGGTGATGTATGGCGCGAAGCCCAACGGCCGCACAGATTTGCTATTATCCCTGGCGGTTTCCACAGTGACCCCCCGCCCCCCATACCCCCCCCCCCCGTCCTCTCACCGCCAACCCCCAACCCCGCCTATCCTCATCCATGTCTCTGGCTCCCCGCCACCCCCCACCCAGTCCTTACCCGATTTCCCACTCTCCCCGCCAACCCCCTCCCCCTCACCCCCCACGAGCTGAAGTCCCTTACCATCATACCTATTCCACTCCGAACTAACGGCTCAGGGTATATACAACATTACATGACCACCCCCTCCCCCTGAACCCCCCCCCCCCAGCCTCACCCCCTTCCCCCGCCCTCCTCGACCTCGCGTTTCACTCTCCCAGTAGGGGGTTCTCTTGGACAGGTCCCCCGTTGTTCGCTGCGGTGAAGGGAGAGTTATCACACAACAAACGATACCTTCGATGTGTTTACTTTGCGGCGTACTAATGTACACATTTTCAAACTATTTGTAAGCAGCATATGATCACTCATCACAATCGATACACAATACGACATTTGAAAGATGAATATCAAAATAACCTGAGCTGAATTGGTCGGAGTATCATTCATTAAAAAAGATCATTATTCCACTTTGGGGCGAACCATTGGTTTAGCATAGCTCGCGTACTACTCATGCCTACCACTTACTAAAATAATGTTCATATTCCATGGGCTTTGGCAAGGAAGACGGGACCATTACACCGGGCAGCGTATACCTAGTTACGACCAGGCTGACAAATGCATGGCCACAGTTTCCCCTTGACATTGAAAGATAAGACGGCACGCGATTGGATGCAGTTCGATAAAATCTTCTGCCCGACAACAACCTCCGCTTGATAAGTTGGTTGGTCGGTTGTATATCCAGAATGCTTTAACCAAATTCTGGCCATACCGCGTCAATGGGAGGAGGAAGGGAAGAGCGGAGCCATGTCCCCAGGGTAACCCCCTACTCATTGCGAAGGTGGACAATGGATCGTTATCCAGCGACGACGCAGACATGGCCACAGCGGAGCTGAAACCACCGATCCACGTGCCGTTAGGGTCTCAGGTGGCCAGAGCGCCGAATGCCAGCGCTCTAAGCCACTGAGCTATCGAGGCGGCCCTGTCTAGGGAAATGTAACACCAGATATAGTGAAGATCTATATATAAATATCATTGCAAATACCGACGTCTGCTCCGTAACAATGGTTGCTACGCCAAAAATGACCACGTACGTTGCCAAGCAATGACGAGCTCAGGACGCATGGTTACCCAGGCCATGTGTTTTCTAGCAGAAGAAAAAACCCGGTTGGTGTATGTCAACAGAATATGTCACGCAGTGAAAGCATGACGCATGAACTTCCGGCCTCCCAACAGGTGGCCCCAATGGCGACCGCGACCCCTGGCGGGAGATTGATTTCGCCCCGGCTGACGTCACGCTAACGCTGGTCACCCAACATGCTTACGGTATAGACATTCATTTAGTGCTTTGGTTTATCCTAACTACCACAGTTCGGCTCTAATTCACCCATCGCTCAGACAGGAAGTGTGTCGTGTGCTGTCGATGAATCACAATTTACCTCCCGGAACTGACGTCGTTGAGAGGTAGCCTGCCTCGCGTCAACAGCGCATGGGAGTTAAGAATTGTCGGCATATATATATATATTATATTTTTTTATTCTGTACATCCACCTGTCTCTGCTTGAGACCCCGTATAATTGTGGTATCATGACTCCGTATTGTAGTCGCATCATCACTTCGCCTAACGGCGCCTCTATTAATTCGGTTCCTGCAAATTTTAGTAATAAAGTGAAGCCGATTATGAAATTCGCCCATATAGAGAAAAGAAAATGTCCAAACAATGTTTTTAAACACTAGTTACTTGCTCCGCTACGGAATGCGTGGAGCATGTCTGTTTATTAATCTGACCATACGCTTACCATGCAAGGTCGCCCCCATCACTCTGGTGGGGGGGGGCGCTTCCACCTCGTCCTTACTCAATCCTTGCCACCCCCCCCTTCTCCACACATACCAACATCTCCAACCTTAACCCTCACACACCAATGCTTTTCACCCCCCCCCTCCTCCACCCACACCACCATCTCCAACCTTACCCCTCACACACCAATCCTTGCCACCCCCACCCGCAATTCACCCACACGTCCAACACCTGCAGACAGGCACGTCCAATACCTACAGACAGGGACGCTCAACACCTGCAGATAGACACGCCCAACACGTACAGGCAGGGACGTCCAACACCTATAGCCAAGCACGTTCAACACCTGCAGACATGCACGTCCAATACATATAGACAGGCACGTCCAACACCTGCAGACAGGCACGTCCAATACCTATAGACAGGCACGTCCAATACCTGCAGACAGGCACGCCCAACACGTATAGACAGGCACGTCATACACGTGCGGACAGGCACGTCCAACACCTACAGACAGGCACGTCCAACACCTGCAGACAAGCACGTCCAACACCTACAGACAGGCACGTCCAACACCTACAGACAAACACGTCCACCACCTACAGATAGGCACGTCCAACATCTGTAGACGGCAGGCAAGTCGTGGCTCACAATTCATCTAGCCTCTCCAGGTTGGGGACATCTCGTGAACTGCCTAAGACGCATGGTTTAATCGAGCTGCTAGCAGGTTGTGGAAAACGCTAATAGTGGCACAGGGCTCGGATAGCGCAGCGGTGTGTGTACAACAGCCTTGGCCTGGACGGGTGGCCTGACGGAGGTGACCACGTGACACACGGCGCCATCACCACTGCCACCAGATGGCGCAAAAATGTCAAGATTAAATCAATTAGGTCAATGGCAAGCCGTTTGTATCATAATTGACAAAAGCAAACATTGTTCGCCCCGAAGCGTTCTGTTTCGGCGGGCGGGGGGTGGGGGGGGGGAGAGACCCTAGGCTTTCAACCAATATGATATAAATGGTTTACGCGGTACTGCCCCTCCTAGCGCAAGTCCTTTCTAGCAAAATTAGATATTGAATCCCAAGTAAATTATCAAGCTGGTTGTAACGGATATATGGAAATGACGGCGTCAGAAGAACCTGAAATTTATCAACGTTTGATGGTATTTACACAGGCAAAATGTACGCTGGGGGCGGGGTGCGGGGTTGTGGAATGAGAGGGGGTTATCTAGTGCAAACGTTTCGCAGAAGTGAGGCACAGCGTATGTGAAGGCTAAAGCCGGTCCATAGGACACTCGGAAGTCAAGAATTGCGTTCCAATAGTACGTAAATTGAAGCTTGAAACTAATATGACATGAAACGGTAGATATCCCTATTCGTTAATGTTTCCATCTATTGGAAAAATATTTTTCTCGGCCACCGTAGAAAATTAGTAGATTGCCTCACGGACTGCTAAATAAATAAATAAATATTGACATCTGGAATACGATAACTACAACCTACTTCCTGTTATAATGTCGGTCCCATGATCTTTCTGGATGCGTGACCGCTTCATCTAAAGCAACTTTAAATGATTACCATCTATTTCGTGAAATTGACAATCATAGCTGATTGAACAATTCGGATCCGGCCTAGCGGACGCAGGGGATTTTGCCGTTAATTGTCTCACTCGAACGGCCGCCTTCTTCATATCCCAGGGCAACGCTAGCGAGGGGCCATTATGTCCACCGCTACACCAGCCTAGCCGTAGCCTAATGACGTCGGCGGCATTGATATCAACAGCGCCGCGGGCTATTCTAGTTCAGTACCCGGATGTGGCTTCCCATGATTCCCTCATGTTCCGGCATCCTGTCGTCTGTTTTTTTTTCGCGCCATTTCGTGTCGCGGGAGTTGTCACCAAGCGATCGGCAATGGCGCTCTCGCCCGCCGGCTAAACACACGGCCTTTTATCGCATGGGAAATCATTGACGCCAAGGCATAAAAGCCGCAGGAGTGCCACCTAGCGGGCGTTATTATAGGAACGGAATTCCACAAATAGCCTTCCTAACGATAGCTCTACTGAGAAAACAAATACTACATGGGTTTCAAACAACTTCGGAACTTTAATATTATCAATAACGGCGCATGTATACTACACCCACCCATATATATATACACATATATATATATATATATACACATATATATATATATATATATATATATATATATATATCGTATAGTTTGACGACAACTGTGGTTATCAAAACACACGCCGGATCCAGACATGTGGGACGTGACTTTGAGCTCGGACTCGAGATAATACGAGAACTGTAAAGTAGGAAGCGGGGGCCAGAGATGGGCGGCCATTAACCGGAAGTTGCTTCCCGTGTCCGGTGCCCCTGTTAACGACTCGCAGCATTAAAGTCCCCACGGAGTCCTACCTCTGGCTCCTTGAGCGCCGCGACCGCCGCAATAACCCAGGAGTAAAGTGAAACATAAATTTCTATTCTCTAGAGTATGGGAGTGAGGGTGGGAAGGGTCGGTGTAGGGGGGATGGGGGGTGGGGTGGGGGGTGGAGCGACCACGGGTCACCAATAAACGTGTTGAGTCGGGCGAGAGTAGGGCGAAACGGGTGGGGGGGGAGGTGAAAAACAATCTCCACCACAAGGGGTCGCCACGCTGGTCGTGTCATAAACACGTGGCTGGTGGCTTTTGTGGTCATGGTGGGGATGGTGGTGGTGTAGTGTTGTGGTGGTTATGGTGGTGCCTGTAATGGTGTGGTGGTGTGGTGGTTATGGTGGTGCGGTGGTGGTGTTGGTGGTGTGGTGGTGGTGTGGTTATGGTGGTGCCTGTAGTGGTGCCTGTGGTGGTGGTGTGGTGGTGGTGCGGTGGTGGTGCGGTGGTGGTGTGGTTATGGTGGTGCCTGCGGTGGTGGTGTGGTGGTGGTGTGGTTATGGTGGTGCCTGTGGTGGTGCCTGTGGTGGTGGTGCGGTGGTGGTGCGGTGGTGGTGTGGTGGTGGTGTGGTTATGGTGGTGCCTGTAGTGGTGCCTGTGGTGGTGGTGTGGTGGTGGTTTGGTGGTGGTGTGGTTATAGTGGTGCCTGTAGTGGTGCCTGTGGTGGTGGTGTGGTGGTGGTGCGGTGGTGGCGTGGCGGTTATGACGGTTTGTTGGTGGTGATGATGGTTTGGTGGTGGTGGTGATACATGTGGTGGTGATTGCGGTGGGGGCGATGATGCTAGTGGTGCGGATGGTGGTCGTAGTTGGTGTGGGGGTGTTGGTAGTTGTGATGGGGGTGCTGGAGGTGGTGGTGATGTCGGGAATGGGGGTGGTGATGGTGATGGTGATGGCGTTGGTGGCGGAGCCGTTGATACAACCACAAACACCCCGAGTGTCACGATGCACCCCCCCCCCACCCGCCCTTGTGGTGCAGACTAATGTCCCAAAACTCAGATCTGTTCTCGTAACTCCGCACATCCGGGCATTGACTGGGGCGACCTGCCCCGTCTTAAACCCTGCCCCCAACCCCTCACCCCTCCCCTTACCACGTCCACCCCCTCCCTCACCTCACCACAGCAACCCTGATCCCCTCTCATCTCACCCTCACACCCCTTCCCAGCTCCTTGCAGCACGTAAAATAGCAGCGTCTGTCACCAAGGAAATGGGTCTGCTAGATCAACCCCACACATGGCGGTCGTGAAAGTGCGGCAGGGTGGGGGCAACTTACGACCCTGGCATTCCACCCACCCATCTACCCACATACCCACACATCCACCCCTTGACCCACCCACCCACCCACCAATGCATCTACCCACACAGCCACCTACAAACCCACCCACCCACTCACTCATCCACCCCCACACCCATCCACCTCCCCCATCCATCCTTCACCCCCCCCCCCCTCCTCCCCATTCACCCACACCCCCACCCTCCCTCTGTCCCGGGCAACGCTAGCAAAACCTTAGCTCCAGCCCGTCTCCATGCAGCACCTTGCTCGTGCGTCCTCCGCTAAAGTGCTTATAACGCTAAGCGAGAACCATTTGTCACGTGACTTGGCTTGATCCGAGACCCCCTCCACTTGAACAGAGAGACACCTCGCGGTCAATCATTTTGCTCGTAATAAACTAAAATTGTCTTCGCATTTCCGTCACATTGTTTCATCTGTCGCAAATGGATTATATGACGGACAGAGTGGCTGGATCGGTGTTTCGGGCCAGGTTTTAGGTGTTTACACATAGTCTAAACTCGGTCAATGGAAGAATGAAATACAGGGGGGATTTGAACCAGCGACCTGCTGGTCTGTAGTGGCGCGTAGTGTGCGACGGCGGCGCCCTCTAGTGAAGCAATGGTCCTACTCGCAGGCGTGATAAAGAATAAAGTCCATTCTTGTACGATTGCCTGTCGACAAGCTATGACCGAATTTCTATGTCCATGTTGTTTATCATTGTTTACTGCACTTTCGGAATATGCAATCATTACGATTCCTAACACAGTCAGCATATGAAGATCCGCTTAGGCTGTTCCGGCCACCCAATCCGGCCCATAACGGGAGAAAACCACGCGCATCTGGGTCTTCTCACCAACGACCGTCATGTGGAGGGGGCTAAAGCCAGCCCAGTTATAACCCATGACGCCATCTTACGTATTAGAGGGAACTATTGTTTCACGTGTGACTCTCGCCAGTAATCCAATTCTTGGGCTCTAAGATGCAAGACGGACATACGATACTGAATACACTTTAAAAACTTTCAGTATTATGGTGAACGATTGCGCGGCATTGCGCTAGAAGTTTTCAATGTATCAGCAAGATTGGGCCCAGTTACCTTCATGGCATGCATTGCTTAACCAAAGGGAGCTAGTTATATGGAAAATGGACCAATTAGATATACGCCACGCATTAAAACAATAGTTTATGGCCAAATTTAGTGAAATATCAAGGCAGCAAGTTATGGAATAGGTTTGTAACATGGACACACACTTAGTCTAATCTGCCAAGTAATTCAAAACAATGCCTCATATGTGTTATATAACCTAAAAGTGTGATTTCGACATAACACTATGCTTGCCACAGGTATGTGAATATAACACCACGCTTACCACAGGTATGTGGATATAACACCACGCTTACCACAGGTATGTGGATATAACACCACGCTTGCAACAGGTATGTGAATATAACACCACGCTTACCACAGGTATGTGAATATAACACCACGCTTACCACAGGTATGTGGCTATAACACCACGCTTGCAACAGGTATGTGAATATAACACCACGCTTGCCACAGGTATGTGACTATAACACCACGCTTACCACAGGTATGTGAATATAACACCACGCTTACCAGAGGTATGTGGATATAACACCACGCTTACCACAGGTATGTGGCTATAACACCACGCTTACCACAGGTATGTGAATATAACACCACGCTTACCAGAGGTATGTGGATATAACACCACGCTTACCACAGGTATGTGGCTATAACACCACGCTTGCAACAGGTATGTGAATATAACACCACGCTTGCCACAGGTATGTGACTATAACACCACGCTTACCACAGGTATGTGGATATAACACCACGCTTACCAGAGGTATGTGGATATAACACCACGCTTACCACAGGTATGTTGATATAACACCACGCTTGCAACAGGTATGTGAATATAACACCACGCTTACCACAGGTATGTGAATATAACACCACGCTTACCACAGGTATGTGGATATAACACCAGACTTACCAGAGGTATGTGGATATAACACCACGCTTACCACAGGTATGTGGCTATAACACCACGCTTGCAACAGGTATGTGAATATAACACCACGCTTGCCACAGGTATGTGACTATAACACCACCTCACACCAGGGTTGGCGCCCCGGGGGTTCCATCAGCCACTCTGTGCTGTGGGTTAAGTGACCCCAACCGACAGGAGTAATTGTTTCGGTGTTTAGTATTGAGAGCACGTGGACCGAGAAGCCGGAAGCCACGCCTCCGCGCCTCGGTGCAGGAAGGTGGTGATCAGGCATACGCGGAGAAAATAGGCCGCGGACGGCGGCTGAGACTGTGAAGGGGTTAGGGGGGGTGAGGGATGAGGGCGTGGGGGCGTGCGTGGGTGAGGGGTGAGGGCGTCAGGACGTGAGGGGGTGAGGGGCAAGGGGGTGATAGGCTAAGGAGTGAGGAATTGAAGGGGTGACGGGGTGAGGGGGTGAGGGAATGAGGGGGTGAGAGGGTGAGAGAGTGAGGGGATGAGGGGGTTAGGGGGTGAGAGAAGTGGGTGAGGACGGAGATCCAAGATACAGCACCGCGCAGGGTCGCATGCCTCTAGATTAACATTTTCTGCACGACATTCGGCGACAAGGACTGGAGATCAAGGGGACTGCGGTTGGGGGAGGGGGGGATGGGGGGATGTGTGCAGAATTCAACTCTCGCAGTATTCAGACATTTTAGTTTATTTTGGCCATTAATTTTTTTTGGCATTATTACTTCAGTCTGGAAATAGAAGACAATATTAGCCGAGACGATCGAAATTGCATTGCGATTTAGGGAGAGACAAGCCAAGATGGAGATGCTGTGGATTGGCTTGCGTGTGGGTGGATGGGGTGGTCGGTCGGGGAGTGAAGGGAAGAGGCTAGCAGGAGAGGTTTGGGAGAAATCTGGAGGGAAGCGGCAATGAAGAGAGGGAGGAAGGGGGCAGGGGTGTGGGGGGCGCAGGTAGTGTTGATGGCCTTCAGGGTGGGGTTGACTGGAAGGGCATTAAGAAGAATACGTGCACGACAAGGTGTGAATGCTGCAGACCCTGAGTCCACCCCCGGGTTTAATCATCGGCAGCTGTACGCCTCTTCCAGCAATCACCGGCCATGTCGGCCCTCCCTCCTTCCCTCCCTCTCTCCCTCCCTCCCTCCGACTGCTGAGCCTGCGACTTAAACACCTTGGCGACTTCCATCACAACGCTGACGTGACGGAGGTGGGGGGGGGTGCAACCTAGATACTTCCCTCCACCCCTCCACCTCCCTACCCTGCCATTAACAACCAATTCTCGTCGTGACGCGTTACTGCCCCCCCCCACCCCCTCCGCCCCACACACCCGGTTAGGCCAACCGAGCCACCCTGCCACTTATCACCTGCAAACTGTTATCAATCACTGATTCATAGATGATTCCTCATATTTCTTCTAGGTGAGCACCTCATTACTTTACACCTGTCGTGCAGCATGTTTCATCGAACCACACTTCATAGGGCTATACAGTTCTCGCGATCGACACGTGCTCCATGTTGAAGTATAGGCAGCTATGAGTCAATTTCTTTTCAGGTTTATTCTAAAGACTATGAGTACCATTTCACTAAACATGGCTATGGGGAAGATATGCGTTAAAATATTTGGAGGCGATGAAGCGCAGAACTTTCGGATTATACAAGGAAAAATTCGTCTTCAAAACCCTCGAAAGCTAAAAATTGCGTTTTAAATTTAGCCCTGCACCCGGGCTTTTGAGAGTTCTCCAAACTGCGAGTGACGTCACAGAGCTTCACGTGCCTCGGCGGTAACAAAAATGGCGACAGCAAGTGATCGACATAGGGCATGCAAGTGAATCTCGTTTTATGTGTGCGATACCTCACGAGATCAGATTTCGGGGACAACGACGTTATATGCGACCTTAGTTTTTCACTGCGCAGCTCACTCGCTCCCTGCTTGATGAATCAAAACGCTGTCATTCTAGTCACGATGTAGGACGTGGAACCAGGCAAACTGCGCGGTGAGCGAGGCGAGAAAAGGGTGGGTCCCTTCTAGACCTGTATGCAACATAAATAAGCACCTGTTAACTATCTAGTGACAATACATTGTTGAAAGACACTTTGAACTTGTATTTTCCCGTATCAATAACTGCGGTCAGTAAATTTGGCGCACTGCAGCCCGCTGAATACCCAATATTTGCGCTGGCCTGACTGTGTTGCCGACGGCCGAATTACAGATGACAAGCGGAATAAACCATAATTCGCAAAAATGGGGAAACGGCTATTGTTTTCGACATGTCGATTTATCTTGTAATTGACGAACACTTGTCCAATGTTTCTCAGCATCATACTGCCGATACATGTGGGTGAGTTTATGAGCAGATATGATTTGTCCAAATCACGAAATCAATCATGAAGGCTTTGACAAATTATAACTAAGCTTTATTTAAATAAAGCTTTGAATGGGAATAACATTATAAAATTTAAAAATACCTTAATTGTATTAACCTAAATATTGTGACATTATATAAATCCTCAATCATGCCCTTTGTATTTAGCAAATATTTGATGTCAAATAATGTGTACAATGTACCTACATACTTGTCTGAGATATATATTACACATAGATATAGATCTAAGCATATGGGAAATGATATGTCCTTTACATATGTTTTGATGTATGATTAATGTTTGTTCAATTTGTTAAATTTTAGTTTTTTGATTATATTGAAATACTGAGTTTTTTGCAAGTCAACAATCAAGTGAATTATTATTGATTCTGTATGTTTACATTACAGATTCTTGATGAAAATCTCAACATATTTAAAGATGCAACAATTGTTAAATAATGTTTGTTTCCTTGTGTGTTTATGTCAAAAGTAGTAAAATAAAGTGTAATTTAACTAATAAAAATTAAAAGGAAATGTTACAATTAAAGATTTATGCAGAACTAAAGCTATCAGTAAGCTGAACGTACACATCAGCTATACAAATTAATAATATCAACACAAGTGTGCACCTATAAAAATCTAAAAACATGTTGTTATATAAATTAAGGCTTAATTTCACCATTCCCATAAAGAGGAAGCGTAGATTATCTTTTTTTGCTAGCATATTTGAAAGGAACCGTTAAACTGAGGTATGACTGAAATCAAATGCATACATTATATACTTCTTAGATAGTAAGTTTGCCACACCGGTTTAACCGGTACATGTAAGCTAGCTCACTCGGTGGAAATGGAAAAGTCACAGTACTGGTCTATTTTGTGGTTCTCATGAAACTGTTTGTCAAAATACCCATCAAGACTATGAATGTAACAGAACTGAAGCAATTTAGAAAAATAATGTTAGCACAGTAAATTTAGAACGTTGTTTATTTGAAATTTGCCTATTTGAATGGTAGTTGCATTTAGGATTGAAAAAGTGTAATTTTGACGGCAAAGGCTGTCCATACCTGTCACCCGATCACTCCAGATCAGTGTAAATTGGGAAATCTTCTACCTGTTGTGCGCCTAGTTTACTGAATGTGGCCAGTATTATGGAAAATGACATATTCAAAGTGTCATCTACCAACATACTGACACGAAAAAATTAAAACAGTTCTTTATTTAAGACGCCACCCACACGTTGATGTAAGACGCACGAAATACGAATTGCGACCCACCCCTTGTTTGCCTGGCTGGACGCGCAGCTTGCCTGGTTCCGCGTCCTATGTCGTAACTAGTATGACAGCCCTCTTCGCGCGGTATCCATCGTTACGCAGGGGGCGAGTCAGGCTGCGCACTGAACAAAAAGCACGTGTTCGTTTGTTTGTCCCCAAAATGCCAGGCCGGAAGTAGAACCCGCGAGAGCTGCATTAAACCTGAAGGCCGATAAATGCTGACCCCAACCGCCCTGCTGCCCATGCAATCGACAATCGTTGCCATAGCCACATTTTCTAGAATAATGAAACATGACGTCACGCCGTAAAGCATTGTAGTTATAGCTTTAAATGGCCCGCCTACCTGCCTAGTTGACTTGTTGCACGTGCCATGTGTCTTGGCAACGATATATGGTATCAAACAGGCGACTGGCCAACTATATGTGGAAAGGCTTGCGATTTGCGGACAGTCAGTTCCAAAATGCGTTACCTGGATCGTTGTAAGCGCCATCTAGCGAGTGGCGAATTTGTTGGAGTACGAGCGCCGCCTAGAGGCAGTTATATTAGGTTGCTATGAGAAATTATGTAAACACAACAGCGAAGCATGTCAGAATGGATGAATGGATGAATCGAACTAGATAACTGCATAGATGGTATGTTTATAAGTAATTGCTTGGTTGTGAAATAATGTCTATATTTTGCGTAAGATTGAATGTAATGGTATACCTATGTGACTGCATAATTTAAATGTTCAACATTAATCTTGTCAGGGAAGTTTGAGCGATAATATAAGGGATTATCGACTAGCAAAATGTATTTCTTTATTATAGTTTACGTGGAGATTGGTGACGATCTGGTGACGGTTGAGCATAAGAAAGCCATGGAGACTCCTGATGTCAGCTGAGCATAAGAAAGCCAGTGGAGAAGACAAACCTAACCAAGAATGTATATTATATGAATTTGAGAATAAACCAATATAGATACTCTAGAGTAACACTATCAGTTTTACATCATCGTTATTTGTATTTGACGTTAAGCAACGTTACAATCGTTGCATGCGGAAATTAAACCAAAGAAGCAGAGAAGAGAAAACGCCTTAAATTAAGTAACAGCGCGAGATTTGCATGGCGCTAGGAATTTTATTGGCCCTTCATTAAGCTGTAGCGGCCTCGGGCGGATAATGAAAATTGGCGGGCTGCTACTGCTTGATGAAGGGCCTCATTGTGCCTCATGGAACAAAACGTCACCGAGCTCAGCGGATAGGAAGGGGTCTGGAAGGGGTAAATGGTGACACGCGACACAGACATGTTATACAAATGGACCATCGACATTGACCCCGACATCCCGACACTGAAGATATGAAAAAGCGACATCGACGCAGATTTTGGAGAAAAAAAACCCACACGTAACGTGGTGAAAAATCGACCTTCGATACAACCCAAAACAACTGACTTCTTGCGTTGAATGTCGGATTAGACGAAACATCTCTAGACTATTATGTGGGAGGTTTTCCCTCAGTGTCGTGACTCATGCACCTTCAGTCCATATTGACGCCCCAAAAACATTCTGGCAGTAATCAGTCGTGTACGGCTTAGTGTCCATGGTGTAGGCGTGGGGTGGGTTGGTTGATTGATTATTCAGGACGCTTTAACCACTTTTGGTCATATCGCGTCAATGGGAGAAAGAAGGGAGAGTGGAGCCATGTCCCCCGGGGGTAACTCTTTACGAAGAAAGACATGAGATCTTTATCCTGCGACCACAAAGACATGGCCACAGCGGGTCGCGAACCACCGATCCACGGGCCGTTAGGCTCTCAGGTAATCAGAGCGCTCAAGGCGAGCGCTCTAGCCCACTGAGCTGTCGCGCCGGCCCCGCGTGGAGTGGGGAAGCGGAGGGGGTAGTTCCATTTCTATATTGACATTAATAAACTTAATTAAGTCCCCCACCCTCTGCCACTGTGGCACAGGACATCCCATGGCGGGCGGTTCGGTTTGATGTGATGGCACTCAATAATCAGGGCAGGTCTGACGGGATGGGGGGGGGGGGAGGTGGCAGGGGGAGGTCGTGGTGGGGGGTGGGAGGTGGGAGGTCGAGAGTGGGGGGCGAGCAGCGATGGAATGATGAGTCGAGGATTAGACCATTGTCGAGACAACCTTCTCTGCAACTTAGAACCCACTTATCTTCTCCCGTTTGATATCCCACCATCCTGATATATATATATAACCCGTCACTGTATTCCATGCAGCGCCGCCAGCTCAGGGCTGGCCACCCCCGGGCTAGGTTGTGTCCCTCGCAGCCTGACTCCCGGCCTCCTCTCCACCACCACCCAACGCCCCAGCCTCCTCCCCACCTCTCCCACCACTCCCTCCCCCAGCCTCCTCTCCACCACCACCCCCAGCCTCCTCTCCACCACTACCACCCCCTCCTCTCCAACCCCTCTTCCCCCAGCCTCCTGTCCACCACTACCGCCACCCCCTCCCCCAGACTCCTCTGCGCCACCCCCACCACCCCCTCCCCCAGCCTCCTCTCCACCACCACCCCCATGCCTCCGCCACCACCACCGGCTAGCCTCCTCTCCACCACCACCCTCACCGCCACTCCCCCAGCCTCTTCTCCTCCACTACCCCCAGCCTGCTCTCCATCCCCACCACCCCCACCACCCTCCACCAAGCCCCGGTAACACCCAGCCTCTCTTCAAACACTAACATGGCCGCTTGAAAGGTCACGTGTTCCATATATGGACGTCACTCTGGAGGGCATCACGTGACGCGAGTCTCGGGGCGTTACGGGGCGTCCTGGCACCGCGGGGGGGGGTGAAGGGGGGCTGAGGGGCGGGCAAGGGGCGGGCAGGGGGCGGATGAAGGCAAGGGGGGCTGAGGGGTGGGGAATGTATGAGTGTCGGGCTGTGTGTGGGTGGGCCGGTGGCGGGGGTATGAGGCCTGGTGGAGATTGGAAGGGGGTAGAGGGAGGGGGGGGGGGGGTGGCAGACCGAGGGTAAGCGATATATGATGCTATGGAGGCATTGGGAGGAGGCTAGATATAGGCCATGGAGGGTGGGGTGGGGATAGAGCGAGGGTGAGGGTGGTATGGGGCTATGGAGGTATTGGGAGGAAGGAGGCTAGATATAGGGCATGGAGGGTGGGGTGGAGGACAGGAAACGGTGGGGGAGGAGGGGGGGGGGGGGGGGTACCGTGTGGGTGGTGAGTGCATCTTGGCCATACAAAAGCATCCACCACAGGATGGACGCCCACGAGGCAAGGACCCTGACGGGGGCTCAGCCCCAACAGTCTATGTCAACGCCGCAGCTGCAGCCGTGAGGAAACACCGAAAACAGGTCAAATCCCGATAAATAATAAACAATAGCGGATGACCAATATAAAAATACCAAAAGCAGATCAATCTAATTACGGTGTAGAAGACATGTAATACAACCCCTGCGCATAATATGGGCAAATTTGCTATTTGAACTATAAATCAAAACGTTCCTACTCACAGGTAAACTAATATCGTCGTTATTTAACATAATTTATGCAATATTGTCGATTCACAGCGATGCCCCAGGCCATTCATACTGGCTTCAACTATCTACCGACTGACCATTGCCAGTGCGTCCCGACTGTCTGTCTGTCTGTGTGTCTGTCGGTCGTTATGCCACCGATAGGCCACAGGCCTCGGCGCATCAGAATCAGACTCAGAATCAGTGTCATTTATTAGATCATTACAGTGATTTCGTTGAAATGATACAGTCATACAATATTGTTCTAATCATACAGTTGTCACAGTACGTAGTTGCACGATTGACGATAGCATAACACATACATCATTTACTTCAGCTTGATAAATTAGGACTCAAATGAAGGAAGCTAAAAAAAAAACCCCATCTTTCTTGAAATATATTTGACTGCCCTCTCATTAGTAGGATGTGTTTCTCGATTACAGTGCATTAATGTGTAACACATAATACATCCAAATAGCATACGTTTAATGATCAGGGGACGTATTCATAATCCCCTCGTAAGTTACGCACAAAAAGTGCGTTTTCGTCTTAGCCCCACCAGCTCGTTCTGATGTGGCTCATGATTCCGAAATCCTCTTCAATAGAATGTTATCACTTTCTTAATTCAGAAAATCCACTTCTTGGCTGAGTACTTATGTATTTTGAACCCGATAATCGCTCGAGAAATCTTCCACTTAGCGCTAAGTCTAGTGGCGTAGCCTAAGTAGTGATTATGAATACGGCACCTGCAGGATACCCCCATTGAGACCTGTGCGGCCGCTAAACTAAATAGCTTTTTTTCCTTACTCGTGAGTATGAACTTGACAATCATAGCGGATGCTCACTCGGGAGGTACAAGTGAGAAGTACTCATCTCTGAAATTGACAACAAAGTGACATGCTGCTTTGTTTGTCCGACTTGTTTGTCCGACATAACACACGTGGAAGACCTTTTTTCACCACACGGTTGGACAAAAGCAATAGTGACGTCAGTAAATGATTAGACCTGGATCGGTCTATTGGGCCAATTAGGAAACCTCCAGTGACAATGAAATCAGGTTTGATAATAAAGCATATGTCTCCCCATCTACAGGTATCCACGACATACTTGTCAACCTGCACCTCACCCCGCTTACCAAGTGAGCTCTAACGGCAGGTGGATCGGTGGTTCGAGCCTCGATGTGGTCATGTCTGTGTGGTCGCAGGATAAAGATCCTTCTTCTTAAGGAGTAGGGGGATACCCCCCGGGGACAAGGCTCCGCTCTTCCCTTCCTTCACCCATTGACGCGATATGACCAGAATTGGCGAAAGCGTCCTGAATGTGCAACCAACCGTTGATAAAATACCTACAAAATCGTTAAAACCTGTTCAGAATGTAATTTTTTTCAGTGCGCAATAATAGAGGGGTTTGGCCCTACTTCTCGTTGCTGGGTTTGGCACACACGTGCCACGTGGACAACGACACGTGACAACTAAAATGGCGGCACCAACACAGACCGGAAGTGAGTTCCCCAACCCTCTCTTCTCCCGCCCCGCCCACTATCGGCCACAACCCTCTCTTCTTCACGCCCCACCCACCATCGGCCCCAACCCTCTCATCTTCCCGCTCCACCCACCATCGGCCCCAACCCTCTCTTCTTCCCGACCCACCCACCAGCGGCTCCAACTCTCTCTTCTTTCCGCCCCACCCACCATTGGCCCCAACCCTCTCTTCTTCCCGCTCCACCCACCATCGGCCTCAACCCTCTGTTCTTCCCGCCCCACCCACCATCGGCCCCAACCCTCTCTTCTTCCCGCCCCACCCACCATCGGCCCCAACCCTCTCTTCTTCCCGCCCCACCCACCATCGGCCCCAACCCTCTCTTCTTCCCGCCCCACCCACCATCGCCCCCAACCCTCTCTTCTTCCCGCTCCACCCACCATCGGCCCCAACCCTCTCTTCTTCCCGCTCCACCCACCATCGGCCCCAACCCTCTCTTCTTCCCGCTCCACCCACCATCGGCCCCAACCCTCTCTTCTTCCCGCCCCACCCACCATCGGCCCCAACCCTCTCTTCTTCCCGACCCACCCACCAGCGGCTCCAACTCTCTCGTCTTTCCGCTCCACCCACCATTGGCCCCAACCCTCTCTTCTTCCCGCTCCACCCACCATCGGCCTCAACCCTCTCTTCTTCCCGCCCCACCCACCATCGGCCCCAACCCTCTCTTCTTCCCGCCCCCACCACCATCGGCCCCAACCCTCTCTTCTTCCCGCCCGACCCACCATCGGCCCCAACCCTCTCTTCTTCCCGCTCCACCCACCATCGGCCCCAACCCTCTCTTCTTCCCGCTCCACCCACCATCGGCCTCAACCCTCTCTTCTTCCCGCCCCACCCACCATCGGCCCCAACCCTCTCTTCTTCCCGCCCCCACCACCATCGGCCCCAACCCTCTCTTCTTCCCGCCCGACCCACCATCGGCCCCAACCCTCTCTTCTTCCCGCTCCACCCACCATCGCCCCCAACCCTCTCTTCTTCCCGCTCCACCCACCATCGGCCCCAACCCTCTCTTCTTCCCGCTCCACCCACCATCGGCCCCAACCCTCTCTTCTTCCCGCTCCACCCACCATCGGCCCCAACCCTCTCTTCTTCCCGCCCCACCCACCATCGGCCCCAACCCTCTCTTCTTCCCGCCCCACCCACCATCGGCCCCAACCCTCTCTTCTTCCCGCCCCACCCACCATCGGCCCCAACCCTCTCTTCTTCCCGCCCCACCCACCATCGCCCCCAACCCTCTCTTCTTCCCGCTCCACCCACCATCGGCCCCAACCCTCTCTTCTTCCCGCTCCACCCACCATCGGCCCCAACCCTCTCTTCTTCCCGCTCCACCCACCATCGGCCCCAACCCTCTCTTCTTCCCGCCCCACCCACCATCGGCCCCAACCCTCTCTTCTTCCCGACCCACCCACCAGCGGCTCCAACTCTCTCTTCTTTCCGCTCCACCCACCATTGGCCCCAACCCTCTCTTCTTCCCGCTCCACCCACCATCGGCCTCAACCCTCTCTTCTTCCCGCCCCACCCACCATCGGCCCCAACCCTCTCTTCTTCCCGCCCCCACCACCATCGGCCCCAACCCTCTCTTCTTCCCGCCCGACCCACCATCGGCCCCAACCCTCTCTTCTTCCCGCTCCACCCACCATCGGCCCCAACCCTCTCTTCTTCCCGCTCCACCCACCATCGGCCTCAACCCTCTCTTCTTCCCGCCCCACCCACCATCGGCCCCAACCCTCTCTTCTTCCCGCCCCCACCACCATCGGCCCCAACCCTCTCTTCTTCCCGCCCGACCCACCATCGGCCCCAACCCTCTCTTCTTCCCGCTCCACCCACCATCGCCCCCAACCCTCTCTTCTTCCCGCTCCACCCACCATCGGCCCCAACCCTCTCTTCTTCCCGCTCCACCCACCATCGGCCCCAACCCTCTCTTCTTCCCGCTCCACCCACCATCGGCCCCAACCCTCTCTTCTTCCCGCCCCACCCACCATCGGCCCCAACCCTCTCTTCTTCCCGACCCACCCACCAGCGGCTCCAACTCTCTCTTCTTTCCGCTCCACCCACCATTGGCCCCAACCCTCTCTTCTTCCCGCTCCACCCACCATCGGCCTCAACCCTCTCTTCTTCCCGCCCCACCCACCATCGGCCCCAACCCTCTCTTCTTCCCGCCCCCACCACCATCGGCCCCAACCCTCTCTTCTTCCCGCCCGACCCACCATCGGCCCCAACCCTCTCTTCTTCCCGCTCCACCCACCATCGGCCCCAACCCTCTCTTCTTCCCGCTCCACCCACCATCGGCCCCAACCCTCTCTTCTTCCCGCCCCACCCACCATCGGCCCCAACCCTCTCTTCTTCCAGCCCCACCCACCATCGGCCTCAACCCTCTCTTCTTCCCGCCCCACCCACCATCGGCTCCAACCCATTCCCCTCCCGCCACAAACACCCATTACCCCCGTGAGGTCACCACCCCTTTCCCGCACCGACCATTGTTTGCCTTTGTTTGCCCTTCCGTCCACCCCAACCCAATGACCCTTTAATTTCCTCCCCTCCCTCCCCCCTTGCCTTCACATATAATGCAATATGGGAAAATTGACACCCCCCTCCTCACGCCCTAATCCTCCACCTGTCTCACCCTGTGTCACCCCACTACCTGCCCGCAAACCCATCCCCTTCCGGTCCACGATGCATCCCAACCAATCTCCATGCTAAGTGAACCGCCAGGTGGCGCCACGTCAGCCGACACATGTCGCCATCCAAGCACAAACCCCGCGCCAGATCCAGCCTTGTGACCCTCTCATTGGAATAGAATAAGCGGCATTACCGTCCGCTGTCTGTTAAAAAAAAAAAAAGCCTGGATATTGCTGGATATGGGGCACAGCACTAGAGGGCCATCAGGGGGCAGAGACACAAATGGATTAACAATGAAACGATCCAGGGGAGGGGGATGGGGGGGGGGGAGCAGGAGCTAAAAGCCGAACACTATTAATGGCGGCGATACACGCTCTGGTGCAGGTGTGTACTCAGTCAACTCGTACCCCTCTGTCACTCCTTATCTCAGTCAACTCGTACCCTTCTGTCACTCCCTCTGTCTCAGTCAAGTGGTACCCTTCTGTCACTCCCTATGTCTCAGTCAACTCGTACTCTTCTGTCGCTTTGTCAGTCCTAATCAACTCGTACCCTTCTGTCACTCTGTCTGTCTCAGTCAACTCGTACCCTTGTGTCACTTCGTCTGTCTCAGTCAACTCGTACACTTCTGTCACTCTGTCTCAGTCAACTCGTACCCTTCTGTCACTCTGTCAGTCCTAGTCAACTCGTACCCTTGTGTCACTTCGACTGTCTCAGTCAACTCGTACCCTTCTTTCACTCTGTCTCAGTCAACTCGTACCATTCTGTCACACTGTCTGTCTCAGTCAACTCGTACCCTTGTGTCACTTCGTCTCAGTCAACTCGTACCCTTCTGTCACTCTATCTGTCTCAGTCAACTCGTACCTTTCCATCACTCCGTCTGTCTCAGTCAACTCGTACCCACCTATCACTGCTCTCTTGTTCTGTTGCTATCCCCCCACCCTCTCTATCCCTTGCTTTCTCCTGATCCCTCTTCACCGGTCCGCTTGTACCCCCCCCCCCCACCCGCACCCTGCGCCCCACCCGACCAATCACTCACCCCTCTACATACCACCAAGCCCTAAATATTAACAAAAAACGTTTCCCCAAAAGTTCATCAGCAACTCAAATATTGATGGTCGCCATTGTTCAGCTACATTATTCCCGAATCGCCCCATTACAGAGCATCATGTACAGACCGCACCGAGCAACACGACCTGGTGCCCTGTATGCGGCCAGGCGTGGAACCAGCCAGCATCAACGGCTGAATCTCTCTTGCCGGGGGCGCCACAGAAAAGGCAACTCCATAAATCAGGTAATTCGTTCCCGAGGAGGTGGGTTCCCTAGGGAAGAGGGCGGGGGTGGGGGGGGGGGGGACGGGAGGGTCAGTTATGACAGATTTAACCGGCTACTACTAAAACACGAATATAGGGGGCGATAATGGGGGTCTAAGGACGGGCCGGATAACCGAGCCATAGAGAATGAATCCCTGGTCATCAGATTCCTATTGATCGCAGGGCTCTTCAAAGCCCGAATTAGACAATTATTACAAAAGGCCGATTTCAGGCAACAGGAACCAAAAAATGACTTGTAATTTAACCTCCCAGGAATTTTTTTTTTCCATATTTTATGTGACTTCCGCATGCCTTCGGGATTTGGAAACGTTCAAACAACCTGGCAACCTTAGCATGCGTGGGTAGTGCATTGGGCCCTGGCGGGGCGGATTCAAACCCAGCCTTTTAGGGCCGAAATTTTTATAATTTATACTATTTAACATATGAAAACCAAAACCAGTCCCCCCCCCCCCCCACACCCCTCCTATCCAGCACATCTGGATCCGCCCCTGCCTGGGGTGGGGGCGGGGCTTACGATAATTATGCATCCCATGCGTATGTGAATAGTCAAGGGCGGATCCAATGTTGAAAAGGTGTGTGTAAAGGGGGGGGGGGACTTTGGGTGGGGTGCATGAGCTCTCCGGAAGATTCGCACCGGTTGGGGAATCGGGGCGGGGGGGGGGGGGTGGCGGTAGACAAACAAATGGATGGGCAGGCTACAACAAAATAGGGGGTCCAATGGGGTACAATTTGATCAATAACGGGCCTCGACCCTCCACAATCTGCCAACCGGAGTGACTCTACAGCCATTGCCCAAGCATCACACAAGCCTTAACGGCGTCCTACAATGTCCCTAATGGAGGAAGCGAATGTCACACCTGACTCGTCTCGCTGTCTTCACTATATCTTCTTAATCTCGTCAGTATCTCTCTTCGAGTTTGGGGTTCTCCTGTCGACTTTACCAATCACATGAAAGGTAAATGGTATAAACGAAATAGCCCCCCCCCCCACCCCACCGCCCATTTACTTGACTATTAACGCCCCCCCGCCCCCCCCCCATTCGCCTGACCCTATCCCCCACCCCCACCCTCCCCCCTAATCCGCCACCCACCAGGCCAGAGGAACTTCGCACCTGAAAACCTAGCTCTTAACAAGAGGATGAGAGACCATACCATATACGGCACTCGACACACAGACAGACACAGGACATATGCCCCCACCCCTCCCCCGCCCTCCTCCTTTTTATAATTACCAGCAGGGGATGAGGTGGTAACAAAGGCGGCTGGGACACGCCGTCCTCAGGCCCCGGGGGGTGTGTTCTCCATAGTCATTACCGCGTCGTCTGGGAGCGAAGTCTCCATGCATACACGGCGCAAAATAAAGTAACAGACAGCTAACGCCGTAATGGGAAAAGGGACAAAAGCACCCGGCAGATAATTTCAGGCGCTGATTACGGCCAGAGTGATCACGTGACTGCTCCCGTGACTGTCCGAGAACAGGCCTAACGGGGGTTCCGCTGCGCAGGGCATCATGGGAAGGCGCCACGTCGCCACGTCGCCACGTCGCCCGCGCGCAGACAACTCGTACCCGAGGTGTAAAAACCAGAGGCAAAGCTGCCTCATCCCGAGCGACAAACCGCGGGCACATTTAACCCAAGACGAGTCGTCACCCGATACGTTGAGACACCCCACACCCCAATCAGACCTACACCGGCCAGACCTACACCGGCCAGACCTACACCGGCCAGACTTACACCGGCTAGACCCACACCAACCAGACCCACACCCTCCTGACCCACACCCACCAGACCCACACCAACCAGACCCACACCAACCAGACCCACACCAACCAGACCCACAACAACCAGACCCACACCAACCAGACCCGCACCAACCAGACCCACACCAACCAGACCCACAACAACCAGACTCGCACCAACCAGACCCGCACCAACCAGACCCACACCAACCAGACCCGCACCAACCAGACCCACACCAACCAGACCCACACCAACCAGACCCACACCAACCAGACCCGCACCAACCAGACCCACACCAATCAGACCCACACCAACCAGACCCGCACCAACCAGACCCACACCAATCAGACCCACACCAACCAGACCCACACCAACCAGACCCACACCAACCAGACCCGAACCAACCAGACCCGCACCAACCAGACCCACAACAACCAGACCCGCACCAACCAGACCCGCACCAACCAGACCCACACCAATCAGACCCACACCAACCAGACCCACACCAACCAGACCCGCACCAACCAGACCCACACCAACCAGACCCACAACAACCAGACTCGCACCAACCAGACCCGCACCAACCAGACCCACACCAACCAGACCCGCACCAACCAGACCCGCACCAACCAGACCCGCACCAACCAGACCCGCACCAACCAGACCCGCACCAACCAGACCCGCACCAACCAGACCCGCACCAACCAGACCCGCACCAACCAGACCCGCACCAACCAGACCCGCACCAACCAGACCCACACCAACCAGACCCGCACCAACCAGACCCGCACCAACCAGACCCGCACCAACCAGACCCACACCAACCAGACCCGCACCAACCAGACCCGCACCAACCAGACCCGCACCAACCAGACCCGCACCAACCAGACCCACACCAACCAGACCCGCACCAACCAGACCCACACCAACCAGACCCGCACCAACCAGACCCGCACCAACCAGACCCGCACCAACCAGACCCGCACCAACCAGACCCACACCAACCAGACCCGCACCAACCAGACCCGCACCAACCAGACCCGCACCAACCAGACCCGCACCAACCAGACCCGCACCAACCAGACCCGCACCAACCAGACCCGCACCAACCAGACCCGCACCAACCAGACCCACACCAACCAGACCCACACCAATCAGACCCGCACCAACCAGACCCGCACCAACCAGACCCACACCAACCAGACCCACAACAACCAGACCCGCACCAACCAGACCCGCACCAATCAGACCCACACCAATCAGACCCACACTGACCAGGTTAAGGTACACCTGCCCTGAGATCCCGACCCCCGAACCTTGCGGAGCGTGAGTCCTTGTAACAATGTTTATATACACGAAACCTCCTCGATCCCTGGAGCAGCAAAGAATGCGGGGCCGCCCATCCGTTAAGACACACCTTTACCCCCCGCCCCCGCCCCCGCCAACACCCCCCCTCCAGTTTTTCCGCAAACACGTCTCCCACCCTCCTCTCCCCGGGCCCAGCCCCGCCCCCCCCCCCCCCCCCTTCCACACTCCCGTGATACCACGCGATATATAGGAAGCCGTGCCCTCGCGGGGAAAGCCTTCGGATCTGTGAGTGGGAGAGGGGGGGGGGGTGAGGTGTGAGTGTTGTGGGGGGAGGGGTAGCCGGTGTACCCCCCCCCCTCGCCCCCCCGACCAGCGCCCACCCTACACCGCTCATCACTGTGAACACCCGCGCGCCAGGGGTGCCATCACGGCTTGGACACCCGCTGATCTACAACCCCTCCCCTTCTGACCCTGACCCTGCTCCCTGACCAGGCCGCTAAAAGCCTAAAAGCTGAAGATAGATTTTGATCTCTAGCATTACGAGATGGATGGTTTGCGATCGTTACAGAAGTACTGACCGAACCAGTTATATGTACCACTACTGCCCCGCGGCTACAAACCGTACCCCATTTATGTCTGACGAGCAAAAGCAGCAGCGGTGTACTTGTTAAATGATGTGGGTCCATAGCGTAATGTGCCGAGTACTTGTTAAACGATGTGGGTCCATAGCGTAATGTGCCGAGTACTTGTTAAATGGCGTTAGTACCATAGCGTCATGTACCGATTACTTGTTAAATGGTGTTAGTACCATAGCGTAATGTAACGAGTACTTGTTAAATGGTTTTAGTACCATAGAGTAATGTACCGAGGATTTGTTAAATGGTGTTAGTGCCATAGCGTAATGTACCGAGTGCTTGCTAAGTAGTGTTAGTACCATGGCGTAATGTACCGAGTACTCGTTAAATGGTGTTATTACCATAGCGTAATGTACCGAGTACTTGTTAAATTGGGTTAGTACAATAGCGTAATGTACCGAGTACTTGTTAAATTGGGTTAGTACAATAGCGTAATGTACCGAGTACTCGTTAAATGGTGTTAGTACCATAGCGTAATGTACCGAGTACTTGTTAAGTAGTGTTAGTACCATAGCGTAATATACCGAGTACTTGCTAAATGGTTTTAGTACCATAGCGTAATGTATCGAGTACTTGTTAAATGGCGTTAGTACCATAGCGCAATGTACCGAGTACTTGTTAAATGGTTTTAGTACCATAGCGTTATGTACCGAGTACATGTTAAGTAGTGTTAGTACTATAGCGTAATGTACCGAGTACTCGTTAAATGGTGTTAGTACCATAGCGTAATGTGCCGAGTACTTGTTAAGTAGTGTTAGTACCATAGCGTAATATACCGAGTACTTGTTAAATGGTTTTAGTACCATAGCGTAGTGTATCGAGTACTCGCTAAATGGTGTTAGTACCATAGCGTAATATACCGAGTACTTGTTAAATGGTGTTAGTACCATAGCGTAATGTACCGAGTACTTGTTAAATGGTGTTAGTACCATAGCGTAATGTAACGAGTACTTGTTAAATGGTTTTAGTACCATAGAGTAATGTACCGAGGATTTGTTAAATGGTGTTAGTGCCATAGCGTAATGTACCGAGTGTTTGCTAAGTAGTGTTAGTACCATGGCGTAATGTACCGAGTACTTGTTAAATTGGGTTAGTACCATGGCGTAATGTACCGAGTACTCGTTAAATGGTGTTAGTACCATAGCGTAATGTACCGAGTACTTGTTAAGTAGTGTTAGTACCATAGCGTAATATACCGAGTACTTGTTAAATGGTTTTAGTACCATAGCGTAATGTATCGAGTACTCGCTAAATGGTGTTAGTACCATAGCGTAATATACCGAGTACTTGTTAAATGGTGTTAGTACCATAGCGTAATGTACCGAGTACTTGTTAAATGGCGTTAGTACCATAGCGTAATGTATCGAGTACTTGTTAAATGGCGTTAGTACCATAGCCCAATGTACCGAGTACTTGTTAAATGGTTTAAGTACCATATAGCGTAATGTACCGAGTACTTGCTAAATGGTGTTAGTACCATAGCGTAATGTACCGAGTACTTGTTAAGTCGTGTTAGTACCATAGCGTAATGTACCGAGTACTTGTTAAATGGTGTTAGTACCATAGCGCAATGTACCCAGTACTGGTTCAATGGCGGCATTCATTAGTACCATAGTGATTCATAATACGGTCGGGTCAACCAGAACTGCTTGCGCGTAGTCATGATACCACGACAATATGGATTCATTATACTCCTACAATACGTATTCAGGATACCACTCAAATACGAATACATGATACCACTAAAATACGGATTCACGATACCACTACAATACGGATGTATGATACCACTAGAATACGGATTCCTCGTGCAACTATAAAGCAGATTCCTGATACCACAATCCGGAGAAAGCACGGACGGGAAGAACAGATGAATGTGATCTGTTTAGCATAATAACCAGCAGGGGCCAGTTTCACGAAACCTTCGTACCGTACGTTACACGTAGCCCATATACGAAGGTTCGTATGAGAACTGTACATGCGTTTCACGAAGCCTTCGTACCTCCTTCGTATTTTGTATGGCTAAAGCCCATCGTACGAACCTTCGTACCATATGTTTTTAACGCCGGAAGTGAAAGAAGTACCAATGCGCATGTGATAAACGCATGCAATTTTCCATGAAAACATTTAATCGAATCGAAGAAGGGCCTTTGACGTAAGCTTTTGCATAAATCTAGTGTTTTTGCCGTTGCCAACAAGATATGCATATGGCATTGCGTCGAGTGCGAGATGGGTTTATCTCAGCAAAGGCTCCAAAATCCTGCTTGAGCCTTTAGGCGAAGGCAGGATTTCGAAGATGCGTGCTGAGATAAACCCATCTCGCACGAGAAGCAATGCCATATGTATTTTCTCGCTCGAATAGAACTTCAAACGTCGCCATTAAGTCAACACGGAAATCTAACGATGACAATGATACTCACAACTGCACCTAAATATTTGGTCGAAATCATAACAGTGGCGCTCAATAGGGCTATAAAGTCTCGTTCGCTTAGACTTCCGGTTTAGTCATTTTGGGGACAAACAAACGAAGCACGTGTTCGGAACGAGTTTAGAATCTCTGCGCACACTGGTATTCTCACTATCTGTGACGTAGGTGTGACGTGTATGTTACGCAAAGAGAGAGACTGGGAACCAGACTACCTGCGCAAAAGCCAGGCGCCGAGGGGTGGGTCCATTGCGGAAGGCCTAGCGATATGATTGAAAATATTTAAGAAATAAAGCTTCACAAGACGGATAGACGACACATTTTTTATTCGTTTGCGCCATCACAATGATGAATATTTGTTACGACGGGACAATACGACTGAGAAATTAACGTTTTTTTGCATTTCCTACGAAAACGAGGCATTATGACGTCAGACGGATTCTCCCCGGTGACAACGTTGGCGCTACGCTTCAAACAGAAAACTTACAAAAATGAAGATACTTGGTCTTTTTGTGAACCAAAAGTGACACGAAAACATCCAACTGGTCTTATTGTATCTTTACCATGTGGTTTAATGACGCATCCGTTTGCTGTTACTCCATGTACTGCACATTTTGACAGCGGAATGGTTAAGTCGATCCCTTGCTCTCGCCATTTTTGTTACCGCGGAGGCACGCGAACGTCTGTGACGTCACTCGCTGTTTTTGAGGAACTTGCAAAAGCCCGGGTGCAGGGATAAATTTAGAACGTTATTTTTAGCTTTCGCGTGTTTTGAAGACGGATTTTTCCTTGTATATTCCCAAAGTTCTGCGCTTCATCGCCTCGAAATATTTTAACGTATATCTCCCATAGCCATGTTTAATGGTACTCATAGTCTTTAGAAAAAACCTGGAAAGAAATTGACTTATAGCTTCCTATACTTCAACATGGAGCACGTGTGTTTGTTTGTCCCCAAAACTGAAGTCTCGCGGCCCGATCGCGAGAACTGTATAGCCCTATAGCACCTGTAACTAAGTGTTGCGCGCGACGTGTTTCCTTGGAGATATGACGTCGTCAAAGTGATTACGCCTCTGCGGCGGAGATAGGCCTAACGAACATATTGTTTTAGGCAAAACTGGTATCTATTTGTTAAATGAACCTTTTGTTTTCGTAAATTGTGGCTGTATTTCTATAGTTGGAGTTCATATGATTCAGGTCTATAGCTATTAAGTTCGGTTGGTTTGTTGGAACTATTTATGTAAATATCAGTTACGCGCATTGATACCGCGATAACCACTGAGTGACAAGATCTGTAACGTGAATGGCGGCAGCAAAACAACGCACGATTGGAAAACTAAAATGGATCTTACACAGTAAGTTTCAGCTTTTACGCCGCCAAACTTCGCCACATCAACTAATTTGTCAAACTGTAACATAATATGATAAAATCTAAATTTCTGACACGTATACCGGGATGGGTTTTTCCCGGAACTGGTGTCAACATTGGCCACTGACAACAGAGTGCGAGAATATTAATTCGCGTCATTTTTGTATATAATTTATGCAGCTTCCACCCATTCATAATGTCCAAGGCGTCATGCGACCGTTGCTAGGATACTCGCATTGTGACGTCCTGAATATGTGGGATAGATGTTGACCTTATAAGTAACGTAGCAACGATTCCAACTTTCACAGATACCGTAGACAGAAATGTATGTCTTTATGCTGGTAGGAAGGGTGTACGATAGGGTCGAGGATGTACGAAAGAACCTACGACGTATCTTATGTTAATTAGAAGTACGAAGGCTTCGTGAAACCGGATTTACGGGTCACAATCTTCGTACGAAGGGGCGTACACGTACGCAGGCTTCGTGAAACTGGCCCCTGGTGGAGTGGCAAGTGGATGGCGGCATGCAGTGTCGGTATCATGTTGAGACACTCAATATGCGTCATGTAACTGGGTTCGCCTGGGAGGAGGGAATGGTCTGGGGTGGAGGTCGGGGGCGGGGAGGGAGAGGGAAGGGGAGGGGATGCGCGAGCTGGGGAGGTGCGGTTAACCCACGACACGTATCCGTGGGGTTGGTGGTGGGGGTAGCCGTGGGGTTGGGGGTGAGGGAGCTGGTCGCTGTGGGGGTGGGGGTCGGGGTGACCACCATGTCAGTTTAACCAACCCTTCCCCCCTTTGACTGCCCCCCCCCACCCCCCGAAGAAGATCAGACCCCATCACAAGTCGAGGTCGCCTTGGAGGTCCCGGGCACACCTGAACACTCCTATCACCTTGGTAACCGCACCCTCACCATACAGGAGCGACACGCAATGTCCACGGTATCCCCACGGAGATCTGGCTGGGGGTGATACAGGGGTGGGGAGGGGGGGGGGGGCGGGGGGCTTGAAAATAACTCACTGAGGGGCGAACGAGACCCAAAGCCATTCACCTTAAATATATACCGGCAGGAATGTGCAGAGGGCTTATAAATGGGGATCCAGCTCTGCACATGGCTCTCAGCAGACCTATACCAGTCCATTAAAGGCGTTGACTATCAAGCTGTCCAATTGCTCCACCTCAGCGACACATTAAATTGATGGAACCGATGCAATATAGTTTACTTGAAGTAAGATAAATAGGTGTTTTAGGCCACATTTGTGCAAGCAATGGATATACCGAGTCAAGGAACCTCCCGTGAGGTTGAGATCAACTGCCTGGGATCCGATCCCAGGACCTACTGGTCTGCGGTCTAGTGCGCTAACCACTACACTAGGGGGGCCCCCAGGACCTATTGATCTGTGGTCTAGTGCGCTAACCACTACACTAGGGAGGCCCCCAGGACCTATTGTTCTGTGGTCTAGTGCGATAACCACTACACAAGGGAGGCCCACAGGACCTATTGTTCTGTGGTCTAGTGCGATAACCACTACACCAGGGAGGCCCCCGGGACCTATTGTTCTGTGGTCTAGTGCGCTAGCCACTACACCACTGAGGCCCACAGGACCTATTGTTCTGCGGTCTTGTGCGCTAACCACTACACCAGGGAGGCCCACAGGACCTATTGTTCTGTGGTCTAGTGCGATAACCACTACACCAGGGAGGACCACAGGACCTATTGGTCTGTGGTCTAATGCGCTAACCACTACACCAGGGAGGCCACCATGATCTATTGATCTGCGGTCTAGTGCGCTAACCACTACACCAGGGAGGTCCCCAGGACCCACTGATCTGCGATTTAGTGCGCTAACCACTACACCAGAGAGATCCCCAGGACCTATTGGTCTGTGGTCTAGTGCGATAACCAATACACCAGGGAGACCCCCAGGACCTATTGTTCTGTGGTCTAGTGCGATAACCACTACACCAGGGAGGCCACCATGATCTATTGATCTGCGGTCTAGTGCGATAACCAATACACCAGGGAGGCCCCTAGGACCTATTGTTCTGTGGTCTAGTGCGATAACCACTACAACAGGGAGACCCCCAGGACCTATTGTTCTGTGGTCTAGTGCGATAACCAATACACCAGGGAGAACCCCAGGACCTATTGTTCTGTGGTCTAGTGCGATAACCAATACAACAGGGAGACCCCCAGGACCTATTGTTCTGTGGTCTAGTGCGATAACCAATACACCAGGGAGGCCCCCAGGACATATTGTTCTGTTGTCTAGAGCGATAACTACTACAGCAAGGAGAACCCCAGGACCTATTGTTCTGTGGTCTAGTGCGATAACCACTACAGCAGGGAGACCCCCAGGACCTATTGTTCTGTTGTCTAGTGCGATAACCACTACAGCAGGGAGACCCACAGGACCTATTGTTCTGTGGTCTAGTGCGATAACCACTACAGCAGGGAGACCCACAGGACCTATTGTTCTGTGGTCTAGTGCGATAACCACTACAACAGGGAGACCCCCAGGACCTATTGTTCTGTGGTCTAGTGCGATAACCAATACACCAGGGAGACCCCCAGGACCTATTGTTCTGTGGTCTAGTGCGATAACCACTACAACAGGGAGACCCCCAGGACCTATTGTTCTGTGGTCTAGTGCGATAACCAATACACCAGGGAGACCCCCAGGACCTATTGTTCTGTGGTCTAGTGCGATAACCAATACACCAGGGAGACCCCCAGGACCTATTGTTCTGTGGTCTAGTGCGATAACCAATACACCAGGGAGAACCCCAGGACCTATTGTTCTGTGGTCTAGTGCGATAACCAATACACCAGGGAGACCCCTCCAGCTTGTTGATAAAGATTCATCGTCACAGAAGGAGACTTATGGTCATAAGTAATATTGGTTGGTTTTAAGCAGGACGTTTAGCCTCATATTGCGACAATAGGAAGAGAGGAGCCATGTCATCTATAGTAAGCCCCTACTCTTGGCGAAGATCTTCATTCTGTACAGACATAAACATCTGCACAGGTGGGATTCGAATCAAGCACCGGCCGATTGGGCTGAACAAGTAGCTAGATAACGATCTGGTATGGTTTCCGTGGAAGGCGCTGTAATTCTCAAATTGTAATTCGGATTGCCTAATTTGAATCCCTGTTCGCAGACGAATGGATGTCAACCGACGATACGCAGACAAAGCACATGTGAATCGCTTGCAAAAGTCGGGGATTTTTCCCCCATGGGCTATGTCCACACACTAGAAGGTCTGCCAGAGACGGCAGTGAGCCATCCACTGGGTCTCTGGGAGGGTGGGTATGTCATGTCGTACCCACACACTGGAAGGTCTGCCAGAGATGGCAGTGAGCCATCCACTGGGTCTCTGGGAGGGTGGGTATGTCATGTCGTACCCACACACTGGAAGGTCTGCCAAAGACGGCAGTGAGCCATCCACTGGGTCTCTGGGAGGGTGGGTATGCCATGTCGTACCCACACACTGGAAGGTCTGCCAGAGACGGCAGTGAGCCATCCACTGGGTCTCTGGGAGGGTGGGTATGTCATGTCGTACCCACACACTAGAAGGTCTGCCAGAGACGGCAGTGAGCCACCCACTGGGTCTCTGGGAGGGTGGGTATGTCATGTCGTACCCACACACTGGAAGGTCTGCCAGAGATGGCAGTGAGCCATCCACTGGGTCTCTGGTAGGGTGGGTATGTCATGTCGTACCCACACACTAGAAGGTCTGCCAGAGACGGCAGTGAGCCACCCACTGGGTCTCTGGGAGGGTGGGTATGTCATGTCGTACCCACACACTGGAAGGTCTGCCAGAGACGGCAGTGAGCCATCCACTGGGTCTCTGGGAGGGTGGGTATGTCATGTCGTACCCACACACTGGAAGGTCTGCCAGAGATGGCAGTGAGCCATCCACTGGGTCTCTGGGAGGGTGGGTATGTCATGTCGTACCCACACACTAGAAGGTCTGCCAGAGACGGCAGTGAGCCACCCACTGGGTCTCTGGGAGGGTGGGTATGTCATGTCGTACCCACACACTGGAAGGTCTGCCAGAGATGGCAGTGAGCCATCCACTGGGTCTCTGGGAGGGTGGGTATGTCATGTCGTACCCACACACTAGAAGGTCTGCCAGAGACGGCAGTGAGCCACCCACTGGGTCTCTGGGAGGGTGGGTATGTCATGTCGTACCCACACACTGGAAGGTCTGCCAGAGACGGCAGTGAGCCATCCACTGGGTCTCTGGGAGGGTGGGTATGTCATGTCGTACCCACACACTGGAAGGTCTGCCAGAGATGGCAGTGAGCCATCCACTGGGTCTCTGGGAGGGTGGGTATGTCATGTCGTACCCACACACTGGAAGGTCTGCCAGAGACCGCAGTGAGCCATCCACTGGGTCTCTGGGAGGGTGGGTATGTCATGTCGTACCCACACACTGGAAGGTCTGCCAGAGACGGCAGTGAGTCATCCACTGGGTCTCTGGGAGGGTGGGTATGTCATGTCGTACCCACACACTGGAAGGTCTGCCAGAGACGGCAGTGAGCCATCCACTGGGTCTCTTGGAGGGTGGGTATGTCATGTCGTACCCACACACTGGAAGGTCTGCCAGAGACGGCAGTGAGCCATCCACTGGGTCTCTGGGAGGGTGGGTATGTCATGTCGTACCCACACACTGGAAGGTCTGCCAGAGACGGCAGTGAGCCATCCACTGGGGTTCTGGGAGGGTGGGTATGTCATGTCGTACCCACACACTGGAAGGTCTGCCAGAGATGGCAGTGAGCCATCCACTGGGTCTCTGGGAGGGTGGGTATGTCATGTCGTACCCACACACTAGAAGGTCTGCCAGAGACGGCAGTGAGCCATCCACTGGGTCTCTGGGAGGGTGGGTATGTCATGTCGTACCCACACACTGGAAGGTCTGCCAGAGATGGCAGTGAGCCATCCACTGGGTCTCTGGGAGGGTGGGTATGTCATGTCGTACCCACACACTAGAAGGTCTGCCAGAGACGGCAGTGAGCCACCCACTGGGTCTCTGGGAGGGTGGGTATGTCATGTCGTACCCACACACTAGAAGGTCTGCCAGAGACGGCAGTGAGCCATCCACTGGGTCTCTGGGAGGGTGGGTATGTCATGTCGTACCCACACACTGGAAGGTCTGCCAGAGACCGCAGTGAGCCATCCACTGGGTCTCTGGGAGGGTAGAAGGGGGAGACCTAGAGACGGCGAAGCACCTGAGGGTTCGTCCGTCACTAACCAACGAGGCTGATCCGCATACAGTTGCCAAAGAAGGGGCATGAAGGGTGAGCAAGGGTGTGGGCGGGGGAGTATGAGGGTGCGGACGTGTGGGGGTGAGGCGGAGGGGGGGGGGGGGTGAGGGTGTGAAGGGTGCGTGGGAGGAAGGGGTGGGGGGTGAGGGTGTGTGGGTGTCGAGGAGGAAAGGGTGAGGAAAAATGGATGAGGTTTTCAAGGATAAAATGGGAGGAGGAGGGGGTGAGGGGGATGATGGGGTGAGGGTATTGAGGGGGGGAAGGGGTGAGAAGGAGAAAAGGGCTGGGGTGAGGAGGGAGTGAGAGGGTGGCTTGTGAGGCGGAGGAAAGTGCAAAGTGTAGAAGCGGGTGACGGGCAAAGCGGGATGTTGGGAAGGATAAAGCGAGGGAGAGGGCGAGGAGGGGGCGGGCGAGGAGGAGGGGGGGCGAGGAGGGGGCGGGCGCGAGGGGGCGGGCGTAAGAGGGCGGGCGTAAGAGGGCGGGATGGAGACGAGAGTCGGGTGGGGCGGAGGGGTAGAGCCATCCTGGGTGGGAGGGTGGTGTGGCTTTAAGGCGCCGGCTGGTGTTAGTGAGCTGGCCACTTCATTACTTACGACAAATCTCATTATGACGTCCAAGTCAATCGAATTTGTCTGAGACAGCCGCCAAGGTTATGTAGAGCCTAGGGCGGCACGGGAAGGTACCTAGGGTAGTACCTAAGACGGTACCTAGGGCGGTACCTAGGGCGGTACGGGGCGGTGCCTAGGGCGGTACCAAGGGTGGTACATAGGGCGGTACGGGGTGGGGCCTAGGACGGTGCGAACGGCGGTACCTAGGGTGGCACGGGGCGGTACCAAGGGCGGTACCGAGTTTTTCCTAGGTAAGGGCGGTACCTTGGGCGGTAGGTTACATAGGGCGGTACATAGGGCTCTATGTATCAAACGTTACCGCCAAATGTGCCAGTGTATATGAACTATTCTCATACAATAAATCTACCTTCAAGAAAATGTTTAAAAAGGGTACTCCCTCAAGCACATTTACGACCCAACATCATCGAGACCAGTTAAACCCCGCTGGTACGCCTCTTGACAAGTCACGTGATCAGCGGGATTATTCAATGAGCACATGGCCATGGAGCAGGTTGCAAATGGAGTCCAAACAGTGGTAGATAAACACGTCCTCACTCGGAATAAACAACTGGAGGCCACGTCAACACTGGCAGAAAACAACAGATGTATGACTCACCAAGTTTATTGCTCGCAACTAACGCAAACACTGGCGAGAAACATGGATGTTTGTTGAAAGGGAAGAAGACGCACCAGTCAGCATTGTGGCCTCGCGGGTGGGTTGGGTGGGGGGGTGGGGAGGATGGAAGGAGAGGGAGGACAGAGGAGGGGAGGGGGAGGGTGGGTACGGGAGGGGCAGTCAGTCGGTTCGTCCCGAGGCCGGGGCGTTAATTTCCAGTCTAGCGACGGTTATGCCAGAGGTGTGGATGGAACTTGTGGTAGGAACGAGTCTTAACTGTGCCAGGTGCATGGCGGGGGGGGGGGGGGGGGTGGGGGCGGTGGCGGGGGGTGCTAAGGGGGGGGGGCGAAGGGAGGATTGTTATGTGTGGAGAGAAATGAGCGGGGGAGGAGGGGTGGGGATAGCAGGGGGTGCAGGTGGAGAGAGGACAGGCGAGGGAAGAGTGAGGAAAAGTGGCCTGGGGGAGCACAGACAGGAATACGTGGGGGTGGGGCGGGCAAGGGGGGCTGGATGATGGTGAGGTGGGAGTGGGGTTGGGGGGTTGGATAAGGGTGGGGTTGGGGTGGGCTTGGGGGGTTGGATGAGGGTGGGTTGGGGTGGGCTTGGGGGGTTGGATGAGGGTGGGGTGAGAGCGGGCTTGGGGGTTTGGATGAGGGTGGGGCGTTGGCCAAGGGTGGGGCGTTGGCGGAGGGTGGGGCGTTGGCGGAGGGTGGGGCAAGGTCGCAGTGCCACCAGGAATTAGGTGTCGGTGATTACCCCCCGGGTGCCACTGTCGAAGCTAAGGACGAGAGCCACGTACTCAGGGCTGATGGGGGAGGACGGAGGGTAAGGGAGGGGGGAGGGGGGGGGGGATGCAGGGCTGTTTTCTGGGTCAGGAGCTTCAAAAAACAGAGGAAGAATCTGCGGTAACTCCAGAAGTATGCGTGCAATAAGCGGCGGCATTATTATCAGTGCGACAGACATAATTACGACCAGATATCATTGCGAGAAGACATAATTACGACTACACATCAGTGCGACAGACATAATTACGACTAGGCATCATAGCGAGAAAACATAATTACGACTACACATCAGTGCGACAGACATAATTACGACCAGGCATCATTGTAAGAGGACATTACGACCAGGCATCATTGTGAGAAGACATAATTACGACCAGCCATCATTGCAAAAAGACATAATTACGACTAAACATCAGTGCGACAGACATAATTACGATCAGGCATCATTGTAAGAAGACATATTACGACCAGGTATCATTGCGAGAAGACATAATTACGACCAGCCATCATTGCGAAAAGACATAATTACGACTAAACATCAGTGCGACAGACATAATTACGATCAGGCATCATTGTAAGAAGACATATTACGACCAGGTATCATTGTGAGAAGACATAATTACGACCAGGCATCATTGCGGGAAACATAATTACGACTACACATCAGTGCGACAGACATAATTACGACCAGGCATCATTGTAAGAAAACATATTACGACCAGGTATCATTGTAAGAAGACATAATTGCGACCAGGCATCATTGTGAGAAGACATAATTACGACCAGGCATCATTGCGAGAAGACATAATTACGACTACACATCAGTGCGACAGGCATAATTACGACCAGGCATCATTGTAAGAAGACATTACGACCAGCCATCATTGTGAGAAGACATAATTACGCCCAGGTATCATTGCGAGAAAACATAATTACGACTACACATCAGTGCGACAGACATAATTACGACCAGGCATCATTGTAAGAAGACATTACGACCAGCCATCATTGTGAGAAGACATAATTACGACCAGGTATAATTGCGAGAAAACATAATTACGACTACACATCAGTGCGACAGACATAATTACGACCAGGCATCATTGTAAGAAGACATTACGACCAGCCATCATTGTAAGAAGACATAATTACGACCAGGTATCATTGCGAGAAAACATAATTACGACCAGGCATCATTGTAAGAAGACATATTACGACCAGGCATCATTGTGAGAAGACATAATTACGACCAGGCATCATTGCGGAAACATAATTACGACTACACATCAGTGCGACAGACATAATTACGACCAGGCATCATTGTAAGAAGACATATTACGACCAGGCATCATTGCGAGAAGACATAATTACGACCAGGCATCATCGCGGGAAACATAATTACGACTACACATCAGTGCGACAGACATAATTACGACCAGGCATCATTGTAAGAAGACATATTACGACCAGGCATCATTGTGAGAAGACATAATTACGACCAGGCATCATTGCGGGAAACATAATTACGACTACACATCAGTGCGACAGACATAATTACGACCAGGCATCATTGTGAGAAGACATATTACGACCAGGCATCATTGTGAGAAGACATAATTACGACCAGGCATCATTGCGGGAAAACATAATTACGACTACACATCAGTGCGACAGGCATAATTACGACCAGGCATCATTGCGAGAAGACATTATTACGACCAGGCATCATTGCGAAAAGACATAATTACGACCATACATCATTGCGAGAAAACATAATTACGACCAGGCATCATTAGGAGAAGACATAATTACGACCAGGCATCATTGCGAGAAGACATTATTACGACCAGGCATCATTGCGAGAAGACATAATTACGACCAAACATCATTGCGAGAAGACATCATTGCGACCAGACACCATTGCACCTAAAAATCACATCTACCGGATAAATAAAACATTTCATACAAAAAACAAGAAACAAGCGAAGTAAAGCAACTTGAGAATCTACCCATCCGTATTTATTGCTATACATGCCACACGGATTTAGTGGAACTATGTAACATGGCGGAACCACCAGTGAATGATTACAAATCCCCATCAAGGAGACAATTATAGTTTTAATTCTCCCAGCACGAATGAGAAGTGGGAAGCTAGCGGAAGTAATCGACCAAAAACAAGAAGCCACTGGGGGAAGCCACTGGGGGAGCCACTGGGGGAAGCCACTGGGGGAAGCCACTGGGGGAAGCCACTGGGGGGAGCCACTGGGGGAAGCCACTGGGGGAAGCCACTGGGGGAAGCCACTGGGGGAAGCCACTGGGGGAAGCCACTGGGGGAAGCCACTGGGGGAAGCCACTGGGGGAAGCCACTGGGGGAAGCCACTGGGGGAAGCCACTGGGGGAAGCCACTGGGGGAAGCCAGTGTCGGTTGACACTGAAGCCAGCTTCAGAGGGCAAAAAGGTGAAGCAAGTAAAGGTAAGGCGATGCCAGTCGCCTCGCTGGGTGCGGTTTGCCATTTACAATGACAAAGACGCCAAAGTCTCGCACCGTCAACGTGAGTCAAATTCCTTGGTATCTTCCAGGCACGAAGCCACCTTTGTTCTCAAATTATCCCCTCCCTCTCCCCTGCCCTCCCCTCTCACCACCTCCCCCCCGTTCCTCTCCCTCTTCTCCTCTCCCCTGCCCAAGCTCTTTTCCTTCCCCCCCCCCACCCTCCCCCTCCCCCTCCCCCTTCCCCTCCCCCTCCCCCTCCCCCTCGACTTTCACCCAAGCCACAGCCCATCTTTGTCCCCCGCTCTGTACAATGGGTGGCGTTAGGAGCCATCTCCTCTCGCTGCCCTGAGCTCTATACCCCGAGTCCCCCGTGTCCGGCCATAAAACGATGTGATGAGCTGGGACATGCAATGTCTGGTCCCCGCGGGGAGACCCGGGGATGACCATTGGCGGGGTCACGACCCCCACCCCCACCCCCACCTCATCCAACGTCATCCTGGACAATCTACGATATCATTAAAGGTATCAAAGTGCCCCTCAAACGAGACTTCTTTTCGCCTATATAATGACATCAAGCCATCTTTCACTGGAGGTATATGCGAGCTTATTGTACGTTCAACAGTTTTCCCCTATTTGATGATGGCGTCATGTAGGCCGACCCGAGCCATCTTTCACTGGAGGTATATGCGAGTTCATTGTATGTTCAAATCTGTTCCGTTATATAATGATGACGTCATTTAGGCCGCCCAGGGCCATCTCTCACTGGAGGCATATGCGAGCTCAATGTACGTTCAACTTGTTTCACCTATATGATCATGACGTCACGTCATCTTTCACTGGAGGTGTATGCGAGTTCATTGTACGTTCAACTTGTTTCACCTATATGATCATGACGTCAAGCCATCTCTCACTGGGGGTATATGCGAGCTCAATGTACGTTCAACTTGTTTCACCTATATAATCATGACGTCACGTCATCTTTCACTGGAGGTATATGCAAGTTCATTGTACGTTCAACTTGTTTCACCTATATAATCATGACGTCAAGCCATCTCTCAATGGAGGTATATGCGAGCTCAATGTACGTTCAACTTGTTTCACCTATATGATCATGACGTCACGTCATCTTTCACTGGAGGTATATGCGAGCTCAATGTACGTTCAACTTGTTTCACCTATATGATCATGACGTCACGTCATCCTTCACTGGAGGTATATGCACGCTCATTGTACCTTCAACTGTTTTTCAACTACATATATACTACAACGATGAGTTTCGTATATACTGACATCATGTAGGCAGACCTAAGACATCGTTTTCTGGAGGTATACGCGTGCTCCTTCCACGCTAGGGTACATGCCTTATATAACATCTTTAACACCCGTACGGTCGGATCAGAGCACAGGTGTAAATATCCATATACAGGGCCATTCGTGCTATCACGTGTTTTGCGACATTTTGCTTTGTAATAATTGCATGGTATTTTTCATATCCTTCTATTGTGTTTCCATATCCCTCTTGCATGTGACGGATATCATTGATGTCATTGACTACTTTTAGGACATGCTTTATTTGCAAGACGGTGTACTTAATGCGACCATTGCTCCATTTTTCGGTGAATTCGGTGAGGCCCTTACATACCGAACTAATGCCTTATAAGTCCATAAACATCCTCAACAGCTTTCTGCCGCCCCCCCCCCCCCCACCAGCCAACCCCCCCCCCCCCCCCTAGCCAACCTCTACCCTCACTTCCACCCCGCTCCCTAAGGCGGCCGGAGAGTACAACGGTCGATGGTTTTCCTTGACCCCCACCCTCCCCGCTCTCACTCCCACCCTCCCACTCCACCCTCCCCCCCCTCCACTCTCTCAACCCCACCCTCTACCCCCCACCGCTCACCCCCACCCTCTCACCCCAACCTCTCCCCCCCCCCCTCTCACCCCACCCCCGCGGTACCGGGTCAGTCCGAAGCTGTTTTTGCTGGGCAATCCCTGTGATCTAACCCCAGCGAAAGCACCGACAAACAAGTCATGGGTTCCCCGAGATAGCCGTTATAACGGAAACAAAGGTCCGTACAAAAGTGTCAAAAGGAGAAGAAAAAAAGGTTTCATTTTTCGATGGGAGTCTCGGATAAATTCCGCGCCCGTCGGTGAGGTAACCATAGCAGCACCGCCGGCGGGAAGAGAGAGAGAGAGAGGGAGGGAGGGAGGGGGAGGGAGGGGGCTTCCCTAGGGGTACTTAAGGGCAGCGGGGTCGTCGTTAGGCATCCTATAAGTAAGGTGTAATGCTCGAATCCCGGTCTTTTCCCTGCTAGTTTAGACCGTCTATCGCCACACAAAGACGGTATAGACACTCCAAAAGGGAATTTTAAGGAACAAACCTGCGATTAAACTGCAGAGGGGGGGGGGGAGAGAGAGAGAGACAGAGAGAGAGAGAGAGACAGGGAGAAAGAGAGAGAGAGAGAGATACAAAAAAGAGCGAGTGAAGCAGGTATAGAAAGACAGAGACAGAGACGGTGAGAGGGAGAGGGAAAGGGAGCCAAAAGATAGGGAAAACATATAGAGAGACAGCGAGACAGAGACGGTGAAAGGGAGAGGGAAAGGGAGACAAAAGAGAGGGAGAGAAACATATAGAGAGACAGCCAGACAGAGACGGTGAAAGGGAGAGGGAAAGGGAGACAAAAGAGAGGGAGAGAAACATATAGAGAGACAGCCAGACAGAGACGGTGAAAGGGAGGAAAGGGAGACAAAAGAGGAGGGAGAGAAACATATAGAGAGACAGTTGAGACAGAAACGGTGAAAGGAGAGGGAAAGAGAGCCAAAAGAGAGGGAGAGAAACATATAGAGAGACAGCGAGAACAGAGACGGTGAAAGGGAAGAGGGGAAGGGAGCCAAAGAGAGGGAGATAAACATATAGAGAGACAGCGAGACAGAGACGTGGAAGGGAGAGGGAAGGGAGCCAAAAGAGAGGGAGATAAACATATAGAGAGACAGGCGTGACAGAGACGGTGAAAGGGAGAGGGGAAAGGAGAGCCAAAAGAGAGGGAGATAAACATATAGAGAGACAGCGAGACAGAGACGGTGAAAGGGAGAGGGGAAGGGAGCCAAAAGAGAGGGAGATAAACATATAGAGAGACAGCGAGACAGAGACGGTGAAAGGGAGAGGGAAAGAGAGCCAAAAGAGACGGAGGGAAACATATAGAGAGACAGCGAGACAGACGGTGAAAGGGAGAGGGGAAGGGAGCCAAAAGAGAGGGAGATAAACATATAGAGAGACAGCGAGACAGAGACGGTGAAAGGGAGAGGGAAAGGGAGCCAAATAAGAAAGGAGAGAAACATATAGAGAGACAGCGAGACAGAGACGGTGAAAGGGAGAGGGAAAGGGAGCCAAAAGAGAGGCGGAGAAACAGAGAGAGAGACAGCCAGACAGAGACGGTGAAAGGGAGAGGGGAAGGGAGCCAAAAGAGAGGGAGAGAAACATAGAGAGACAGCGAGACAGAGACGGTGACAGGGAGAGGTAAAGGGAGCCAAAAGAGGGGGAGAAACATATAGAGAGACAGCGAGACAGAGACGGTGAAAGGGAGAGAGACAGGGAGACAAAAGAGAGGGAGAGAAACATATAGAGACAGTGAGACAGAGACGGTGAAAGGGAGAGGGAAAGGGAGCCAAAAGAGAGGGGGAGAAACATAGAGAGAGACAGCCAGACAGAGACGGTGAAAGGGAGAGGGAAAGGGAGCCAAAAGAGAGGGAGATAAACATATAGAGAGACAGCGAGACAGAGACGGTGAACGGGAGAGGTAAAGGGAGCCAAAAGAGAGGAAGAGAAACATATAGAGACAGTGAGACAGAGACGGTGAAAGGGAGAGGGAAAGGGAGCCAAAAGAGAGGAAGAGAAACATATAGAGACAGCGAGACAGAGACGGTGAAAGGGAGAGGTAAAGGGAGACAAAAGAGAGGGAGAGAAACATATAGAGAGACAGCAAAACAGAGACGGTGAAAGGGAGAGGGAAAGGGAGCCAAAAGAGAGGGAGAGAAACATATAGAGACAGCGAGAGGAACCATAACGTTACCAGTTCAACAGTCTGTATTCTTTCTATGATGGGGAGACGTAACGCTGACATAACGTTATGGCTTCACAATACTGTATTTTTCCTATGATGGGAGGGCGGCCCAGTAGCTCAGTGGGTTAGAGCGTTCGCATTTAGTGCTCTGGCCACCTGAGAGCCTAACGGCACGTGGATCGGTGATTCCAGTCCCTCTGTGGCCATGTCTGTGTGGTCGCAGAATAAAGATCCATTGTCCTTCTTCCCAAAGAGTAGGGGGTTACCCCCGGGGACATGGCTCCACTCTCCCTTCTATCTTTCATTGACGCGATATGACCAAAAGTAGTTAAAGCGTCCTGAACATACAACCAACCATCCTATGATGGCGGTTTTTGCTTAATGGAGTTACATTTTGATAATACGGAATATAAAACTTACCCAGCAAATATTCAAATCCATGTTACTCTTTTGCCTAACGTGCTGACAAACAGGCTATGATTCCGATTTCTACCAAATATTGACTTATCGGTGAGCGCATCAATCCGACCTCGGTCACACCTCGGTCAGACCTCGGTCACACCTCGGTCAGGGGTTCACCCTGCGTGGGTGAAGTCAATCAACAGTTATAAGATAGCTATAAATGAACAGCGAGGATCGCTAGACTGAGGTGAGAAGTCAAGTTCGCGTTGTGTCCATCCCACTAGCCACCTGTCCAGCCGATCAAAATATTAACATGTCTTTGTCACCTCTCTGGGTACATAAATCCACTTGGGGTCTGGAAAGGGGGGTCCACTGTCTAGTGTCAATTTTTCAAAATGTCCAGCGTCGAATGTCGATTTTTCACGCCCGTCCGGGTTCAGTGTTGTTTGTTCGCACACATCTGTGTCGATATCGCTTTTTCAGATCCTCAGTGTCGGAATTCGGGCGTCAATGTCCAATGTCGATTTTTCAAATATGCTTATGTCACGTGTCACCATTTACCCCTTCCAGACCCCTCCTAACGGCGATCAGTTCCCCCGAGACGCGTCTGGAGGCACTCTGCCGGCAGAGGGCGCTCGTTCCCTCACATCACCTCTGTCCCACGTAACCGCCAACCTCACGGTTGACCTCAACGGTGCTGGGGTCACGAATTGTTTTAGAAAGCTGTTTAGGTTAAATTTCGTATTTTCGATGCAGAACTTGAAAAATATTGGCATTCCGTCGTCGTACGATGACAATAGAAGTGTTAAGCTAAAAATATATTTAAAAAAAATAACACGGGGTCAAAGTTCAAAACGCTTCACGCCTTTGACCTAGATCGAACTCGAAAGTATAGTTCGAAAGTGACACGGCTTTTAATTGATCAAGATCAAATAAATTCGCCCGGTGTACAGAAGCACAGCAATGCTAAACAGTGGTATAGCGCACAAACTCATCGGCTAACTTCTCCTGGTTAACCAGGGGGCTGTGTGTCGAGCGGAAGTGTATTCTCTGTGTTTTCTAGTTGATAATACGTTTCATTGTTTAACAAGACGCCCCAGCTTTGTAAGTTTGTTTTCTCTTGTTTTAAGTAATACTCCAGTTCACATTTATAGTGGATTACAGGGACGGGCCTTTTGTTTACCTTGTAAGTAACTACGGCTAAATTAAGTGTTTTTTGTCATGTATTTTGAAGGCTGAAGGTTCACGCTATTTTTGCGCCAGCAGCCAGTCATGTTGTATTATGACAGACATTAATTTTGTTGATATACTCATACTTGAGATGTTAAGTTTGGTTAATTGGTTTGAACAAGGGATATGTTAGTAACGAGAGGGTATATTTTCTCGCTCTTTCAGATTGAACCGCTCTACCTACAACTTGACAACATTATAGTGTATAAAACACTATTGACACCACAGCGTGTATCAGTGCAGGGCATGTGTTTTTTGACAAAATAAACAGTTTTGATACCCTACAAGTGGTATCTATGATGCCAAACTGCGCACATATCTTCGATTAGATTCAATTTCCATTTTCGCGTACGAAGGATAGTTCTGATGGTTCATTTTGACGTGGGGCAGAGGGACTATAGCTTAAGCGGAACGCCCTCTGCCGGGAGATCGGTGTGGAGGATCTACCGCTTGCCTGCAGAGCAAACAACCGCCATTCAACGAGGGTTTGTATACATATAAGGGTCGTAGAGGACACTATATATGGGGTAACGGGTGATGCGGAGTGCATGGTGGTGGTGGGTGGGTGGTGGGGGGTGGGGGGGGGAGGCTAGGGGGTTGAAACCAATCAGGATGATCACTGCTTATCGTATTTCGTCGGAGTCATTAAAATACTACCTACAGTGACCAAACAAATAGGTCGTGACGTCAGAGAGGTCAGCCGACCTCGTCTGACCCTACCGCGGTGTGGTCTGTATTTACCCTCTGTCCACTCCACCCCTTCATCCTTGATGGGTTCTTCACCCCCCCACCCCGCCCCCCCCCGCCCCTCACATCCCATCCCGCTGTATTGACATTATAATTCACAGACGTTCCAAAGAGGTACTCACACAAATTACCGACAGACATATTATAAAGGGTAGTATCAAACAAGTCTCCCTCCACTCCACTCCACTCCACTCACACTTCGCCCCCAACCCTCTCGCACTTCCTCAATATCCCCACCCCCCCCCCCCACCTCCTGCAAACACACAGACCCACTCCACCCCTGACCCTCTCACCCTCCCTCAATACCCCCCTGCCCCCACCTCCTGCAAACACACAGAACCACTCCACCCCTGACCCTCTCACAGTCCCTCAATACCCCCCTGCTTCCCCCCGCCACCACTACTGCAAACATACACTCTCTCCAACTCAAACCCTTTCGCTCTCCTTCAACACCCCCTCCTCCGCCCCATGCCGCAAACACCCAGACCCTCCACCCCCAGCGTCGCTTACCCCAGGCTCTTTACACCCGTGGTGTACGGCCAAAATGAGTGGCGTGTAGGCCATTGACCTCAAGTCAACGACAATCTCCTCATTGAGGGCGCCTCGAAAGCCTGCACAATGTAATCAGCCCTGCTTGTGTCCTTCCTCGCGAGTTGGTTCCTCCTTCCCCAAACTCTCAGCTTCCCTCTGTCTCCGCCAGCCTCGCCCGGCCACCCAGGGAAGGATACCATCCTTACACCCCGACCCCGACCCCCATCCCGACCCCGCCCGACCCCCCATCACCCCCCCCCCCACCTCACTTATGTGACCGCGAACCTCAGAACGCGGAGATGTATAATGAGTTTCAGGAGTAAAATGATCTATGTAGTCAAAAATCGTTGCGGCCACGGTCGGAAAAAAAAGTACGTCAATTTTATGCGCGGGGCAACCGCGTATATTTATTTCTATTAAACACGAGTCAGCGTCAAATACAAAGGGGTCTCGCTATCAAGTCTCGTTGAAAGAAATGCACCTGCCGCGTCCTTTGTTTTATCACTGCCGCTGCTGCCCTACAGTCGGAAATGTGATGCCAATAGGCAATTAGGAATTGCATTACTCGGAAATGAAAAGGCAAACTCGAGACGCAAAGATGATCCCAAGGTAACAGTGCAGCGCTCATTTTTGTATCGCTTATGTTGGGGATTTGTACCACCCCCCCCCCCCCCATCTCCACGGTGCTTATTCTACCAATGCCCTTCCCCCGCCCTCAACCCCCAACCTCACGCACAACCTTGTCAACCAGTTTTTTCACCAGCCAACAGAGGAGCTCGCTCTACTTCACGTTGATAAGACGCTAGTCGGGAAAGACGCCATCAGTCCACAATAAGACGCCTTCCGTTTTACACCAAGACGCCATCAGTCCACAATAAGACGCCTTCAGCTTTACACCAAGACGCCATCAGTCCACAATAAGACGCCTTCAGCTTTACACCAAGACGCCATCAGTCCACAATAAGACGCCTTCAGCTTTACACCAAGACGCCATCAGTCCACAATAAGAGACGCCATCAGTCCACACCTCCAAAAGGGCGGGAAAGACGCCATCAGTCCACAATAAGACGCCTTCAGTTTTACACCAAGACGCCATCAGTCCACAATAAGACGCCTTCCGTTTTACACCAAGACGCCATCAGTCCACAATAAGACGCCTTCAGCTTTACACCAAGACGCCATCAGTCCACAATAAGACGCCTTCAGCTTTACACCAAGACGCCATCAGTCCACAATAAGACGCCTTCAGCTTTACACCAAGACGCCATCAGTCCACAATAAGAGACGCCATCAGTCCACACCAAGACGCCATCAGTCCACAATAAGACGCCTTCAGTTTTACACCAAGACGCCATCAGTCCACAATAAGACGCCTTCAGCTTTACACCAAGACGCCATCAGTCCACAATAAGACGCCTTCAGCTTTACACCAAGACGCCATCAGTCCACAATAAGACGCCTTCAGCTTTACACCAAGACGCCATCAGTCCACAATAAGAGACGCCATCAGTCCACACCTCCAAAAGGGCGGGAAAGACGCCATCAGTCCACAATAAGACGCCTTCAGTTTTACACCAAGACGCCATCAGTCCACAATAAGACGCCTTCCGTTTTACACCAAGACGCCATCAGTCCACAATAAGACGCCTTCAGCTTTACACCAAGACGCCATCAGTCCACAATAAGACGCCTTCAGCTTTACACCAAGACGCCATCAGTCCACAATAAGACGCCTTCAGTTTTACACCAAGACGCCATCAGTCCACAATAAGACGCCTTCAGCTTTACACCAAGACGCCATCAGTCCACAATAAGACGCCTTCAGCTTTACACCAAGACGCCATCAGTCCACAATAAGACGCCTTCAGCTTTACACCAAGACGCCATCAGTCCACAATAAGACGCCTTCAGCTTTACACCAAGACGCCATCAGTCCACAATAAGACGCCTTCAGTTTTACACCAAGACGCCATCAGTCCACAATAAGACGCCTTCCGTTTTACACCAAGACGCCATCAGTCCACAATAAGACGCCTTCAGCTTTACACCAAGACGCCATCAGTCCACAATAAGACGCCTTCCGTTTTACACCAAGACGCCATCAGTCCACAATAAGACGCCTTCAGCTTTACACCAAGACGCCATCAGTCCACAATAAGACGCCTTCCGTTTTACACCAAGACGCCATCAGTCCACAATAAGACGCCTTCAGTTTTACACCAAGACGCCATCAGTCCACAATAAGACGCCTTCAGCTTTACACCAAGACGCCATCAGTCCACAATAAGACGCCTTCAGTTTTACACCAAGACGCCATCAGTCCACAATAAGACGCCTTCAGCTTTACACCAAGACGCCATCAGTCCACAATAAGACGCCTTCCGTTTTACACCAAGACGCCATCAGTCCACAATAAGACGCCTTCAGCTTTACACCAAGACGCCATCAGTCCACAATAAGACGCCTTCAGTTTTACACCAAGACGCCATCAGTCCACAATAAGACGCCTTCAGCTTTACACCAAGACGCCATCAGTCCACAATAAGACGCCTTCAGCTTTACACCAAGACGCCATCAGTCCACAATAAGAGACGCCATCAGTCCACACCTCCAAAAGGGCGGGAAAGACGCCATCAGTCCACAATAAGACGTCTTCAGTTCACACCAAGACGCCATCAGTCCACAATAAGACGCCTTCAATTTTACACTAAGACGCCATCAGTCCACAATAAGACGTCATCAGTCCACACCTCCAAAAGGGCGGAAAGACGCCATCAGTCCACAATAAGACGTCATCAGTCCACACCTCCAAAAGGGCGGAAAGACGCCATCAGTCCACAATAAGACGCCTTCAGTTCACACCAAGACGCCATCAGTCCACAATAAGAGACGCCATCAGTCCACACCTCCAAAAGGGCGGGAAAGACGCCATCATGCCACACTAGGACGCCATCAGTCCACACTAGGACGCCATCAGTCCACACTAAGACGCCATCAGTCCACACTAAGACGCCATTAGTCAACACATTCAAACGGCGAGAAAGACGCCATCAGTCCACATTAAGAAGCCATCAGTCTACACCTCCAAACGGCGAGAAAGACGCCATCAGTTCAGAGCTTTAAAGGGCGGGAAAGACACCACCAGTCCACTCTAAGAAGCCATCAGTCCACACCTCCAAACGGCGAGAAAGACGCCATCAGTCCACACTAAGACGCCATCAGTCCACACCAAGACGCCATCAGTCCACACCTCTAAACGGCGAGAAAGACGCCATCAGTCCACACTAAGACGCCCTCAGTCCACACCAAGACGCCATCAGTTCACACCAAGACGCCCTCAGTTCACACCTCCAAAGGGCGAGAACCCCGCCATCAGTTCACACTAAGGCGCCCTCAGTCCACACCAAGACGCCCTCAGTCCACACTAAGACGCCATCAGTCCACACTAAGACGCCATCAGTCCACACCAAGACGCCATCAGTCCACACTAAGACGCCATCAGTCCACACTAAGACGCCATCAGTCCACACCAAGACGCCCTCAGTCCACACCTCCAAAGGGTGAGAACCACGCCATCCGTCTCAGACGTCATCAGTTTAGAGCGGAAAAGAAAACTCCATGAATACCGAACCCTGTAGTATAATGTAAAAGCCTTGGTGGTATGAGACCCTTTATCGCGCTGGTGTGAGACTCGTTATCTCGTCCAGGCGCCGAGGAACTCTCGCGAGAATTGGGTTCATTTTGGTCTGTCCAACCCTTTTACCCGCTTTAAAAAGGGTGAGCGCGGCCGACAGACATTACGCTGAGAGGCAGAGGTTTTTGGCTCGCCGACGGCGGCTTTTGTAGATACACACATCGCGCCATCACGGTTGTCAAGCGATACCCGCAAGCGCTGCCGACCGGAAAGGCGAATAAAGTGGAAAAACCAGTTGCCAATGGCAATCGGCAGCAGTGTCGCTAGTTGCTAGGACAACGGTGATACGCGTCGGCATGATCAGCGTGAGACAAAGATCGTCATTACGCGTCTGTGAACGACATGGACCATAAAGAAAAGGAGCCATGTCATGGGCATAGTCCCCCATTAATTGCCAAAGAGGAAATGGCAAAAAAACAAGCCCGTTTGTGCAATACATGCAATGATCAGAAATAAAGTGGTGTGTTATGCCGCTTAGGCGCACACAAGGCCTAAATTGGGCCAATGAACCTCCCGGAACGACGAAGAATGAAAAAAAATGATGTTGATCTGTAGATCATTTGGAGGTGGGGGAAGGGAGAGGTGGGAGAGGAAGTGGGCTAAGGAAAGGAGGGTGAACAAGGGGAGATTGCAGGGAACAAGGGGATGGAAGAGAAAGTGGAGAAGGTGAGGAAGGGGAGGTGAAGGAGGAGGAGGGGAGTGGAGGGGGAGGAGGAGGGGGGGGGGGTAGATGGAGGAGGAGGAGGGGGGTGGAGGAGGAGCAGGTGGGGGGGGGGGTGAAGGAGGAGGTGGAGGGAGGATGAGGTGGAGGGGGTGGAGGAGGAGGTGGGGAAGGAGGAGGTGGAGGAGTAGGAGGAGCAGAATATGGAGGAGGGAAGGAGGAGGAGTGGGTGGTGGGGAAGGGAAGGCGGGAAGGAAGAGGGGAAAGGGGAGGTGGAGGAAGAGGGAGGTGGGGGACAGGGACTTGAGATTAACCAAGCAATAATGATATCATTACGCGCTCCACGAGGAAAGAAACCCTTTCTTATAATAATAACCATAATGGGGATCAGAGGATGCATGAAGGCATTGACTGTATTATAGTAGAGGATAAAACAGCCTCGACTCTTACCAAATTACCTTCCCTAACATCAGACGCGCCAGCTATTTGAATAACAATCCCAGGATTGTCAAATTGAATATGACAGATCATGATATAATCAATGATTATCTAACTATGATCTTGTATTCATTCCCCTAGGAAATTTGGTACATCTACCTCCATCCATCGAATGTCAACTAACGTCCAAATGACGTGAAAGACTAATCAAATGGACATTTTACTGTTTTAAAATTAAAATTAAATTTGAAATTAAAATTTAAGACGTGTTTACCCAACGGAAATGTCTTCGCCTATAATGCGTGGTTTGTTTTCATTTCAGACGCGCAATTCAGTCCTGTGCCGTGTGAAATAGGCCCTTGCCGAATGTTTCTGCATATCTACTCGCGTAGTTCAAGTTACCTACATGAGAGAGTCCAGATAAAACTGGGACGTAAAGGGCGGACGAATTCAGCCCACGGAGGCGGGTACGTTAGACAGTTGCTCTACTGCGGTTGTTTTCTTTAGGACACTGTTGGAATTGTGGAGTGTGTTGAGTGCAGCTTGTTTACGGGTGACAAAAATCACACTTGTGATCCCGAGAGCCAAGCCTAATAATTTTAGGAGGTCCCTGAGAACAAAAACCATGACGTCCTTAACGTTGAAACAACGTCTGTAATGACATGAATACTTCCTACAATTGTCGTACAAGTCTTGCCATAACTTTGGGGTTTCAACCGGGCCAAGGTACATCATATTGGGGTACTGGGAATGATGAGTGAAATGTGAAGCCATACCAATGAGAATGAGGAGTCAAATGTGGAGCCATCCGTGTGAGAATGAGGAGTGAAATGTGAAGCCAGCGCCGCCAATATGATTGCAAAGCCGAGCATATGGCGGATAGAAGAAGTCGGATAGCGGATATAGTTTGCTGGTGTGAAGATCTGGGCGCTATAGCTAACCCACCTCAGCCCCCCTAGACCCCCCCTTAACCCCTCCCCCCCCCCTCCCCCCCTCCGCTCTCTCCAACCTCAACACATGCGCCCCACCACAACCTGGAGATCTAGGTCTCCCCCGTCTCAGTTACCTAACAACGCAATGACGTTTACCGTCAGGTATACCTGTTCCTAACCCCGAGCGCCTCCCGCTTACTCGCCACTGTATTCAATCCACCAACACATTCCGTGCATGCCTCCCAGGTCAGTGTTACATCCCTAGACCTGAGCGCACGGTTCATTTAATTACAGCAGGGGTCTGGTGCGGCCGTATTGAGGCCATATGGGAACTATACTGGCATAAAGCACCAACCATAGAGTTTCATGCTCCTGCAAAGCCCTAATATCAACCTGCAATAGTAGCATAACGGCGATAGTGGATAAACGCTTTACAATTTTCTTGAGCTCTCGGCATAGTTTACGTAGTCATGTTTTCCATTACCGCAGAGTTACCCTGTTAACCCTATACACACTACTAACTTGCCTTCATGTACCTTAAGCTATTACAGTCAATTTCAGCTCACCCAAACATTGATATTATCATAATACACAGTGATGTGGTTACAAGGTTCCTATTTTAGTGCAAAGATTGGTTCGGATTGGACCAGACGTGTGATCACATTCATCCGATGTAATGCCGTCTGTTGCGTCCAAAAAGCTGCCTGTAAAGACTAGCATTCCCGCGCCGCTGATGCTTCGGCACTGATTTGTAGGGCCCAAAGGGCTCTGTCAGTAGATAAACAGACCACAGTGACCACAGTGACTTCAGTGAAACATATCATTCACTGTCAACAAACTAACTGCCAGAACAAGCTGGATCTGGACGGCGAGATGAAGCTACAGCGCTGTCACAGACTGGGCGCCAAGCCGTCGCCTGGAGACAAACGGACCCGGGGCCGACCTATCATCGCGCGCTTCGCATTCTATCCTGACAGGGAAAAGGTATGGAGGAACAAGCAACGCCTTCGTGGGACCAACATCTTTGTCGAGGAGGATTTCCCGAGGGAACTGCAGGAGCGACGCAGGACGCTAATCCCGGTCATGAGAGCGGCACGACGAGACGGCAAGCGCGCCATAGTGCAAGGGGACAGACTTTTGGTAGATGGCAAAGCATACACGGTGGATAAGTTGGGGTCTCTCCCCGAGAGTTGGCTGCAGTGTGACAGATAACCAGGTCTATATGCTAACCCAGGTATGTTGGTTATAATAATCTTTTTGCAAACATGTTTTTGATACGACCCCTAAACCAAGCGACCGTGACACTGAGCTGGGTACAGGTGTGGGTCAGTAGTGCCAAGCGGCCATGAGTCAATTTAGAAGTTCATTGTTGTTGTTCTATGGGCGGCCGTGTGTGTTTGGCCTGATTTGGGTATTGGTGAGGCCGATTTCGGTTGGTGTGTTGCTCTCTCGCGTAATTCTAGTAAAAGGTGCTGAAAACATAGATCACATTTATACTTTTATAACCGTCATAGCTGTGGGAACTGAGATGAACTTTTACGGGGTGGAATGTATGCGCTAATTTTCGATTTATTTCGTGTCGCACTCAGCGTGTATTGGTGTATTTATGGGGCAGTGCCTGAGCGGCAAGGAGTCCATCTGTATTTTTCTATGAGCGACTGTTTGTGTTTTCTTAGCTTTATGCAATGTTGGGGCCGTTATATTGTGTTTTTTTGTTGAGTGCCGCTGTTTCGCGCTCATTGATACAAATCTTAGTTGTATAGGCTGATATCATATATACATAGTGTTTTTCAATTTGCTGTTGGTCAAGTGCGATGTAATGTTACTCGAGAGAGAGTTGTTGTTGTGCAGCCACGGGCCGAGGTCCGTTAGTTGCTCATGTTATTACTGCTCACAGAGAGCATTGGTGCAATGTTTATGCACGTGACAATGAAACGCGAGTCAATAACAGAGAACAACTGGGCATATTGTAAATAGAAGATAGGCAACCCATGTGCACCGCTGGGACCCTCGTTCTACCGCTGGGGGCCCTCGGGTGATTTTTTCTTTTTTTCTTCTTTTTTTCTCCTTTATTTTTTGTTATCGCTATTTGGTGGTACTTGGTTTAAATTTATATAATCTAAATCCCGTAATTTATACTCGAACAATGAAATCCATAATCGTACAAAGCAATGTGACAAAGACATCTATGATGAGAGTTACAGTAATAATTGACTTTTACATTAGAATAACGTGAACATGAGTCACCTGTCTATTTTTAGCATGAACGTTAGGGGACTTGCAATGCCGCAAAAAAAAGTTGATGTTCTTAACTGGCTTGTAGGGAAAAATGCCTGCGTGTATTGTCTGCAAGATATCCATTTGGATGAATTGAAACAAAGTGCTTTAAAAGAAGAATTCGACGGAACGTGCTATTTTAACTCCAATTCGTCACATGCTAGGGGGGTTGCTATCCTGTTAAGGAATACGTTTGAATACACTGTGCATGGCACGGATACTGATGAAGCTGGAAATCTGTTATTATTAGACGTCACGCTCTGCAGTAAAAGATTGACATTGGTTACTATTTATGGTCCGAATAAAGATTGTCCTGCGTTTTATGAGGAACTGTTAGAGAAAATAGACAAGCTTGAGAATACGAGCATTATCATATGTGGCGATTGGAACTTGGTGCTGGACTATAAATGTGATACGCGGGGTTATGTCAGAGAAAATAACGTTAAAGCGAAGAGAACTGTATTGAATTTAATAGAAAGGTTAGAATTGTTAGATTGCTGGCGTGTGAATCACCCGAACATGAGACGCTTCACTTGGACCAACTCGCAGCGCAAATCACAACGCGCTAGATTAGATTTTTATTTAGTAACTGCGGATATTCATGCAATGATGAAAGGCGCCGACATAAAGCCAGGATATAGAACAGATCACTCTTTGGTTACAATTGATTTAGATTTTTATTTAGCGGAGAGGGGTAAAGGCTTCTGGAAATTTAATACATCTTTATTGCGAGACGTTGACTATGTAAAGCTGGTGAAGGCATGTATCGCGAAAACTGTTGATATGTATAGTAGCTCCGGTGACTGTTCAAAACGGGAAATTGTTAACCTTACTATTAATGACCAAATGTTTTTCGAAATGTTAAAAATGGAGATACGAGGTAGTACAATCAGCTATTCCAGTTATAAGAAGAAGATTGAATTAAAAGAAGAAAAGTCGCTGGAGCTGAGAATTCAGCAGCTTGAAGAATCTAGTACCGGTGACTATAGTGAGTTGGAAATTCTAAAAGCGAAGCTAGAGAAATTGAGACTGCCAAAAATCAAGGGAATCATTTTGAGGGCAAGGTCACAGTTTTATGAAGAAGGAGAAAAGCCGAGCAAATATTTTTGTAATCTTGAAAAGCGTAACTATGTTAACAAGCTTATAAATAAACTAGTTGTTGGCAAAGAATTGATATTGGATCAGGAGAGAATAATTCAAGAACAAAAGGGTTATTACGAGAAGTTATATGCGAACTGTGACTATGCCCAGGCATCGGAACAAATGCCGGGTTTTTTTAACGATAAAAATATTAATTGTCTCGATGATACATTAAAGGAGTTATGTGATGTCGATATCGAAAGCAGAGAAATACTTCAAGTAGTTAAAAACATGAAAAATAACAAGTCGCCAGGAAGTGATGGGTTCCCTATTGATTTTTATAAATTTTTCTGGACCGATATAGGTGTCTATTTGGTTAGAAGTCTTCGATATGCATATGTAACAGGTTCTCTGTCGATTACTCAACGACAAGGGATTATAACTTGTTTGCCCAAGGGCGATAAGCCGCGAGAATATTTAAAGAATTGGCGCCCTATCTCTCTTCTTAACGCTGATTATAAAATATTATCAGGTATTTTCGCTCACAGATTAAAAAATGTGCTCCCGGAAATAATCAGTTCGGATCAGAAAGGTTTTATTCAAAATAGATTTATAGGAGAAAACACTAGATTGATCTATGATATCATGCACTATTTAATTCAGAATAGAAAATCTGGTATGCTTCTGCTTATAGATTTTGAAAAAGCGTTCGATACGTTAAGTTGGAGTTATATACGTCAAGTATTACGGTCATATGGCTTCGGAGAATCTTTTATGAGGTGGTTCAATATTTTATATGGATGTCCTGAGAGTTGTGTCATTAATAATGGGATTTTTTCACAGTTTTTTGCTCTCGGAAGAGGCTGTAGACAGGGCGACCCATTATCGCCATATTTATTTATTTTGTCCATTGAGCCTTTGGCAATGGCTATTAAGCAAGATAATAATATTAAGGGCATAATTGTTGGAAAGAAACAATATAAGATTGGACAGTACGCGGATGATACGTTTCTTTTATTAGATGGTAGTGAGTCATCCGTTAGAAATGCTTTACGGAAACTGAAGGCCTTCCATTACTGCTCTGGACTGAAAATTAATGTTGACAAAACTAATGCTATATGGCTTGGGAAGTTTGAACAAGAAAAACAGAACATATGTCCAGATTTGCCATTGACTTGGGTAAAGGAGTTTCGGTTGTTAGGAATAAGTTTTCATGTTGACTTAAAAAAGATGGTAATGATAAATTATGAGTCCAAAATTGCCGAATTTGAAAAGATATTGAATGCATACAGTAAACGAAGGCTTTCGCTCCGTGGTCGGGTCACAGTAGTAAAAACTCTTGCCTTGCCGAAATTGATACATGTGATGTCTGCTCTACCTATGCCGGAAAAGCGTTATCTAGACAAAATTGACGGTGCCATTCGAAATTTTGTTTGGAACAAGAAAAAACCTAAGCTCTCTTTAAATAGAATGGCCCAGTCAATAGAAGAGGGGGGCGTTAACCTTACGCATACAAAATCCATGTTGCAAGCTTTGAAATTGACTTGGATTCAAAAACTTATCCGGCAAGATGGAGCATGGCAAGATTTGTTCTGTGATACTATTTGTGGTGAAAAAGTACATTGTTGGGAATTAGATTTGCATTCATTAAGAAATTTTATTAAGGTAGAAAACCCATTTTGGGCTGATGTTTTTAATTCCTGGTACTGCTACCGGCAAGTGAGCAAGGATATTGAGATTACCCGTAATGTGTTGGAGTATCCTTTGTGGAATACTTATTTTATGACTAATGAAAATGTTACATGTAGAAAGACCGAATTTATCAAGAAAGGTATAGTTTTTGCTAATGATGTTATTAACGAACAAGGGGAGTTCATGGGCTGGAATGATTTTTGCATAAAGTTTGATATCCGCATAAATTTTGCGGATTTCTACGGGCTGATCCATTCTATTCCCAGAGAATGGAAATATGAAATGTTAAGAGGAGGTATAAAGCTAAAATCAGTTGTTTGTAAATTTACGAATCATATAAAGCAGATGAAGCGTGTGTGCAACGAAACTTATAAAACATTAGTTAAATCACTGACATACGGGCGGAATAATGAGCGTAAATGGTCAGATATTTTAGGTGTACAAATAGAAAGGGATACATGGAAAACATTATATAAATTACCGGTGAACGCCACTACGGATGAGAGAACGAGAAGTTTTCAGTTTATGATTTTACACAGAACAACCGTAACGAATAAGTTTTTATACATGAGTAAAATAGTTAACTCTGATATGTGTGGCTTTTGCGGTAACGAGTGTGAGACGATAGAACATCTATTTTATTATTGTCAACCAGTGAAATCATTATGGTCAGAATTTATAGCTTTGTTTAGAAATCTCACTGAAGAAGACATTGGCACATTCATTTCGGCTCAGACTGTGATGTTAGGAGTGACAACCGCGCCGTTTTCTCGCCTGCTTAACCATATAATTATCATTGGAAAAAAATATATCTATCAGTGTAAATGGGCTCAGGTTACCCCTGTTCTCTGTGGCTTGATAAATTGTATTAAATATTATTACGATATAGAAAAATTTGGAATAACAGAACGATACCGTAGCGAGACAATATTTCTAAGAAAATGGAAACCGGTCATCCCTCTTCTAGCATGATCCCTCTCTTGCACAGTTGTATATTCTTAACAATATAACATATATTCTGTCTGCCTGATGTCACAACTTGCTGTACGATTATGGAAATAAAAAAAAAAAAAAAAAAAAAAAAAAAAAAAAAAAAAAAAAAAAAAAACTAACTGCCAATCATGTACCACGAGGCATACAAACCCCTGATCGCGCCTACATAACCAACACATTGTAGAGTCCAGGAGACAAATCACAGCTATTGACACTAATCAAACTGCCGGGTTCTATACACGCTTTTCATATCAAATATCAACACGATTTTGGCACAGATCTAGTTACGAAAATGCATTTGGTGAGTGTCTATGTTCTGACTCTTCGCCGGGAAATCCGTTTCCGGTTGCGTTTGTTTATATCTAACATATCACTTGGCCTCCCGTGACGCATTCCCCGTGGGGGCTCCATGGTGATATATCGATAAGTTACATTCTTAGCAACGCACCAAATGGTACTTAAAAAAACGACTTAAATTGTGATTTAAAGAGCAACTTAAAGTGCGACTTACTCAGCGACTTAAAGTGCGACTTATTCAGCGACTTAAATTGCGACTTAATGCACTAAACCGGAAATGTCTCAATGAAAATAGGCCGGAGTCCAAATGCTAAGTACCAGGTATCAGTTGTTATAATCATATCTTTCCTGGTTACTGCACTGTTCTCACTCTCGGGTAAGATATTGTCATTAATGTTAGACCTATTGACCTCCGAGGCCCTTTCAGGGTGATGTATTGGAGCTGTTATCTTCTTAATTCATGTGGTCTAAATATCAATCATGATAATTAAATTAACCATTATAAACAAATTAATAGTTTTATTGTTTTTAGTACTGATGCTATAAGGTCTGGACGGCGGTTGTGAGGTTCCGATGAAAACCATTACAATTATTGATTGCACTGGTTCTTTATACCACTTGAGTTCACCTTAAGAGCGGCACCGCCCATAGCATGAGGCCAGAGCCTAGCTGAACAGGAAGCGGCTGCGCCGTAGTACAACCAAATGTCTCCGTGAATGGATCGACAACAGTACATGGAACACATGCAATATTCATCAACGTTCTTTGTGTGTGCAATCCTCGTTTGTGCCTTCAACCGTGAGAAAAAAATCGCGCCACAAGCAGTTATGATTTGTTTGTCGTTACTTATTTAAGCGTCGCGTGGCGCCGCCCGTAGTTGTTGTTTCAGAGAATCCACGTTTCTGGGTCACTATTAATATTTGACCATAGTTTAGTGACTTTGTCTACGCAATGTGGGTATAGTAGTACCCTAAGGCTCAGCCGATCACGTTAGCCCCAACGTTAGACACGGCACCGTACCGTGATGCAGGGCAGGGATGACGGGAGGGGTGAATGTAGGGCAAGGCAGGGGCGATGGTGGCTCGGGGGGAGTGGGGGGGGGGAGGGGGGTAGTGAGCGTTCTGTGTGGCGTTGTGGCAGTGGAATGGGGCAAGAGATGGGTTGGGCTTGGCGGTGGTGTGGGCGAGGGAGGGGGGGGGGGCTGCCGGGGCCGTGTGTGGGTGATCTGGGACGGGTGAGGGCTGCCGGATATAGGCTCGTCGTGACGATAATGGTGAGTCGTAATTTGCCGAGTGTTTCTGACGTTTTACCGAATGTCCGTAATCCGTGCTAACTGTGGTCACGCCGGCCACACCAAGTCTGAAAGCGGAGGGTGAGGGTGGGTCGGGGGGGGGGGGGTGGTCCGGTGTCCATTTTGATCAAAATTCACAGTGTCCGCTGTCGAAGTACGGTGTCGCTGTCGGATTTTCGAGAAATTATTTTGAACTGTGTCGGCGTTTTCATCTTCGGTGTCGGAATTTGGATGCCATTGGCGGGTGTCGATTTTGCAACAACCTTAATGCCGCGTGTCGCCATTTACCCCTTCCAGACCACTATGAGACTGTTGCTCCTTCGCCTGTGTAGCCCCTCAAAAACATGCATTCACACGGATACTGATACCAATACATGACTATACAAGTAAAAACTAACAGCCGGCCGAAATATGGAAAGCCATGTGATTAAAAAGAAAACCCCAGCATTAGAAACGCTCACCACCAGATGGGACCCTATGATATAAATGACCTATAGGTACTCAGTAGCAATCCACGAGGCTTCTGGGAACAACGGCTTTGACCGGAAACTGGTAACTCATGGGTCTGATACGGGACTAGATATACCGACCGACGGGGCGTAGTTTGGGACGCACCACGTGGCCGCTGCCCACCCAGAACTCCTGGGGGAGTACCCAGAGGCTTCCCCCCATAGATAACGCGGCAGCTGATTGAACACCGCAGACATGCCACTTAGCCCCGAGGCTGGCATGACGTATGGTAATGGCCGTCTTGACGCCAACGCGATTGCATTTCAGCCAGTCCCGGGGCATTACATGAGAACGTGAAAGTATTTGCATAAACTATATTTATGAACTGTTGGCAAACAGTGCAAAACACTTTATAAATGGGTCTTTAAAAACGAGTCATTTATAATAATACTACATTGTACTTCTACCAGTAGTATATAGGAAATGTAATTCAAATGAACGGAATAATTGCGATTGTAGATATCAACAAGTCACAACAATAAAAAGCGTTACTCAAGAAGGGAAAAGTCACAACAACAAAAACGGGTTCACCGAAAAACTAAAGCACACAAAACTAGCGTTTCAAGCAGCTTGTGTGCCGGTGAAGGTAAAGAAAATTCCCAGGACAATACATTAGGGTTGGAATAAACTTGTTCTCGATGCAGGTGCCATGGCTCGAAGCCACGACCTGTTGATCTGCAGCTTCAGTTTGCTTATCACTTTAAGAAGCGACGACTGCGCAGTAAAGAAACCGGCAGTGATAGCGTGCGATACTCACGGCGAGATCGCCAGTCCTACGGCCACTCAATGGCATCATAATAAACACTACGTGCCCCCCCCCCCTCCCCATTTATATTTATTGTGCTCCCACTTGTGTCTCCATCTGCCACGTTCTGTCAAAGAGATAAGATAAAGAGTATGGCTTCCTCATCATCTCGAGGAAGATGCAGCAACAGACGTAAAGGACGGAGCGAGAGAGAGAGAGGGGGAGAGAGAAACGGGACAGGAGAGCGAGATGTGAGAGAGAAACGGGACGGGAGAGAGAGGGTGAGAGAGAAACGGGACGGGAGAGCGAGATGTGAGAGAGAAACGGGACGGGAGAGAGAGATGTGAGAGCGAAACGGGACGGGAGAGCGAGATGTGAGAGAGAAACGGGACGGGAGAGAGAGGGTGAGAGAGAAACGGGACGGGAGAGCGAGATGTGAGAGAGAAACGGGACGGGAGAGCGAGATGTGAGAGAGAGACGGGACGGGAGAGAGAGGGTGAGAGAGAAACGGGACGGGAGAGCGAGATGTGAGAGAGAAACGGGACGGGAGAGAGAGATGTGAGAGCGAAACGGGACGGGAGAGCGAGATGTGAGAGAGAAACGGGACGGGAGAGAGAGGGTGAGAGAGAAACGGGACGGGAGAGAGAGGGTGAGAGAGAAACGGGACGGGAGAGCGAGATGTGAGAGAGAAACGGGACAGGAGAGCGAGATGTGAGAGAGAGACGGGACGGGAGAGAGAGGGTGAGAGAGAAACGGGACGGGAGAGCGAGATGTGAGAGAGAGACGGGACGGGAGAGAGAGGGTGAGAGAAAAACGGGACGGGAGCGCGAGATGTGAGAGAGAAACGGGACGGGAGAGAGAGGGTGAGAGAAACGGGACGGGAGAGCGAGATGTGAGAGAGAAACGGGACAGGAGAGCGAGATGTGAGAGAGAGACGGGACGGGAGAGAGAGGGTGAGAGAGAAACGGGACGGGAGAGCGAGATGTGAGAGAGAGACGGGACGGGAGAGAGAGGGTGAGAGAGAAACGGGACGGGAGAGCGAGATGTGAGAGAGAAACGGGACGGGAGAGCGAGATGTGAGAGAGAGACGGGACGGGAGAGAGAGGGTGAGAGAGAAACGGGACGGGAGAGCGAGATGTGAGAGAGAAACGGGACGGGAGAGCGAGATGTGAGAGAGAGACGGGACGGGAGAGAGAGGGTGAGAGAAAAACGGGACGGGAGAGCGAGATGTGAGAGAGAAACGGGACGGGAGAGCGAGATGTGAGAGAGAGACGGGACGGGAGAGAGAGGGTGAGAGAGAAACGGGACGGGAGAGCGAGATGTGAGAGAGAAACGGGACGGGAGAGAGAGATGTGAGAGCGAAACGGGACGGGAGAGCGAGATGTGAGAGAGAAACGGGACGGGAGAGCGAGATGTGAGAGAGAGACGGGACGGGAGAGAGAGGGTGAGAGAGAAACGGGACGGGAGAGCGAGATGTGAGAGAGAAACGGGACGGGAGAGAGAGATGTGAGAGCGAAACGGGACGGGAGAGCGAGATGTGAGAGAGAAACGGGACGGGAGAGAGAGGGTGAGAGAGAAACGGGACGGGAGAGCGAGATGTGAGAGAGAAACGGGACGGGAGAGCGAGATGTGAGAGAGAGACGGGACGGGAGAAAGAGGGTGAGAGAGAAACGGGACGGGAGAGCGAGATGTGAGAGAGAAACGGGACGGGAGAGAGAGATGTGCGAGCGAAACGGGACGGGAGAGCGAGATGTGAGAGAGAAACGGGACGGGAGAGAGAGGGTGAGAGAGAAACGGGACGGGAGAGAGAGGGTGAGAGAGAAACGGGACGGGAGAGCAAGATGTGAGAGAGAAACGGGACAGGAGAGCGAGATGTGAGAGAGAGACGGGACGGGAGAGAGAGGGTGAGAGAGAAACGGGACGGGAGAGCGAGATGTGAGAGAGAGACGGGACGGGAGAGAGAGGGTGAGAGAGAAACGGCACGGGAGAGCGAGATGTGAGAGAGAAACGGGACGGGAGAGAGAGATGTGAGAGCGAAACAAGACGGGAGAGCGAGATGTGAGAGAGAAACGGGACGGGAGAGAGAGGGTGAGAGAGAAACGGGACGGGAGAGCGAGATGTGAGAGAGAAACGGGACGGGAGAGCGAGATGTGAGAGAGAAACCGGGACGGGAGAGCGAGATGTGAGAGAGAAATGGGACGGGAGAGAGAGGGTGAGAGAGAAACGGGACGGGGGAGCGAGATGTGAGAGAGAAACGGGACGGGAGAACGAGATGTGAGAGAGAAACGGGACGGGAGAGCGAGGGTGAGAGAGAAACGGGACGGGAGAGAGAGGGTGAGAGAGAAACGGGACGGGAGAGCGAGATGTGAGAGAGAAACGGGACGGGGGAGCGAGATGTGAGAGAGAAACGGGACGGGAGAGCGAGATGTGAGAGAGAAACGGGACGGGAGAGCGAGATGTGAGAGAGAAACGGGACGGGAGAGCGAGGGTGAGAGAGAAACGGGACGGGGGAGCGAGATGTGAGAGAGAAACGGGACGGGAGAGAGAGGGTGAGAGAGACACGGGACGGGAGAGCGAGATGTGAGAGAGAAACGGGACGGGAGAGAGGGTGAGAGAGAAACGGGACGGGAGAGCGAGGGTGAGAGAGAAACGGGACGGGGGAGCGATATGTGAGAGAGAAACGGGACGGGAGAGAGAGGGTGAGAGAGAAACGGGACGGGAGAGCGAGATGTGAGAGAGAAACGGGACGGGAGAGCTAGATGTGAGAGAGAAACGGGACGGGAGAGCGAGATGTGAGAGAGAAACGGGACGGGAGAGCGAGATGTGAGAGAGAAACGGGACGGGAGAGCGAGATGTGAGAGAGAAACGGGACGAGAGAACGAGATGTGAGAGAGAAACGGGACGGGAGAGCGAAATGTGAGAGAGAAACGGGACGGGAGAGCGAGATGTGAGAGATCAGCCGATACGAACAGAGCAAGAGAAGGGGCGAGGAAGAAGGAGAGAAATAGATCGAAAGCAAGACAGAGAGAGGAAGGGAAAGATTGGAAGCGAGGGGGAGAGAGATGGAAGGAGAGGTGAGAAAGAGGGAGAGGGAGATAAACCGGGGGGGGGGGGGGAGAGGGAGATAAACCGGGGGGGAGAGGGAGATAAACCGGGGGGGGGGGGGAGAAAAACCGGAGGGGAGAGGGAGATAAACCGGAGGGGGAGAGGGAGATAAACCGGGGGGAGGGATAAACTGGAGGGGTAGAGGGAGATGAACCGGGAGGGGGGGGGGAGATAGACCGGGGGGGAGAGGGAGATAAACCGGGGGGGGGGGAGATGGAAAGGGGAAGAAACGCAAATAGGGCGAGAGTCGGGAAGAGTTACAGAAGTGTACTGAATAGAAATAAGAGACAGACAGTAAAAGCAAAGACATATGCTGACAGAGAAACCGAGATAAAAGAGACAAAAGAACGGACAAACTATGGACAAACGAAATGAGGATAGAGCAGGTGGAGATAACCAGACGAGCGTTCTGTGGAGGTGTGCCCGCGAGCAGTGTTTGAGTGGTTCTCCCAAGTCGTATAACTATGAGTGATTGACGGCCCAGGACCCACCTTCCCTTGACACCTGCCGGGGCAGGGCTCGCATAACGCCGTGAGTGGAGATAGGAGGGCTACGGGGCGTGGACGCAGCAAGGTTGGGATGCTGGTTGGGAGCAGTACCTACGATACCTTAGGCCGTATTCATAATCCCCTCGTAAGTTACGCACGAAAAGTGCATTTTCGTCTTAGCCTCACCAGCTCTTTAAGGTGGTGCTTACGATTAAAACATCCTCTTCAATATAATTTTAGCACTTTCTATATTCAGAAAATCCCCTTCTTGTGTGATTACTTATCTATTTGGAACCCGATAATCGGTCGACAAATCTTCCACTTAGCGCGAAGTCTAGTGGCGTAGCCTAAGTGGTGATTATGAATACGGCCTCTTGGACTGACAAGTCACTTGTACTGACTTGTGCTGACCCAGCAGACGGGGGGCGGGGCGATAACGCCTGGGGGTTTCACTTCCGTTATTCTGTTAGACCACACGCAGTTATCAACTTGTGACATGAATTAAATTTTCGCTTGAGGTGCAGTTAGTTAGGCTAACGGGTGAATGGTAAGATAGTGGTGTTTGTGATGCGGTTGCTCTATCGCCTCATGCAGAATTTGTGTTGATTTGTAATACCGCCATTACATAAAGCTTTATCTTCATCTAATAGTATCAAATTTAATGGTGAAGCATCATTAAACTAATCATTCACCATTCAACCTAAAGAACCCTCGAAACCCCTTCGTGGCCGTAGCACCGTTGAGGTCAACCATGATGTTGGCAGTTACGTGTGTTAGAGGTGATGCGAGGAACGAGTTCCCGCTGCTGTCAGAGTGGCGGAGGTCCAATCGTCCAACATAGTCCAAACAACTCAGAGCGCATGCGCGCCGTACCGTTACACTCTTTATAATAGAATTACCGATAGAGGGCGTGTGAGCCGTCTTTCACCAAGGAATGCGCACCGCCGACCCGGTCTCCCCGATAGCTCAGTTGGTTAGAGCTCTCGCATTGAGTGCTCTGGCCGCCTGAGAGCCTAACGGCACGTGGATCGGTCGTTCGAGCCCCCCATGTCCCTTTTCGCAAAGAGTAGGGGGTTACCCCCGGGGACATGGCTCCACTCTCCCTTCCTTCTGCTATTGACGCGGTATGACCAGAATTAGCTAAAGCGTCCTGAATATACAACCAACCAACAACCAACCTACCCATCAGCCTGGTGTCGATCCGAAGTGACGTTACTTCGATCAATTACAAACTTCAAAAGCTCATCCCGGCAGATATAATCTTATTACAGCGATGATCAGCTCTAAGTGCGCGCCACCCAGATGCCTCCTGAGGCGAGCTGGTCGTGGGGAGCTTCCCTTCCCGAGTGCTTACAGCCGCATATCGAGCTGTGAAGCAACCTTTTTCTCTCAGTGCCGGAATACCGCAAAAAGAAAACCCCAGGAAGAAAGCCACTTAGGCGTCGAAACAACTCATCTTTTACTTTGCTTGGCCTTTTTGTTAGTGAAGCAGAGCGACCATCAACCCTCAACTGACAACCACCTGGCAGATTTATACCTTTAAGAATCCATACAATCGTCATTTTCCTTTTAAGCAGATCATAAAAGGACCTTCACAGATTATTGCTCCATACAGTGAGTGGTAACCCGATAGTTCACTGGAGTCTTATCTGCATAGAGGCCTACCTAGGCACGCCCGTCCACCTCTGTTTTAGCCTTCTTAACATTGCCAGCCGCTTCAATGAGAGGCTCGCTTTTTATATAAGAGGCTTTGATTTTTATTGTGAGCCCCATCTAGAGTTGAAAACTACTGGAAGTGACGCCATCTTGGCTGCCGTATTACCGCCTGCAGCGTATGGCGTGTTTTGCCCATAAAGTGCACTTCTCTCTCCCGTGAAGACGCGCGGCAGACACGTAGAGAGGGGAATATTCCATCTCTTCCATCACTTCAGTCAGGGTAGGTCACTTGGGGGATTAGGTAACCAGAAACGTGAAAACGAATTCACTCATAATTATAAGATATGTTGTGGGACTCGTTCACAAAGTTCATCGATTATTCCCTCCCCAACGTGTTTGCTAACCCAGTTCTTACAAAAGCGATTCCAGGTTGCTGTGGCGGCCGGCCCGACAGCTCAGTGGGTTAGAGCGCTCGCATTGAGTGCTCTGGTCACCTGAGAGCCTAACGACACGTGGGTCGGTGGTTCGAGCCCCGCTGTGGCCATGTCTGTGCGGTCGCAGAATAAAGATCCCATATCTTCCTTCGTAAAGAGTAGGGGGTCACCCCCGGGGGACATGGCTCCACTCTCCCTTCCTTCTCCCATTGACGCGATATGACCAAAAGTGGTTCAAGCGTCCTGAATATACAACCAACCAACCAACTAGGTTACTGTAAAAAAAGAGGATAGGGGTCGGTCCGAACAACTTAACCTAAAATCGATGCTGATGTCCCTAAGGCACAATTCCTGTTAAGACGAATGGTGTAAGGTGTGGGGATGGGTAGGGGGAGGGGATTGCCATGTGTCGCTCCTCAATAACAAATATCACTAGATTGAAAGAATTTTCAGGACGCTTTAACCACTTTTGGTCATATCGCGTCAATGGGAGAAGGAAGGGAGAGTGGAGCCATGTCCCCGGGGATAACCCCCTACTCTATACGAAGAAAGACATGGGATCTTTATCCTGCCACCACACAGCCATGGCCACAGCGGGGCTCGAACCACCGACATTACTGTATAACAATGGGTCCTCGGGCTTAGCCCTACTCCATTATTATCCGGTAATGTCGTCTTCCTCGGACATTAACTTACACCTAAAACTGACAAGAAAGTGACATGCTGCTTTGTTTGTCCGACTTGTTTGTCCGACATAACGCACGTGGAAGATATTTTTTCACTATATGTTGTCTGATGTATCAGACGCCAACACCAATAACATTACGTGACCAGTGGCTCCACCTGGTGGACCATGCCATAGTTGTACGAGGAACCATTCAGCGGGTTATTTGTTGACAATATTGACAAACATTGCCGGGGACAGCTGACAACTCCCGTCAAGGGACACTCAATAGCTGAGTGATTTCGACGAACTTGTGGAAGCGTAGGCGCCAGTAGTCTCGACCCTCTCATCACGCGCCATGGCGGCCCACGCGCCATGGCGGCCCACGCTGCGGACCAATCTACAAGCTTCTTCATACAAAACTAATGGGTCCGATTGAGCCGCACTTGTCCGGCTGTAGAACGAACGCCGTTTGTTCAACAGCTGGTAGTCTGTGAAAGAGACTATTTTCGAGTGGCTGTCTGCATAAGGACTCCTTTATCAACGCCCTGATGACCTTTGTCGGGATAGCTGGGAGAGGGGGGAGGGGGTGGGGAAGGAGAAGGAGGATGCGTTTGAACGGCCGTGAGCGGCGCGTGGCAGCTGTGACGGTGGACAATAATCGACTCATCCACAGTCTTCTTCTGCTTCTCTGATCAACATCGTACTTCTTCAGACATCCGGCAAAGAGGTAATTACTGAAAGACATTGACCGAGTTCTTTCCCTTTGGCGCCGGCAGGAAAAGCGTATTGACATCACGCCATACCGTACGTCATCACGTCATACCGTACGTCATCAGGCCATACCGTACGTCATCAGGCCATACCGTACGACATCACGCCATACCGTACGTCATCAGGCCATACCGTACGACATCAGGCCATCCCGTACGTCATCACGCCATACCGTACGTCATCACGCCATACCGTACGTCATCAGGCCATACCGTACGACATCACGCCATACCGTACGTCATCACGCCAAACTGGACGACATCACGCCATACCGTACGACATCAGGCCATCCCGTACGTCATCACGCCATACCGTACGTCATCACGCCATACCGTACGTCATCAGGCCATACCGTACGTCATCACGCCATACCGTACGTCATCACGCCATACCGTACGTCATCACGCCATACCGTACGTCATCAGGCCATACCGTACGTCATCACGCCATACCGTACGTCATCACGCCATACCGTACGTCATCACGCCATACCGTACGTCATCAGGCCATACCGTACGACATCACGCCATACTGTACGTCATCACGCCATACCGTACGACATCACGCCATACCGTACGACATCACGCCATACCGTACGACATCAGGCCATACCGTACGACATCACGCCATACCGTACGTCATCACGCCATACCGTACGACATCACGCCATACCGTACGACATCACGTCATACCGTACGACATCAGGCCATACCGTACGACATCACGCCATACCGTACGACATCAGGCCATACCGTACGACATCACGCCATACCGTACGACACCACGCCATACCGTACGTCATCACGCCATACCGTACGTCATCACGCCATACCGTACGACATCACGCCATACCGTACGTCATCAGGCCATACCGTACGACATCACGCCATACCGTACGTCATCACGCCATACCGTACGACATCACGCCATACCGTACGTCATCAGGCCATACCGTACGACATCACGCCATACCGTACGTCATCACGCCATACCGTACGACATCACGCCATACCGTACGTCATCACGCCATACCGTACGACATCACGCCATACCGTACGTCATCACGCCATACCGTACGACATCAGGCCATACCGTACGTCATCAGGCCATACCATACGTCATCACGCCATACCGTACGACATCACGCCATACCGTACGACATCACGCCATACCGTACGTCATCACGCCATACCGTACGTCATCACGCCATACCGTACGTCATCACGCCATACTGTACGTCATCACGCCATACCGTACGACATCACGCCATACCGTACGTCATCACGCCATACCGTACGTCATCACGCCATACCGTACGTCATCACGCCATACTGTACGACATCACGCCATACCGTACGACATCACGCCATACCGTACGTCATCACGCCATACCGCACGACATCAGGCCATACCGTACGTCATCACGCCATACTGTACGTCATCACGCCATACCGTACGACATCACGCCATACCGTACGACATCACGCCATACCGTACGTCATCACGCCATACCGTACGTCATCACGCCATACCGTACGTCATCACGCCATACTGTACGTCATCACGCCATACCGTACGACATCACGCCATACCGTACGACATCACGCCATACCGTACGTCATCACGCCATACCGTACGACATCACGCCATACCGTACGTCATCACGCCATACCGTACGACATCAGGCCATACCGTACGTCATCAGGCCATACCATACGTCATCACGCCATACCGTACGACATCACGCCATACCGTACGACATCACGCCATACCGTACGTCATCACGCCATACCGTACGTCATCACGCCATACCGTACGTCATCACGCCATACTGTACGTCATCACGCCATACCGTACGACATCACGCCATACCGTACGTCATCACGCCATACCGTACGTCATCACGCCATACCGTACGTCATCACGCCATACTGTACGACATCACGCCATACCGTACGACATCACGCCATACCGTACGTCATCACGCCATACCGCACGACATCAGGCCATACCGTACGTCATCACGCCATACTGTACGTCATCACGCCATACCGTACGACATCACGCCATACCGTACGACATCACGCCATACCGTACGTCATCACGCCATACCGTACGTCATCACGCCATACCGTACGTCATCACGCCATACTGTACGTCATCACGCCATACCGTACGACATCACGCCATACCGTACGACATCACGCCATACCGTACGACACCACGCCATACCGTACGTCATCACGCCATACCGTACGTCATCACGCCATACCGTACGACATCACGCCATACCGTACGTCATCAGGCCATACCGTACGACATCACGCCATACCGTACGTCATCACGCCATACCGTACGACATCACGCCATACCGTACGTCATCAGGCCATACCGTACGACATCACGCCATACCGTACGTCATCACGCCATACCGTACGACATCACGCCATACCGTACGTCATCACGCCATACCGTACGACATCACGCCATACCGTACGTCATCACGCCATACCGTACGACATCAGGCCATACCGTACGTCATCAGGCCATACCATACGTCATCACGCCATACCGTACGACATCACGCCATACCGTACGACATCACGCCATACCGTACGTCATCACGCCATACCGTACGTCATCACGCCATACCGTACGTCATCACGCCATACTGTACGTCATCACGCCATACCGTACGACATCACGCCATACCGTACGTCATCACGCCATACCGTACGTCATCACGCCATACCGTACGTCATCACGCCATACTGTACGACATCACGCCATACCGTACGACATCACGCCATACCGTACGTCATCACGCCATACCGCACGACATCAGGCCATACCGTACGTCATCACGCCATACTGTACGTCATCACGCCATACCGTACGACATCACGCCATACCGTACGACATCACGCCATACCGTACGTCATCACGCCATACCGTACGTCATCACGCCATACCGTACGTCATCACGCCATACTGTACGTCATCACGCCATACCGTACGACATCACGCCATACCGTACGACATCACGCCATACCGTACGTCATCACGCCATACCGTACGACATCACGCCATACCGTACGTCATCACGCCATACCGTACGACATCAGGCCATACCGTACGTCATCAGGCCATACCATACGTCATCACGCCATACCGTACGACATCACGCCATACCGTACGACATCACGCCATACCGTACGTCATCACGCCATACCGTACGTCATCACGCCATACCGTACGTCATCACGCCATACTGTACGTCATCACGCCATACCGTACGACATCACGCCATACCGTACGTCATCACGCCATACCGTACGTCATCACGCCATACCGTACGTCATCACGCCATACTGTACGACATCACGCCATACCGTACGACATCACGCCATACCGTACGTCATCACGCCATACCGCACGACATCAGGCCATACCGTACGTCATCACGCCATACTGTACGTCATCACGCCATACCGTACGACATCACGCCATACCGTACGACATCACGCCATACCGTACGTCATCACGCCATACCGTACGTCATCACGCCATACCGTACGTCATCACGCCATACTGTACGTCATCACGCCATACCGTACGACATCACGCCATACCGTACGACATCACGCCATACCGTACGACATCAGGCCATACCGTACGTCATCACGCCATACCGTACGTCATCACGCCATACCGTACGACATCACGCCATACCGTACGTCATCACGCCATACCGTACGTCATCACGCCATACCGTACGTCATCACGCCATACCGTACGTCATCACGCCATACCGTACGTCATCACGCCATACCGTACGTCATCACGCCATACTGTACGACATCACGCCATACCGTACGACATCACGCCATACCGTACGTCATCACGCCATACCGTACGTCATCAGGCCATACCGTACGTCATCACGCCATACTGTACGACATCACGCCATACCGTACGTCATCACGCCATACCGTACGTCATCACGCCATACCGTACGTCATCACGCCATACCGTACGACATCACGCCATACCGTACGTCATCACGCCATACCGTACGTCATCACGCCATACCGTACGTCATCACGCCATACCGTACGACATCAGGCCATACCGTACGTCATCAGGCCATACCGTACGTCATCACGCCATACCGTACGACATCACGCAATACCGTACGTCATCACGCCATACCGTACGTCATCACGCCATACCGTACGACATCAGGCCATACCGTACGTCATCACGCCATACCGTACGTCATCAGGCCATACCGTACGACATCAGGCCATACCGTACGTCATCACGCCATACCGTACGTCATCAGGCCATACCGTACGACATCACGCCATACCGTACGTCATCAGGCCATACCGTACGACATCACGCCATACCGTACGTCATCACGCCATACCGTACGTCATCACGCCATACCGTACGTCATCACGCCATACCGTACGACATCAGGCCATACCGTACGTCATCAGGCCATACCGTACGTCATCACGCCATACCGTACGTCATCACGCCATACCGTACGACATCACGCCATACCGTACGTCATCACGTCATACCGTACGACATCAGGCCATACCGTACGACATCACGCCATACCGTACGTCATCACGCCATACCGTACGTCATCACGCCATACCGTACGTCATCACGCCATACCGTACGTCATCAGGCCATACCGTACGTCATCACGCCATACCGTACGTCATCACGCCATACCGTACGACATCACGCCATACCGTACGTCATCACGTCATACCGTACGACATCAGGCCATACCGTACGACATCACGCCATACCGTACGTCATCACGCCATACCGTACGTCATCACGCCATACCGTACGTCATCACGCCATACCGTACGTCATCACGTCATACCGTACGACATCAGGCCATACCGTACGACATCACGCCATACCGTACGTCATCACGCCATACCGTACGTCATCACGCCATACCGTACGACATCAGGCCATACCGTACGTCATCACGCCATACCGTACGACATCACGCCATACCGTACGTCATCACGCCATACCGTACGTCATCACGCCATACCGTACGTCATCACGCCATACCGTACGACATCAGGCCATACCGTACGTCATCACGCCATACCGTACGACATCACGCCATACCGTACGACATCACGCCATACCGTACGTCATCACGCCATACCGTACGACATCACGCCATACCGTACGACATCACGCCATACCGTACGACATCACGCCATACCGTACGTCATCACGCCATACCGTACGTCATCACGCCATACCGTACGTCATCACGCCATACCGTACGTCATCACGCCATACCGTACGACATCAGGCCATACCGTACGTCATCACGCCATACCGTACGTCATCACGCCATACCGTACGTCATCACGCCATACCGTACGTCATCACGCCATACCGTACGTCATCACGCCATACCGTACGTCATCACGCCATACCGTACGACATCACGCCATACCGTACGACATCACGCCATACCGTACGACATCACGCCATACCGTACGACATCACGCCATACCGTACGACATCACGCCATACCGTACGTCATCACGCCATACCGCACGACATCAGGCCATACCGTACGTCATCACGCCATACTGTACGTCATCACGCCATACCGTACGACATCACGCCATACCGTACGACATCACGCCATACCGTACGACATCAGGCCATACCGTACGACATCACGCCATACCGTACGTCATCACGCCATACCGTACGACATCACGCCATACCGTACGACATCACGTCATACCGTACGACATCAGGCCATACCGTACGACATCACGCCATACCGTACGACATCAGGCCATACCGTACGACATCACGCCATACCGTACGACACCACGCCATACCGTACGTCATCACGCCATACCGTACGTCATCACGCCATACCGTACGACATCACGCCATACCGTACGTCATCAGGCCATACCGTACGACATCACGCCATACCGTACGTCATCACGCCATACCGTACGACATCACGCCATACCGTACGTCATCAGGCCATACCGTACGACATCACGCCATACCGTACGTCATCACGCCATACCGTACGACATCACGCCATACCGTACGTCATCACGCCATACCGTACGACATCACGCCATACCGTACGTCATCACGCCATACCGTACGACATCAGGCCATACCGTACGTCATCAGGCCATACCATACGTCATCACGCCATACCGTACGACATCACGCCATACCGTACGACATCACGCCATACCGTACGTCATCACGCCATACCGTACGTCATCACGCCATACCGTACGTCATCACGCCATACTGTACGTCATCACGCCATACCGTACGACATCACGCCATACCGTACGTCATCACGCCATACCGTACGTCATCACGCCATACCGTACGTCATCACGCCATACTGTACGACATCACGCCATACCGTACGACATCACGCCATACCGTACGTCATCACGCCATACCGCACGACATCAGGCCATACCGTACGTCATCACGCCATACTGTACGTCATCACGCCATACCGTACGACATCACGCCATACCGTACGACATCACGCCATACCGTACGTCATCACGCCATACCGTACGTCATCACGCCATACCGTACGTCATCACGCCATACTGTACGTCATCACGCCATACCGTACGACATCACGCCATACCGTACGACATCACGCCGTACCGTACGTCATCACGCCATACCGTACGACATCACGCCATACCGTACGTCATCACGCCATACCGTACGACATCAGGCCATACCGTACGTCATCAGGCCATACCATACGTCATCACGCCATACCGTACGACATCACGCCATACCGTACGACATCACGCCATACCGTACGTCATCACGCCATACCGTACGTCATCACGCCATACCGTACGTCATCACGCCATACTGTACGTCATCACGCCATACCGTACGACATCACGCCATACCGTACGTCATCACGCCATACCGTACGTCATCACGCCATACCGTACGTCATCACGCCATACTGTACGACATCACGCCATACCGTACGACATCACGCCATACCGTACGTCATCACGCCATACCGCACGACATCAGGCCATACCGTACGTCATCACGCCATACTGTACGTCATCACGCCATACCGTACGACATCACGCCATACCGTACGACATCACGCCATACCGTACGTCATCACGCCATACCGTACGTCATCACGCCATACCGTACGTCATCACGCCATACTGTACGTCATCACGCCATACCGTACGACATCACGCCATACCGTACGACATCACGCCATACCGTACGACATCAGGCCATACCGTACGTCATCACGCCATACCGTACGTCATCACGCCATACCGTACGACATCACGCCATACCGTACGTCATCACGCCATACCGTACGTCATCACGCCATACCGTACGTCATCACGCCATACCGTACGTCATCACGCCATACCGTACGTCATCACGCCATACCGTACGTCATCACGCCATACTGTACGACATCACGCCATACCGTACGACATCACGCCATACCGTACGTCATCACGCCATACCGTACGTCATCAGGCCATACCGTACGTCATCACGCCATACTGTACGACATCACGCCATACCGTACGTCATCACGCCATACCGTACGTCATCACGCCATACCGTACGTCATCACGCCATACCGTACGACATCACGCCATACCGTACGTCATCACGCCATACCGTACGTCATCACGCCATACCGTACGTCATCACGCCATACCGTACGACATCAGGCCATACCGTACGTCATCAGGCCATACCGTACGTCATCACGCCATACCGTACGACATCACGCAATACCGTACGTCATCACGCCATACCGTACGTCATCACGCCATACCGTACGACATCAGGCCATACCGTACGTCATCACGCCATACCGTACGTCATCAGGCCATACCGTACGACATCAGGCCATACCGTACGTCATCACGCCATACCGTACGTCATCAGGCCATACCGTACGACATCACGCCATACCGTACGTCATCAGGCCATACCGTACGACATCACGCCATACCGTACGTCATCACGCCATACCGTACGTCATCACGCCATACCGTACGTCATCACGCCATACCGTACGACATCAGGCCATACCGTACGTCATCAGGCCATACCGTACGTCATCACGCCATACCGTACGTCATCACGCCATACCGTACGACATCACGCCATACCGTACGTCATCACGTCATACCGTACGACATCAGGCCATACCGTACGACATCACGCCATACCGTACGTCATCACGCCATACCGTACGTCATCACGCCATACCGTACGTCATCACGCCATACCGTACGTCATCAGGCCATACCGTACGTCATCACGCCATACCGTACGTCATCACGCCATACCGTACGACATCACGCCATACCGTACGTCATCACGTCATACCGTACGACATCAGGCCATACCGTACGACATCACGCCATACCGTACGTCATCACGCCATACCGTACGTCATCACGCCATACCGTACGTCATCACGCCATACCGTACGTCATCACGTCATACCGTACGACATCAGGCCATACCGTACGACATCACGCCATACCGTACGTCATCACGCCATACCGTACGTCATCACGCCATACCGTACGACATCAGGCCATACCGTACGTCATCACGCCATACCGTACGACATCACGCCATACCGTACGTCATCACGCCATACCGTACGTCATCACGCCATACCGTACGTCATCACGCCATACCGTACGACATCAGGCCATACCGTACGTCATCACGCCATACCGTACGACATCACGCCATACCGTACGACATCACGCCATACCGTACGTCATCACGCCATACCGTACGACATCACGCCATACCGTACGACATCACGCCATACCGTACGACATCACGCCATACCGTACGTCATCACGCCATACCGTACGTCATCACGCCATACCGTACGTCATCACGCCATACCGTACGTCATCACGCCATACCGTACGACATCAGGCCATACCGTACGTCATCACGCCATACCGTACGTCATCACGCCATACCGTACGTCATCACGCCATACCGTACGTCATCACGCCATACCGTACGTCATCACGCCATACCGTACGTCATCACGCCATACCGTACGACATCACGCCATACCGTACGACATCACGCCATACCGTACGACATCACGCCATACCGTACGACATCACGCCATACCGTACGACATCACGCCATACCGTACGTCATCACGCCATACCGCACGACATCAGGCCATACCGTACGTCATCACGCCATACTGTACGTCATCACGCCATACCGTACGACATCACGCCATACCGTACGACATCACGCCATACCGTACGTCATCACGCCATACCGTACGTCATCACGCCATACCGTACGTCATCACGCCATACTGTACGTCATCACGCCATACCGTACGACATCACGCCATACCGTACGACATCACGCCATACCGTACGACATCAGGCCATACCGTACGTCATCACGCCATACCGTACGTCATCACGCCATACCGTACGACATCACGCCATACCGTACGTCATCACGCCATACCGTACGTCATCACGCCATACCGTACGTCATCACGCCATACCGTACGTCATCACGCCATACCGTACGTCATCACGCCATACCGTACGTCATCACGCCATACTGTACGACATCACGCCATACCGTACGACATCACGCCATACCGTACGTCATCACGCCATACCGTACGTCATCAGGCCATACCGTACGTCATCACGCCATACTGTACGACATCACGCCATACCGTACGTCATCACGCCATACCGTACGTCATCACGCCATACCGTACGTCATCACGCCATACCGTACGACATCACGCCATACCGTACGTCATCACGCCATACCGTACGTCATCACGCCATACCGTACGTCATCACGCCATACCGTACGACATCAGGCCATACCGTACGTCATCAGGCCATACCGTACGTCATCACGCCATACCGTACGACATCACGCAATACCGTACGTCATCACGCCATACCGTACGTCATCACGCCATACCGTACGACATCAGGCCATACCGTACGTCATCACGCCATACCGTACGTCATCAGGCCATACCGTACGACATCAGGCCATACCGTACGTCATCACGCCATACCGTACGTCATCAGGCCATACCGTACGACATCACGCCATACCGTACGTCATCAGGCCATACCGTACGACATCACGCCATACCGTACGTCATCACGCCATACCGTACGTCATCACGCCATACCGTACGTCATCACGCCATACCGTACGACATCAGGCCATACCGTACGTCATCAGGCCATACCGTACGTCATCACGCCATACCGTACGTCATCACGCCATACCGTACGACATCACGCCATACCGTACGTCATCACGTCATACCGTACGACATCAGGCCATACCGTACGACATCACGCCATACCGTACGTCATCACGCCATACCGTACGTCATCACGCCATACCGTACGTCATCACGCCATACCGTACGTCATCAGGCCATACCGTACGTCATCACGCCATACCGTACGTCATCACGCCATACCGTACGACATCACGCCATACCGTACGTCATCACGTCATACCGTACGACATCAGGCCATACCGTACGACATCACGCCATACCGTACGTCATCACGCCATACCGTACGTCATCACGCCATACCGTACGTCATCACGCCATACCGTACGTCATCACGTCATACCGTACGACATCAGGCCATACCGTACGACATCACGCCATACCGTACGTCATCACGCCATACCGTACGTCATCACGCCATACCGTACGACATCAGGCCATACCGTACGTCATCACGCCATACCGTACGACATCACGCCATACCGTACGTCATCACGCCATACCGTACGTCATCACGCCATACCGTACGTCATCACGCCATACCGTACGACATCAGGCCATACCGTACGTCATCACGCCATACCGTACGACATCACGCCATACCGTACGACATCACGCCATACCGTACGTCATCACGCCATACCGTACGACATCACGCCATACCGTACGACATCACGCCATACCGTACGACATCACGCCATACCGTACGTCATCACGCCATACCGTACGTCATCACGCCATACCGTACGTCATCACGCCATACCGTACGTCATCACGCCATACCGTACGACATCAGGCCATACCGTACGTCATCACGCCATACCGTACGTCATCACGCCATACCGTACGTCATCACGCCATACCGTACGTCATCACGCCATACCGTACGTCATCACGCCATACCGTACGTCATCACGCCATACCGTACGACATCACGCCATACCGTACGACATCACGCCATACCGTACGACATCACGCCATACCGTACGACATCACGCCATACCGTACGACATCACGCCATACCGTACGACATCACGCCATACCGTACGTCATCACGCCATACCGTACGACATCACGCCATACCGTACGTCATCAGGCCATACCGTACGACATCAGGCCATACCGTACGACATCACGCCATACCGTACGACATCACGCCATACCGTACGACATCACGCCATACCGTACGACATCAGGCCATACCGTACGACATCAGGCCATACCGTACGTCATCACGCCATACCGTACATCACGCCATACCATACGACATCACGCCATACCGTACGACATCACGTCATACCGTACGACATCACGCCATACCGTACGACATCACGTCATATCGTACGACATCACGCCATACCGTACGACATCACGCCATACCGTACGACATCACGCCATACCGTACGACATCACGCCATACCGTACGACATCAGGCCATACCGTACGACATCAGGCCATACCGTACGTCATCAGGCCATACCGTACGTCATCACGCCATACCGTACGTCATCACGCCATACCGTACGACATCACGCCATACCGTACGTCATCACGCCATACCGTACGTCATCACGCCATACCGTACGACATCACGCCATACCGTACGACATCACGCCATACCGTACGACATCACGCCATACCGTACGTCATCACGCCATACCGTACGACATCACGCCATACCGTACGTCATCACGCCATACCGTACGTCATCACGCCATACTGTACGTCATCACGCCATACCGTACGTCATCACGCCATACCGTACGACATCACGCCATACCGTACGACATCACGCCATACCGTACGTCATCACGCCATCACACAGAAACATCCGCCACCACGGATATTTTTTTTCTAAAACACGGATGCAAGTCCAGTCTTATTATTTTGACATCTTTGTGTGCAGTAACATTCTGAAGTGTGATGACCTAGTTTTGCGAATTATTATGCGATATAATTATGACGAAGAATCAACAGTATGGGTATCATGAAGCATCACATGCCGCTCATTGCCGGCCACATGCGCACTTCCTCTTCCCTTTGCCACCCGTCGTCATGTGACCTTGACCGGTGAAGGTTCCCGGAAGTGAAGGCGACACCAATCCGAGATAACATCGTGTGATGTGTCGCACTTCTGTGAAGCCCATAAGGCTAAACAGATCCAGGCCCCAGTTCACCGGAGCCGCTTACACTCGCCATAATTCATGGCCCTTCATACCAATTGTCCCATAATAAGTCCTTTCTGGGGGCAGAGAGATGGGGACAGAGACAGAGGGAGGGGAAGAGGGAGGGAGGGACGGAGAGACGGAGAGAGGGACGCAGAAAGGGGAAGAGAAACTGAAAGAGAGGGAGAGAGAGAGAAAGAGAGAGAGAAAGACAAAGAGAGAAGTATAGAACGAAAAAAAATACAGGGAGAAATAGTCATAGGGCGAGACAGAAGGCAAGAGAGAGGGAGCGAGAGTGAAAGGGAGAGACGAAGAGAGGGAAAGAGAGAGAGAGAGAGAGGAAGGAGAGAGGGAGAGGGGGAGAGAGGGAGCGAGAATGAGAGATAAATAGAGAAGGGATAGGGGATCAAGTGAGACCTTTATCGTTGAAGCATCAAGGACGGAGGGGAAGATAGGGGTAGGGGAGAGGGGGTGGGTGGAATGAAATGTTATCAGGTTGGCCGGCAAAAAGCAATCTACCAAAATCACATAAACTGGACGCCAGTATACTACAGGGCCAAAAGAATTCGTCTTGGGACGCCGGGCTGACGCGAATCGAGGGTTCTGATTGGATGAATATGAAGACGTATCGCGCCCATTATGGGATGGGGTCGGAGTGATGCTATTGCGATGGGACTCCTATAAAGACATCACCATGATCGTACCACAGGTCAGGGCAGCGAACCCATACAGTCCAGCAGGGGAACATAGCAACGAACACTCTCGGCCTGACGAAACCTCCACTAGGCGGTGGGGGGCTCCGTCAGATCTCACGATACACCCGTAAGTTGGCACACCAGGCGGCCATGTATACCCAACAACTGGTGCATATCACCGCGGAGTTGTACATCGAGCACAAAGGTAGACCCACCCTGTGTTCATAACGCTGTATACACATGGACAAAGGAATCATAACGAAGGTGTCATCGACACAATGAATATGGATTGTTTGGATGTCTAATAAAACGAATCAGACCCTGTTTTACAGACTAGTAGCGGACATGTCTTAATTCCTTGATAATGTCAATCACTCCGCAACTACTCGGCCCGTCGACCTACTTGTTAACTTGGGCTATGGATCCATGCCACGTGATTCATACCACGTGATCCATACCACGAGATCTATACCACGAGATCTATACCATGTACGGTTGAAGAAGATTCGATGCTAGAGGGTTTGGATGAGGTGGGACAAGGGAGGGTGCTGACGATGGTGGAAGAAGGGAGGGTGGTGACGATGGTAGAGGAAGGGAGGGTGGTGACGATGGTAGAGGAAGGGAGGGTGGTGACGATGGTAGAGGAAGGGAGGGTGGTGACGATGGTAGAGGAAGGGAGGGTGGTGACGATGGTAGAGGAAGGGAGGGTGGTGACGATGGTAGAGGAAGGGAGGGTGGTGACGATGGTAGAGGAAGGGAGGGTGGTGACGATGGTGGGACAAGGGAGGGTGCTGACGATGGTGGAAGAAGGGAGGGTGGTGACGATGGTAGAGGAAGGGAGGATGGTGACGATGGTAGAGGAAGGGAGGGTGGTGACGATGGTAGAGGAAGGGAGGGTGGTGACGATGGTAGAGGAAGGGAGGGTGGTGACGATGGTGGGACAAGGGAGGGTGCTGACGATGGTGGAGGAAGGGAGGGTGGTGACGATGGTAGAGGAAGGGAGGGTGGTGACGATGGTAGAGGAAGGGAGGGTGGTGACGATGGTAGAGGAAGGGAGGGTGGTGATGATGGTAGAGGAAGGGAGGGTGGTGACGATGGTAGAGGAAGGGAGGGTGGTGACGATGGTAGAGGAAGGGAGGGTGGTGACGATGGTAGAGGAAGGGAGGGTGGTGACGATGGTAGAGGAAGGGAGGGTGGTGACGATGGTGGAGGAAGGGAGGGTGGTGACGATGGTAGAGGAAGGGAGGGTGGTGACGATGGTAGAGGAAGGGAGGGTGGTGACGATGGTAGAGGACGGGAGGGTGGTGACGATGGTAGAGGAAGGGAGGGTGGTGACGATGGTGGAGGAAGGGAGGGTGGTGACGATGGTAGAAGAAGGGAGGGTGGTGACGATGGTAGAGGAAGGGAGGGTGGTGACGATGGTAGAGGAAGGGAGGGTGGTGACGATGGTAGAGGAAGGGAGGGTGGTGACGATGGTAGAGGAAGGGAGGGTGGTGACGATGGTAGAGGAAGGGAGGGTGGTGACGATGGTAGAGGAAGGGAGGGTGGTGACGATGGTAGAGGAAGGGAGGGTGGTGATGATGGTAGAGGAAGGGAGGGTGGTGACGATGGTAGAGGAAGGGAGGGTGGTGACGATGGTAGAGGAAGGGAGGGTGGTGACGATGGTAGAGGAAGGGAGGGTGGTGACGATGGTAGAGGAAGGGAGGGTGGTGATGATGCTAGAGGAAGGGAGGGTGGTGACGATGGTAGAGGAAGGGAGGGTGGTGACGATGGTAGAGGACGGGAGGGTGGTGACGATGGTAGAGGAAGGGAGGGTGGTGACGATGGTGGAGGAAGGGAGGGTGGTGACGATGGTAGAAGAAGGGAGGGTGGTGACGATGGTAGAGGAAGGGAGGGTGGTGACGATGGTAGAGGACGGGAGGGTGGTGACGATGGTAGAGGAAGGTAGGGTGCTGACGATGGTAGAGGAAGGGAGGGTGCTGACGATGGTGGAGGAAGGGAGGGTGGTGACGATGGTGGAGGAAGGGAGGGTGGTGACGATGGTAGAGGAAGGGAGGGTGGTGACGATGGTAGAGGACGGGTGGGTGGTGACGATGGTGGAGGAAGGGAGGGTGGTGACGATGGTAGAGGAAGGGAGGGTGGTGACGATGGTAGAGGACGGGTGGGTGGTGACGATGGTAGAGGACGGGAGGGTGGTGACGATGGTAGAGAAAGGGAGGGTGGTGACGATGGTAGAGGAAGGGAGGGTGGTGACGATGGTGGAGGAAGGGAGGGTGGTGACGATGGTAAAGGAAGGGAGGGTGGTGACGATGGTAGAGGAAGGGAGGGTGGTGACGATGGTAGAGGAAGGGAGGGTGGTGACGATGGTAGAGGAAGGGAGGGTGCTGACGATGGTAGAGGAAGGGACTGTGGTGACGATGGTAGAGGAAGGGAGGGTGGTGACGATGGTAAAGGAAGGGAGGGTGGTGACGATGGTAGAGGAAGGGAGGGTGGTGACGATGGTAGAGGAAGGGAGGGTGGTGACGATGGTAGAGGAAGGGACTGTGGTGACGATGGTAGAGGAAGGGAGGGTGGTGACGATGGTAGAGGACGGGAGGGTGGTGACGATGGTAGAGGAAGGGAGGGTGGTGACGATGGTAGAGGAAGGGAGGGTGGTGACGATGGTAGAGGAAGGGAGGGTGGTGACGATGGTAGAGGAAGGGAGGGTGGTGACGATGGTAGAGGAAGGGACTGTGGTGACGATGGTAGAGGAAGGGAGGGTGGTGACGATGGTAGAGGAAGGGAGGGTGGTGACGATGGTAGAGGAAGGGAGGGTGGTGACGATGGTAGAGGAAGGGAGGGTGGTGACGATGGTAGAGGAAGGGACTGTGGTGACGATGGTAGAGGAAGGGAGGGTGGTGACGATGGTAAAGGAAGGGAGGGTGGTGACGATGGTAGAGGAAGGGAGGGTGGTGACGATGGTAGAGGAAGGGAGGGTGGTGACGATGGTAGAGGAAGGGACTGTGGTGACGATGGTAGAGGAAGGGAGGGTGCTGACGATGGTAGAGGAAGGGAGGGTGGTGACGATGGTAGAGGAAGGGAGGGTGGTGACGATGGTAGAGGAAGGGAGGGTGGTGACGATGGTGGAGGACGGGAGGGTGGTGACGATGGTAGAGGACGGGAGGGTGGTGACGATGGTAGAGGAAGGGACTGTGGTGACGATGGTAGAGGAAGGGAGGGTGCTGACGATGGTAGAGGAAGGGAGGGTGGTGACGATGGTAGAGGAAGGGAGGGTGGTGACGATGGTAGAGGAAGGGAGGGTGGTGACGATGGTAGAGGCAGGGAGGGTGCTGACGATGGTAGAGGAAGGGAGGGTGGTGACGATGGTAGAGGAAGGGAGGGTGGTGACGATGGTAGAGGAAGGGAGGGTGCTGACGATGGTAGAGGAAGGGAGGGTGGTGACGATGGTAGAGGAAGGGAGGGTGGTGACGATGGTAGAGGAAGGGAGGGTGGTGACGATGGTAGAGGAAGGGAGGGTGGTGACGATGGTAGAGGAAGGGAGGGTGGTGACGATGGTAGAGGAAGGGAGGGTGGTGACGATGGTGGAGGAAGGGAGGGTGGTGACGATGGTAGAGGAAGGGACTGTGGTGACGATGGTAGAGGAAGGGAGGGTGGTGACGATGGTAGAGGAAGGGAGGGTGGTGACGATGGTGGAGGAAGGGAGGGTGGTGACGATGGTAGAAGAAGGGACTGTGGTGACGATGGTAGAGGAAGGGAGGGTGGTGACGATGGTAGAGGAAGGGAGGGTGGTGACGATGGTAGAGGAAGGGAGGGTGGTGACGATGGTAGAGGAAGGGAGGGTGGTGACGATGGTAGAGGAAGGGAGGGTGGTGACGATGGTGGAGGAAGGGAGGGTGGTGACGATGGTAGAAGAAGGGACTGTGGTGACGATGGTAGAGGAAGGGAGGGTGGTGACGATGGTAGAGGAAGGGAGGGTGGTGACGATGGTAGAGGAAGGGAGGGTGGTGACGATGGTAGAGGAAGGGAGGGTGGTGACGATGGTAGAGGAAGGGAGGGTGCTGACGATGGTGGAGGAAGGGAGGGTGCTGACGATGGTGGAGGAAGGGAGGGTGGTGACGATGGTAGAGGAAGGGAGGGTGGTGACGATGGTAGAGGAAGGGAGGGTGGTGACGATGGTAGAGGAAGGGAGGGTGGTGACGATGGTGGAGGACGGGAGGGTGGTGACGATGGTGGAGGACGGGAGGGTGGTGACGATGGTAGAGGAAGGGAGGGTGGTGACGATGGTGGAGGAAGGGAGGGTGGTGACGATGGTAGAGGAAGGGAGGGTGGTGACGATGGTAGAGGAAGGGAGGGTGGTGATGATGGTAGAGGAAGGGAGGGTGGTGACGATGGTAGAGGAAGGGAGGGTGGTGACGATGGTAGAGGAAGGGAGGGTGGTGACGATGGTAGAGGAAGGGAGGGTGGTGACGATGGTAGAGGAAGGGAGGGTGGTGACGATGGTAGAGGAAGGGAGGGTGGTGACGATGGTAGAGGAAGGGAGGGTGGTGACGATGGTAGAGGAAGGGAGGGTGGTGACGATGGTAGAGGAAGGGAGGGTGCTGACGATGGTAGAGGAAGGGAGGGTGGTGACGATGGTAGAGGAAGGGAGGGTGGTGACGATGGTAGAGGAAGGGAGGGTGGTGACGATGGTAGAGGAAGGGAGGGTGCTGACGATGGTAGAGGAAGGGAGGGTGGTGACGATGGTGGAGGAAGGGAGGGTGGTGACGATGGTAGAGGAAGGGAGGGTGGTGACGATGGTAGAGGACGGGAGGGTGGTGACGATGGTAGAGGAAGGGAGGGTGGTGACGATGGTGGAGGAAGGGAGGGTGGTGACGATGGTGGAGGAAGGGAGGGTGGTGACGATGGTAGAGGAAGGGAGGGTGGTGACGATGGTAGAGGACGGGAGGGTGGTGACGATGGTAGAGGACGGGAGGGTGGTGACGATGGTAGAGGAAGGGAGGGTGGTGACGATGGTGGAGGAAGGGAGGGTGGTGACGATGGTGGAGGAAGGGAGGGTGGTGACGATGGTAGAGGAAGGGAGGGTGGTGACGATGGTAGAGGAAGGGAGGGTGGTGACGATGGTAGAGGAAGGGAGGGTGCTGACGATGGTAGAGGAAGGGAGGGTGGTGACGATGGTGGAGGAAGGGAGGGTGGTGACGATGGTAGAGGAAGGGAGGGTGGTGACGATGGTAGAGGAAGGGAGGGTGGTGACGATGGTGGAGGAAGGGAGGGTGGTGACGATGGTGGAGGACGGGAGGGTGGTGACGATGGTGGAGGAAGGGAGGGTGGTGACGATGGTAGAGGAAGGGAGGGTGGTGACGATGGTAGAGGACGGGAGGGTGGTGACGATGGTGGAGGAAGGGAGGGTGGTGACGATGGTGGAGGACGGGAGAGTGGTGACGATGGTGGAGGACGGGAGGGTGGTGACGATGGTGGAGGAAGGGAGGGTGGTGACGATGGTGGAGGACGGGAGGGTGGTGACGATGGTGGAGGAAGGGAGGGTGGTGACGATGGTGGAGGACGGGAGAGTGGTGACGATGGTGGAGGACGGGAGGGTGGTGACGATGGTAGAGGACGGGAGGGTGGTGACGATGGTAGAGGAAGGGAGGGTGGTGACGATGGTGGAGGAAGGGACTGTGGTGACGATGGTAGAGGAAGGGAGGGTGGTGACGATGGTGGAGGACGGGAGAGTGGTGACGATGGTAGAGGAAGGGAGGATGGTGACGATGGTGGAGGAAGGGAGGGTGGTGACGATGGTAGAGGAAGGGAGGGTGGTGATGATGGTGGAGGACGGGAGGGTGGTGACGATGGTAGAGGAAGGGAGGGTGGTGACGATGGTAGAGGAAGGGAGGGTGGTGACGATGGTGGAGGACGGGAGGGTGGTGACGATGGTAGAGGAAGGGAGGGTGGTGACGATGGTGGAGGAAGGGAGGGTGGTGACGATGGTGGAGGACGGGAGGGTGGTGACGATGGTAGAGGAAGGGAGGGTGGTGACGATGGTGGAGGACGGGAGGGTGGTGACGATGGTGGAGGACGGGAGAGTGGTGACGATGGTAGAGGAAGGGAGGGTGGTGACGATGGTGGAGGACGGGAGGGTGGTGACGATGGTGGAGGAAGGGAGGGTGGTGACGATGGTAGAGGAAGGGAGGGTGGTGACGATGGTAGAGGAAGGGAGGGTGGTGACGATGGTAGAGGAAGAGAGGGTGGTGACGATGGTAGAGGAAGAGAGGGTGGTGACGATGGTAGAGGAAGAGAGGGTGGTGACGATGGTAGAGGAAGGGAGGGTGGTGACGATGGTAGAGGAAGGGAGGGTGGTGACGATGGTAGAGGAAGGGAGGGTGGTGACGATGGTAGAGGAAGGGAGGGTGGTGACGATGGTAGAGGAAGGGAGGGTGGTGACGATGGTGGAGGACGGGAGGGTGGTGACGATGGTAGAGGAAGGGAGGGTGGTGACGATGGTAGAGGAAGGGAGGGTGGTGACGATGGTAGAGGAAGGGAGGGTGGTGACGATGGTAGAGGAAGGGAGGGTGGTGACGATGGTAGAGGAAGGGAGGGTGGTGACGATGGTAGAGGAAGGGAGGGTGGTGACGATGGTAGAGGAAGGGAGGGTGGTGACGATGGTAGAGGAAGGGACTGTGGTGACGATGGTAGAGGAAGGGACTGTGGTGACGATGGTAGAGGAAGGGAGGGTGGTGACGATGGTGGAGGACGGGAGGGTGGTGACGATGGTGGAGGACGGGAGGGTGGTGACGATGGTGGAGGAAGGGAGGGTGCTGACGATGGTGGAGGAAGGGAGGGTGGTGACGATGGTAGAGGAAGGGAGGGTGGTGACGATGGTGGAGGAAGGGAGGGTGGTGACGATGGTAGAGGAAGGGAGGGTGGTGACGATGGTAGAGGAAGGGAGGGTGGTGACGATGGTAGAGGAAGGGACTGTGGTGACGATGGTAGAGGAAGGGACTGTGGTGACGATGGTAGAGGAAGGGAGGGTGGTGACGATGGTGGAGGACGGGAGGGTGGTGACGATGGTGGAGGACGGGAGGGTGGTGACGATGGTGGAGGAAGGGAGGGTGCTGACGATGGTGGAGGAAGGGAGGGTGGTGACGATGGTAGAGGAAGGGAGGGTGGTGACGATGGTGGAGGAAGGGAGGGTGGTGACGATGGTAGAGGAAGGGAGGGTGGTGACGATGGTGGAGGACGGGAGGGTGGTGACGATGGTGGAGGACGGGAGGGTGGTGACGATGGTGGAGGAAGGGAGGGTGCTGACGATGGTGGAGGAAGGGAGGGTGGTGACGATGGTAGAGGAAGGGAGGGTGGTGACGATGGTGGAGGAAGGGAGGGTGGTGACGATGGTAGAGGAAGGGAGGGTGGTGACGATGGTAGAGGAAGGGAGGGTGGTGACGATGGTAGAGGAAGGGACTGTGGTGACGATGGTAGAGGAAGGGACTGTGGTGACGATGGTAGAGGAAGGGAGGGTGGTGACGATGGTGGAGGACGGGAGGGTGGTGACGATGGTGGAGGACGGGAGGGTGGTGACGATGGTAGAGGAAGGGAGGGTGCTGACGATGGTGGAGGAAGGGAGGGTGGTGACGATGGTGGAGGACGGGAGGGTGGTGACGATGGTGGAGGACGGGAGGGTGGTGACGATGGTAGAGGAAGGGAGGGTGGTGACGATGGTGGAGGACGGGAGGGTGGTGACGATGGTGGAGGACGGGAGAGTGGTGACGATGGTGGAGGACGGGAGGGTGGTGACGATGGTAGAGGAAGGGAGGGTGGTGACGATGGTGGAGGAAGGGAGGGTGGTGACGATGGTAGAGGAAGGGAGGGTGGTGACGATGGTGGAGGAAGGGAGGGTGGTGACGATGGTAGAGGAAGGGAGGGTGGTGACGATGGTGGAGGACGGGAGGGTGGTGACGATGGTAGAGGAAGGGAGGGTGGTGACGATGGTAGAGGAAGGGAGGGTGGTGACGATGGTAGAGGAAGGGAGGGTGGTGACGATGGTGGAGGAAGGGAGGGTGGTGACGATGGTGGAGGACGGGAGGGTGGTGACGATGGTAGAGGACGGGAGGGTGGTGACGATGGTGGAGGACGGGAGGGTGGTGACGATGGTAGAGGAAGGGAGGGTGGTGACGATGGTAGAGGACGGGAGGGTGGTGACGATGGTGGAGGACGGGAGGGTGGTGACGATGGTAGAGGAAGGGAGGGTGGTGACGATGGTAGAGGAAGGGAGGGTGGTGACGATGGTAGAGGAAGGGAGGGTGGTGACGATGGTGGAGGAAGGGAGGGTGGTGACGATGGTGGAGGAGGGGAGGGTGGTGACGATGGTGGAGGACGGGAGAGTCGCCACGAGTGTTCACGGTGAGGAATATAATATAGGAGCGCTATTTATACACCAACGTCTCATGCAACAGACGCCGTCCCGCCATTTTCTGCTGACTCGACAAAACAGACCAGAAAGCCGCCAGCTTTGTTCAGCACTGCCTGACCACAGTTATATATCCCATGTTATTGTCTATCGCACCGAGAGAGGGATAAATATCCAACCTTTGACGCATTGCAATCTGAGCTCACACAACTTGACAAGGCAACGACTTCCACGAGCGTTTACAGCCGCGAAATGGGTCCCCATTGGATGCAACATATATCACAGAGCTCTCACTGTCTCGCTCTCACTGTCTCGCTCTCTCTGTCTCGCTCTCACTGTCTCGCTCTCACTGTCTCGCTCTCACTGTCTCGCTCTCACTGCCTCGCTCTCACTGTCTCGCTCTCTCTGTCTCGCTCTCACTGTCTCGCTCCCACTGTCCCGCTCTCACTGTCCCGCTCTCACTGTCTCGCTCCCACTATCTCGCTCTCACTGTCTCGCTCTCTCTGTCTCGCTCTCACTGCCCCGCTCTCTCTGTCTTGCTCTCTGTCTCGCTCTCACTGTCTCGCTCTCTCTGTCTCGCTCTCACTGTCTCGCTCCCACTGTCCCGCTCTCACTGTCCCGCTCTCACTGTCTCGCTCCCACTATCTCGCTCTCACTGTCTCGCTCTCTCTGTCTCGCTCTCACTGCCCCGCTCTCTCTGTCTTGCTCTCTGTCTCGCTCTCACTGTCTCGCTCTCACTGTCTCGCTCTCACTGTCTCGCTCTCACTGTCCCGCTCTCAGTGTCTCGCTCTCACTGTCTCGCTTTACTGTCTCTCACTGTCTCGCTCTCTCTGTCTCGCTCTCACTGTCTCGCTCCCACTGTCCCGCTCTCACTGTCCCGCTCTCACTGTCTCGCTCCCACTATCTCGCTCTCACTGTCTCGCTCTCTCTGTCTCGCTCTCACGGTCTCGCTCTCACTGCCTCGCTCTCACTGTCCCGCTCTCTCTGTCTCGCTCTCAGTGTCTCGCTCTCACTGTCCCGCTCTCACTGTCCCGCTCTCACTGTCTCGCTCTCACTGTCTCGCTCTCTCTGTCTCGCTCTCAGTGTCTCGCTCTCACTGTCCCGCTCTCACTGCCTCGCTCTCACTGTCCCGCTCTCTCTGTCTCGCTCTCAGTGTCTCGCTCTCAGTGTCTTGCTCTCACTGTCCCGCTCTCACTGTCTCGCTCTCACTGTCTCGCTCTCTCTGTCTCGCTCTCAGTGTCTCGCTCTCACTGTCTCGCTCTCTCTGTCTCGCTCTCAGTGTCTCGCTCTCACTGTCCCGCTCTCACTGTCACGCTCTCTGTCTCGCTCTCTCTGTCTCTCCGTCTCATTCTCTGTTTCTCTGTCTCTATATCTCTGCCATCTATGTGACTGTCTCTCTCGCTTTCTGTCTTCTCTCTCTCTCTGCCCCTGTCTCACTGTCTCTATCGCTCTGGCCCTGTCTCTCTGCCCCTGTCTGTCTTCTCTGACTCTGTCCCTCTCTGTACATGAATCCCTCTCTCTCTCTCACTATGTATCTGTATCCCCCACTCTTTCTGTATATATTACCACAGTTAAATCTCGCCAATGGCCCACTTCTAGGAAGACCCATAGTACCCTTGGTTCACAGCCACTTGTTGAGTCTCTCATCTCTACATCAGCCTGGTCTGCCCCACAGGCCGTCAGACTGTCATAACATATGCTGTATATACCTCTGCACCTTCCTGTCTAAAGGGTTCTGTAAATACGACCAACGCGGCCATTCTCTGTTCCCACTCAAAACAGTGACTTGAGGCCATTAGTTTAACAGTTCAGGAACGGCGCCAAGGCTATCTACGCAGCTAGGGGTAGGAGTAGGGCCACCGACAATTTGCACTCGACATATTCCCTCCGGATATATTTCCATCGGCATATTTCCATCGACATATTCTCCCCGACATATTTCCATCGACGTATTCCCACCGACATATTTCCATCGACATATTCCCATCGACATATTCCTCTCGGTATATTCCCATCGACATATTCCCATCGACATATTCCCATCGACATATTCCCACCGACATATTCCCATCGACATATTCCCACGACATATTCCTCTCGGTATATTCCCATCGACATATTCCCATCGACATATTCCCATCGACATATTCCTCTCGGTATATTCCCATCGACATATTCCCATCGACATATTCCCATCGACATATTCCCACCGACATATTCCCACGACATATTCCTCTCGGTATATTCCCACCGACATATTTCCATCGACATATTCCCACCGACATTTTTCGACGTTTCGCCGGGCGGTAAAAAGCTTGAGAGACTCTTTGTCAACTTCGGCTGAATGCTAAAGCTAGGACTTCATTCACTGTGACTGTTCATACAATATGACCTTTCGCTGACACTAACTGTTCTTTAATTGTGGCCGTGCACTCACTCTGACTATTTATTCACTCTGACTGTTCGTCCACTGTGACCGTTCACTGACACGGACCTTTCTTTCACCCTGACACTCCATTTACTGTGACCGTTCACTGACACTGACCGCTTTCACTGTGACCGTTCACTGACACTGTCCGCTTTCACTGTGACCGTTCACTGACACTGTCCGCTTTCACTGTGACCGTTCACCGACACTGCCCGTTCGTCCACTGTGACCGTTCACTGACACTGTCCGTTCATTTCAGTTTAGTTATCATGTCATGTCATGTTTGACAGGTTTCTACTTGAATCGCCAATCGTGTCACTTAGCAATAGCCACTTAACACAGAGCTTCCTTTCTCTTGGACAATACGTCGACCACCAAGATAGATTTTGCTTTTTTGGAGAAGTTATCTAAAGATCCAACTGACAATTACAAGCAAAGCTCGACTTAGGCGAGGTACATACATCGTGAAAAAATACGATGCGTTGCACCAGCATGGAGTACCAGACAAGGGCCAGATCGATAGCCCTGGTCAAGAGAACAGAGGACCACCGTAGTTGCTCGAATAAGCGCCCGGGTGGTTATTTTTTCGAGTAAAGAATTCCCCCGACGCTTATTTAAACGGGCGCTTAATCGAACAGGATCGTTTAATAATGTTTGGTCACGATTTTACTTTATAATACCTCAGATAGCAAAGAACGTAATGCAGTAGGAAGAATGTTGGACCCCTACATATTATTCATCCCAGGGCGCTTATTCTAGCCCAGGCGCTTATTCAAGCCCAGGCGCTTATTCAAGCCCAGGCGCTTATTCAAGCCCAGGCGCTTATTCAAGCCCGGGCGCTTATTTATTTGTTACGTCTTCTTGACCTTGCGATTATTCAAACGGGCGGCGCGTATTCGAGCAACTACGGGTATATTATAGATAGAAGCCGTTCCATCAAGTACTCTGGCGCGGTTGGTTTCTAGGTTGGGGCGTGGTGGGGGGTCGAATCCTCTCGACAAACAAGTGCCATATGTTGGTCCGGCTTCGTGTTCATAACAACGCCAAACGTTGTCATGTTTAGTTTTACTGGCTAAAAAACGGTTGGTGTGTTGGTTGGTTGTATATTCAGGACGCTTTAACCACTTGTGGTCATATCGCGTCAATGGGAGAAGGAAGTGAAGCCATGTCCCCGGGGGATAACCCCCTACTCTTTTTGCGAAGAAGGACATGGGATCTTTATCCTGCGACCACACAGATATGGCCACAGCGGGGTTCTAACCACCGATCCACGTGTCGTTAGGAACTCAGGTGACCAGAACACTCAATGCGAGCACTCTAACCCACTGAGCTATCAGGGCGGCCCTTGACGTAGCCTAAGTGTGGTGTAGGAATGCGACTAGATCCGTATTCATAATCCCCACGTAGCTCAAGCACGAAAACTGCATTTTCGTCTTAGCCTCACCAGCTCGTTGTGATGGTACTCATGATAAAGAAATCTTATGCAATATACCTTTCGTCACTTTGGTAATTTTGAAAATCCACTTCTAGAGGTTGCCTACTTGTCAATTTTGAAACCTGATAATCACCCGACAAATATTTCACTTGGCGCTACGCCCATTGACGTAGCCTACGTGACGATTATGAAGACCCTCCCAGCAGGCTGTACCAAACAAACAACCAAACAAACTGAGCCTCTCCGAAATTAATGTCATTCAGCCGTTTGGATGTCAGACTCAGTTTCTGGTGCTTCCTTTAAACTTTCCGTAATGTATGTTAAATATCATACAAAAACAACCCATACAGGTAAAACTATATATCATCGAGGATAACATTGAGGTAATTATCGCATAACTGCACGAACGAAAAAGTGGATTTGGTTCGTTTATTATAATAATAATATCACGCACAGCTGGCATGTAGTTGACCTATCTGTATTGACTAACATTAGTCGGGAGGTCCCACTTTACTGTGCACTAACGATATGACTGTATGCACACGAAGTTAGCATCAGCACATATATAGGACCTCTAGGAACTGTAGAGAACAAAATAAAATAAGGAATCTAGAAAAGTTAAATAACTGGATAATTATCAGCGAATGCATTCCGCTGCCACATGAGTCACTAGGGACATTGTAGTTGGGCATATCACAGGATTCATACATCGCGGCTATGTTCAGCACATGAGGGACATTGTAGTTGGGCATATCACAGGATTCATACATCGTGGCTATGTACAGCACATGAGGGACATTGTAGTTGGGCATATCACAGGATTCATACATCGTGGCTATGTTCAGCCCATGAGGGACATTGTAGTTGGGCGTATCACAGGATTCATACATCGCGGCTATGTTCAGCACATGAGGGACATTGTAATTGGGCATATCACAGGATTCATACATCGCGGCTATGTTCAGCCCATGAGGGACATTGTAGTTGGGCATATCACAGGATTCATACATCGTGGCTATGTTCAGCACATGAGGGACATTGTAGTTGGGCATATCACAGGATTCATACATCGCGGCCATGTTCAGCCCATGAGGGACATTGTAATTGGGCATATCACAGGATTCATACATCGTGGCTATGTTCAGCACATGAGGGACATTGTAGTTGGGCATATCACAGGATTCATACATCGCGGCTATGTTCAGCACATGAGGGACATTGTAGTTGGGCGTATCACAGGATTCATACATCGCGGCCATGTTCAGCCCATGAGGGACATTGTAATTGGGCATATCACAGGATTCATACATCGCGGCTATGTTCAGCCCATGAGGGACATTGTAGTTGGGCATATCACAGGATTCATACATCGTGGCTATGTTCAGCCCATGAGGGACATTGTAGTTGGGCATATCACAGGATTCATACATCGTGGCTATGTTCAGCCCATGAGGGACATTGTAGTTGGGCATATCACAGGATTCATACATCGCGGCTATGTTCAGCACATGAGGGACATTGTAGTTGGGCATATCACAGGATTCATACATCGTGGCTATGTACAGCACATGAGGGACATTGTAGTTGGGCATATCACAGGATTCATACATCGTGGCTATGTTCAGCCCATGAGGGACATTGTAGTTGGGCATATCACAGGATTCATACATCGCGGCTATGTTCAGCCCATGAGGGACATTGTAGTTGGGCATATCACAGGATTCATACATCGCGGCCATGTTCAGCCCATGAGGGACATTGTAATTGGGCATATCACAGGATTCATACATCGTGGCTATGTTCAGCCCATGAGGGACATTGTAGTTGGGCGTATCACAGGATTCATACATCGCGGCTATGTTCAGCACATGAGGGACATTGTAATTGGGCATATCACAGGATTCATACATCGCGGCTATGTTCAGCCCATGAGGGACATTGTAGTTGGGCATATCACAGGATTCATACATCGCGGCTATGTTCAGCCCATGAGGGACATTGTAGTTGGGCATATCACAGGATTCATACATCGCGGCTATGTTCAGCACATGAGGGACATTGTAGTTGGGCATATCACAGGATTCATACATCGCGGCTATGTTCAGCACATGAGGGACATTGTAATTGGGCATATCACAGGATTCATACATCGCGGCTATGTTCAGCCCATGAGGGACATTGTAGTTGGGCATATCACAGGATTCATACATCGTGGCTATGTTCAGCCCATGAGGGACATTGTAGTTGGGCATATCACAGGATTCATACATCGCGGCTATGTTCAGCCCATGAGGGACATTGTAGTTGGGCATATCACAGGATTCATACATCGCGGCTATGTTCAGCACATGAGGGACATTGTAATTGGGCATATCACAGGATTCATACATCGCGGCTATGTTCAGCCCATGAGGGACATTGTAGTTGGGCATATCACAGGATTCATACATCGCGGCTATGTTCAGCACATGAGGGACATTGTAATTGGGCATATCACAGGATTCATACATCGCGGCTATGTTCAGCCCATGAGGGACATTGTAGTTGGGCATATCACAGGATTCATACATCGTGGCTATGTTCAGCCCATGAGGGACATTGTAGTTGGGCGTATCACAGGATTCATACATCGCGGCTATGTTCAGCACATGAGGGACATTGTAATTGGGCATATCACAGGATTCATACATCGCGGCTATGTTCAGCCCATGAGGGACATTGTAGTTGGGCATATCACAGGATTCATACATCGCGGCTATGTTCAGCCCATGAGGGAGATTGTAGTTGGGCATATCACAGGATTCATACATCGTGGCTATGTTCAGCCCATGAGAGACATTGTAGTTGGGCATATCACAGGATTCATACATCGTGGCTATGTTCAGCCCATGAGGGACATTGTAGTTGGGCATATCACAGGATTCATACATCGCGGCCATGTTCAGCCCATGAGGGACATTGTAATTGGGCATATCACAGGATTCATACATCGCGGCTATGTTCAGCACATGAGGGACATTGTAGTTGGGCGTATCACAGGATTCATACATCGCGGCCATGTTCAGCCCATGAGGGACATTGTAATTGGGCATATCACAGGATTCATACATCGCGGCTATGTTCAGCCCATGAGGGACATTGTAGTTGGGCGTATCACAGGATTCATACATCGCGGCTATGTTCAGCCCATGAGGGAGATTGTAGTTGGGCATATCACAGGATTCATACATCGTGGCTATGTTCAGCCCATGAGGGACATTGTAGTTGGGCATATCACAGGATTCATACATCGTGGCTATGTTCAGCCCATGGCATGAGGGACATTGTAGTTGGGCATATCACAGGATTCATACATCGTGGCTATGTTCAGCCCATGAGGGACTGTGTAGTTGGGCATATCACAGGATTCATACATCGTGGCTATGTTCAGCCCATGGCATGAGGGACATTGTAGTTGGGCATATCACAGGATTCATACATCGTGGCTATGTTCAGCCCATGAGGGACATTGTAGTTGGGTATATCACAGAATTCATACTTCGTGGCTATGTTCAGCCCATGAGGGAGATTGTAGTTGGGCATATCACAGGATTCATACATCGCGGCTATGTTCAGCCCATGAGGGACATTGTAGTTGGGCATATCACAGGATTCATACATCGTGGCTATGTTCAGCCCATGAGGGAGATTGTAGTTGGGCATATCACAGGATTCATACATCGTGGCTATGTTCAGCCCATGAGGGAGATTGTAGTTGGGCATATCACAGGATTCATACATCGTGGCTATGTTCAGCACATGAGGGACATTGTAGTTGGGCATATCACAGGATTCATACATCGTGGCTATGTACAGCACATGAGGGACATTGTAGTTGGGCATATCACAGGATTCATACATCGCGGCTATGTACAGCACATGAGGGACATTGTAGTTGGGCATATCACAGGATTCATACATCGTGGCTATGTTCAGCCCATGAGGGACATTGTAGTTGGGCATATCACAGGATTCATACATCGTGGCTATGTTCAGCCCATGAGGGAGATTGTAGTTGGGCATATCACAGGATTCATACATCGCGGCTATGTTCAGCCCATGAGGGAGATTGTAGTTGGGCATATCACAGGATTCATACATCGTGGCTATGTTCAGCCCATGAGGGAGATTGTAGTTGGGCATATCACAGGATTCATACATCGCGGCTATGTTCAGCCCATGAGGGACATTGTAGTTGGGCATATCACAGGATTCATACATCGCGGCTATGTTCAGCCCATGAGGGACATTGTAGTTGGGCATATCACAGGATTCATACATCGTGGCTATGTTCAGCCCATGAGGGAGATTGTAGTTGGGCATATCACAGGATTCATACATCGCGGCTATGTTCAGCCCATGAGGGACATTGTAGTTGGGCATATCACAGGATTCATACATCGTGGCTATGTTCAGCCCATGAGGGAGATTGTAGTTGGGCATATCACAGGATTCATACATCGTGGCTATGTTCAGCCCATGAGGGACATTGTAGTTGGGCATATCACAGGATTCATACATCGTGGCTATGTTCAGCACATGAGGGACATTGTAGTTGGGCATATCACAGGATTCATACATCGTGGCTATGTACAGCACATGAGGGACATTGTAGTTGGGCATATCACAGGATTCATACATCGCGGCTATGTACAGCACATGAGGGACATTGTAGTTGGGCATATCACAGGATTCATACATCGTGGCTATGTTCAGCCCATGAGGGACATTGTAGTTGGGCATATCACAGGATTCATACATCGTGGCTATGTTCAGCCCATGAGGGACATTGTAGTTGGGCATATCACAGGATTCATACATCGTGGCTATGTTCAGCCCATGAGAGACATTGTAGTTGGGCATATCACAGGATTCATACATCGTGGCTATGTTCAGTCCATGAGGGACATTGTAGTTGGGCATATCACAGGATTCATACATCGCGGCTATGTTCAGCCCATGAGGCAGATTGTAGTTGGGCATATCACAGGATTCATACATCGTGGCTATGTTCAGCCCATGAGGGAGATTGTAGTTGGGCATATCACAGGATTCATACATCGTGGCTATGTTCAGCCCATGAGGGACATTGTAGTTGGGTATATCACAGGAGTCATACATCGTGGCTATGTTCAGCCCATGAGGGACATTGTAGTTGGGTATATCACAGGAGTCATACATCGTGGCTATGTTCAGCCCATGAGGGACATTGTAGTTGGGTATATCACAGGAGTCATACATCGTGGCTATGTTCAGCCCATGAGGGACATTGTAGTTGGGTATATCACAGGATTCATACATCGTGGCTATGTTCAGCCCATGAGGGACATTGTAGTTGGGCATATCACAGGATTCATACATCGTGGCTATGTTCAGCCCATGAGGGACATTGTAGTTGGGTATATCACAGGAGTCATACATCGTGGCTATGTACAGCCCATGAGGGACATTGTAGTTGGGTATATCACAGGATTCATACATCGTGGCTATGTTCAGCCCATGAGGGACATTGTAGTTGGGCATATCACAGGATTCATACATCGCGGCTATGTTCAGCCCATGAGGGACATTGTAGTTGGGCATATCACAGGATTCATACATCGTGGCTATGTTCAGCCCATGAGGGACATTGTAGTTGGGCATATCACAGGATTCATACATCGTGGCTATGTTCAGTCCATGAGGGACATTGTAGTTGGGCATATCACAGGATTCATACATCGCGGCTATGTTCAGCCCATGAGGGAGATTGTAGTTGGGTATATCACAGGATTCATACATCGTGGCTATGTTCAGCCCATGAGGGAGATTGTAGTTGGGCATATCACAGGATTCATACATCGTGGCTATGTTCAGCCCATGAGGGAGATTGTAGTTGGGCATATCACAGGATTCATACATCGTGGCTATGTTCAGCCCATGAGGGAGATTGTAGTTGGGCATATCACAGGATTCATACATCGTGGCTATGTTCAGCACATGAGGGAGATTGTAGTTGGGCATATCACAGGATTCATACATCGTGGCTATGTACAGCACATGAGGGACATTGTAGTTGGGCATATCACAGGATTCATACATCGCGGCTATGTACAGCACATGAGGGACATTGTAGTTGGGCATATCACAGGATTCATACATCGTGGCTATGTTCAGCCCATGAGGGACATTGTAGTTGGGCATATCACAGGATTCATACATCGTGGCTATGTTCAGCCCATGAGGGACATTGTAGTTGGGCATATCACAGGATTCATACATCGTGGCTATGTACAGCACATGAGGGACATTGTAGTTGGGCATATCACAGGATTCATACATCGTGGCTATGTTCAGCCCATGAGGGACATTGTAGTTGGGCATATCACAGGATTCATACATCGTGGCTATGTTCAGCACATGAGGGACATTGTAGTTGGGCATATCACAGGATTCATACATCGCGGCTATGTACAGCACATGAGGGACATTGTAGTTGGGCATATCACAGGATTCATACATCGTGGCTATGTTCAGCCCATGAGGGACATTGTAGTTGGGTATATCACAGGAGTCATACATCGTGGCTATGTACAGCCCATGAGGGACATTGTAGTTGGGTATATCACAGGATTCATACATCGTGGCTATGTTCAGCCCATGAGGGACATTGTAGTTGGGCATATCACAGGATTCATACATCGCGGCTATGTTCAGCCCATGAGGGACATTGTAGTTGGGCATATCACAGGATTCATACATCGTGGCTATGTTCAGCCCATGAGGGACATTGTAGTTGGGCATATCACAGGATTCATACATCGTGGCTATGTTCAGTCCATGAGGGACATTGTAGTTGGGCATATCACAGGATTCATACATCGCGGCTATGTTCAGCCCATGAGGGAGATTGTAGTTGGGTATATCACAGGATTCATACATCGTGGCTATGTTCAGCCCATGAGGGAGATTGTAGTTGGGCATATCACAGGATTCATACATCGTGGCTATGTTCAGCCCATGAGGGAGATTGTAGTTGGGCATATCACAGGATTCATACATCGTGGCTATGTTCAGCCCATGAGGGAGATTGTAGTTGGGCATATCACAGGATTCATACATCGTGGCTATGTTCAGCACATGAGGGAGATTGTAGTTGGGCATATCACAGGATTCATACATCGTGGCTATGTACAGCACATGAGGGACATTGTAGTTGGGCATATCACAGGATTCATACATCGCGGCTATGTACAGCACATGAGGGACATTGTAGTTGGGCATATCACAGGATTCATACATCGTGGCTATGTTCAGCCCATGAGGGACATTGTAGTTGGGCATATCACAGGATTCATACATCGTGGCTATGTTCAGCCCATGAGGGACATTGTAGTTGGGCATATCACAGGATTCATACATCGTGGCTATGTACAGCACATGAGGGACATTGTAGTTGGGCATATCACAGGATTCATACATCGTGGCTATGTTCAGCCCATGAGGGACATTGTAGTTGGGCATATCACAGGATTCATACATCGTGGCTATGTTCAGCACATGAGGGACATTGTAGTTGGGCATATCACAGGATTCATACATCGCGGCTCTGTACAGCACATGAGGGACATTGTAGTTGGGCATATCACAGGATTCATACATCGTGGCTATGTTCAGCCCATGAGGGACATTGTAGTTGGGCATATCACAGGATTCATACATCGTGGCTATGTTCAGCTCATGAGGGACATTGTAGTTGGGCATATCACAGGATTCATACATCGCGGCTATGTTCAGCCCATGAGGGACATTGTAGTTGGGTATATCACAGGATTCATACATCGTGGCTATGTTCAGCCCATGAGGGACATTGTAGTTGGGCATATCACAGGATTCATACATCGTGGCTATGTTCAGCACATGAGGGACATTGTAGTTGGGTATATCACAGGATTCATACATCGTGGCTATGTTCAGCCCATGAGGGACATTGTAGTTAGGCATATCACAGGATTCATACATCGCGGCTATGTTCAGCCCATGAGGGACATTGTAGTTGGGCATATCACAGGATTCATACATCGTGGCTATGTTCAGCCCATGAGGGACATTGTAGTTGGGCATATCACAGGATTCATACATCGTGGCTATGTTCAGCCCATGAGAGACATTGTAGTTGGGCATATCACAGGATTCATACATCGTGGCTATGTTCAGTCCATGAGGGACATTGTAGTTGGGCATATCACAGGATTCATACATCGCGGCTATGTTCAGCCCATGAGGCAGATTGTAGTTGGGCATATCACAGGATTCATACATCGTGGCTATGTTCAGCCCATGAGGGAGATTGTAGTTGGGCATATCACAGGATTCATACATCGTGGCTATGTTCAGCCCATGAGGGACATTGTAGTTGGGTATATCACAGGAGTCATACATCGTGGCTATGTTCAGCCCATGAGGGACATTGTAGTTGGGTATATCACAGGAGTCATACATCGTGGCTATGTTCAGCCCATGAGGGACATTGTAGTTGGGTATATCACAGGAGTCATACATCGTGGCTATGTTCAGCCCATGAGGGACATTGTAGTTGGGTATATCACAGGATTCATACATCGTGGCTATGTTCAGCCCATGAGGGACATTGTAGTTGGGCATATCACAGGATTCATACATCGTGGCTATGTTCAGCCCATGAGGGACATTGTAGTTGGGTATATCACAGGAGTCATACATCGTGGCTATGTACAGCCCATGAGGGACATTGTAGTTGGGTATATCACCGGATTCATACATCGTGGCTATGTTTAGCCCATGAGGAACATTGTAGTTGGGCATATCACAGGATTCACACATCGTGGCTATGTTCAGCCCATGAAGAAGCGTGCAATACATAATGGGCCATACCCCCGAATAATAATCACATGGGTTCTACCAGTGTATATATATTGTAACATGTGTATTACAGAGGGACGGAAAGCCAAAATGCGTCACCTATTTTCGGAAAGACCGTGTGGCAGCCGTGAGCGGGAGGGAGGAGGGGGGGGGAGGGTATGTACGAGAGGGGGAGGGGGCAGGGGGGAGAGGGGGAGGGGGGGTATCTACTAGAGACGGAGCATGTCCTACACTGATATGACGAATACGGTATTTTCGTAAATCCATTAGAATCGGGAACCATAGCAAATCCTGGGTGTGGTGTCAACCATCGCTCGCGGGTATCCTCGAAGTATGTACGCATGGATTATCGTGGGATTATTGTGGGATTATAGCGGGATTATCTTCGATTTGGTTTGGCTTATATATCATAAATAGTGGATAAATAAATGCATTCAACTTGGTGGGTCATATCGCGCAAATGCAAAGGGTAAATGGAGTGAGGAGCCATGTCTGCGGGAGTAGCTTTCTTGCTCGGACCCCCACCCCCTCCGGTCCTCCAAAAATTTTGGTCGCAATTTTGTTAAAAGCCCCCCCCCCCCCGGTCGTCAAATTTTGGTGCCCTCCTTTCAATGATTCCTGCACACGCCCCTGATATATTTGCACAGGTGGGGTACGAACCCCGGCTGTGTTGGCTGGCCTAGTAGAACGCGCTGCCTACTCTGCCACTAGGTGACCTCGGTGTACGGGCTGATACAACTGTGTCTGGGTCGGCGCATCCTCTAGGCTTTAGATTTCCAAGCTAAGTTCAAAGTAATAAGTAATACACTAGACAATATAGCCGATGGCGCTACATGGCAGACTACGGGGTGACCCCCCCCCCCCCCGGGTTACCATCGCAACGGGCCTCAAGTTGACGTCAGGGTGGAAGCAAGGTTAAATCAGGGTGGGTCTCGGGTATATTCTGCAGGGTAAGTACCGGCTTGCAGCTGGGCTACTGAAGAGCCTTCATGAGGGGTCAAACATCACAAACAACAATCAACAAAGTCGAGACATTACAATGGTGTTTTCGGGTCACGGGTGGGCCATGGGCGGGTCACGGGGAGGCCATGGGCGGGCCACGGGTGGGACATGGGCGGGTCACGGGGAGGCCACGGGCGGGCCACGGGTGGGCCACGGGAGGGTCATGGGTGGCCACGGATGGGCCATGGGGGGCCACGGGCAGGCCGAGAACGGGCCATGGGGGGCCATGGCTGGGTCACGGGCGGGCCATGGGCGGGTCACGGGTGGGCCATGGGGGGGGGGGGCATTGCTGGGCCACGGGCGGACCACGGGCGGGGCATGGGCGGGTCTTTTTGTAAAGACCCTGCCCCTTAATTAATATGCGACTCCACTCGCTCTGGGCCCGCGCTGTGTAAAGAATAATACACAGGGGTATATGAGAAAAACCATCACTCCCCCCCCACCCCCCCAAGTGCCTCATCCCTAAGTGCCTCACCCCCAGTGCCTAAACCCCAACTCATATCCCTACCCTACTCGTGGCCTAGCGCCACTCCCCCCCCCCCGCCCCCTCCGTACCCCAACATGCCAGCCTCCCCGCGTTCCCCTAACAACGCCCGCTGTGTGCGATCTGCCAATAAGCGGGGTCCCCGGCTCGCCGACCTACCAATAGGTCAAAGGTCACAGGTCAAGGATGGGTACCACACGCATGTTGGCGTTGGTCGACCTGACAGGTGACGAGATCCCGTCGTCAAAGCGAGAACGAGATCTCGACGTCACGGTGATATATACATCGGATTAGTAAGGGCATTACGAGATTCTGACGTCACGAACGAGATCTCGGCCGGCGTCATGACGAGATATCGACGGCGTGATGAGATTTCGATGTCATTAACGAAAGCCGTCAAGCTGCCCCACATATTGTACTCGTTGGTCGATATTGGCGTCATCAAGGTTCTCACTGGCACATTATTTCATGGCAACATGACGATGCTAGCATGCAGATCAAGCACTGCTCACATGCTATTAGATTGCTTCTAGAAGTATGGATATCCCCATCCCACCATCCTTTGCGCTTCGAGCTCATATATATATACAGGTCTCTGTGGCAAAAAAAAGATACATGTATATATATCACCAGGGTTCTTTAATAGACCGATCCAGGCTCCGACACTAAGCCCCGCCCACCCTTGAGTGCTTTTTCCTTACTCGTGAATATGAAATTGACAATCATAGCTGATGGTAGGTACAAGTGAGAAGTACTCATCTCTGAAACTAACAAGAAAGTAACACGCTGCTTTGTTGTTTGTCCGACTTGTTTGTCCGACATAACGCACGTGGAACACCTTTTTTCACCGCATGATTGGATAAATGATCGAATGATGAATAAATGATGAATGATCGACAGCCTGGATCGGTCTATTGACCTCTGAAATCAAATCAAATCAAAGGCAAGTAGATATGTCATGTACATATAATGTTACCGGTAGTAGGTTGGCAGGACACAGCGCGGATGTACATGTTCCAAGCCAACTTTGTGCACACATGGACCAATGTCAGATGCCGGGCATGAACGAGAATCCAATCCGGGTCTCAAAACTCAGCGTGTTGTTACCACCTCCCCCCCACTCCCATCCCCGCGTACACTGGACAACAGAGGGGAGCGGTCACGAGTTGACCCTCCCCTACCCCACTCCCCGAGACCCTCCCAGGGACCCCACCCCCACTCTCCCCTACTCCGATGCACCCCTCTCCCCTTCAGAACAGCGTCACCTAAGAAGCAATCGGCAAAAAAAACACAAGACGCGCTGATCCTGCAATTTGTGGCCTGATCCCTATTATCGCCCACACAAGAACTATTCCATATTACAACTCTGTTACATCATATAAGCTTGACCCTAGCATATAAGCTTGAGCGATAATGGGGATCAGGCCAGAAACTGCAGTATCACCAGAGACGCTAGCATAATAAGAGAGATAAGGGGAAAAAGGGGGGATGAGATAGAAGATCTCCTTACCGTATTGATCGGCGAGGGGGGCTGCGCCTTGCCTCCCTTGTGCTTGGATTTCACCCCTTTGTCTTTCCCGCCTTTCGTCCTGTGCGCCATTGCACCGAAAATAACAATAACACACAAATGTCGTCTGCTTCACCCCGCGTGGTGCGTGGCACGTGACCGACGCGTCAGATGGATATTCCTATGGACAGTAGTATTGCGTGCCGTCCCAGCGACAGGTTGGCCCAATGTGGGTGCAGCGGCACTGGCACAGGCAGGGCAGAAGCAATCCGCCAACCGCCCAAACAGCCAACCGAGCAAAGCAATCCGGCAGGCAAGCTGGCTGGCTGGCTGGCTGGCTCACAAACCACCTCGAGCCCGAAGAGAAGACGGATGGACTGAGCGGCCGAATGACGACGACGGACGAGTAGTCAATATTTTATTTTTTTCTCTCCCCCCAGATATCCGTTGCGGCGACAAGGCGCGGTCTTCTTCCCTCGTTGACGAAGACGGCTGCTGCCTAGAGAGAAAGAGACGAGATAGAAACAGGGAGAGAGAGGGGGAAAGTATCTTGCTCCTGCGGTACGAAGGCAGGGATTGATTGACATGGGCACCACGACGATCGCGCGACGCGCCGTAACGACAGTCGTCGACGTTTTACGAGTCGCTGTTAAATGGCCAGCAGCTCCTTTTCCCCTCCCCCCTCTCGTGCCCTCTCCCCTGCCGTCAGTCACGCCCTGTCCCTCCCTCCTCACCGGCCAGGGGCTGCCGTCAGTCACTCCCTGTCCCTCCCTCCTCACCGGCCAGGGGCTGCCGTCAGTCACTCCATGTCCCTCCCTCCTCACCGGCCAGGGGCTGCCGTCAGTCACTCCCTGTCCCTCCCTCCTCACCGGCCAGGGGCTGCCGTCAGTCACGCCCTGTCCCTCCATCCTCACCGGCCGGGGGCTGCCGTCAGTCACTCCCTGTCCCTCCCTCCTCACCGGCCAGGGGCTGACGTTAGTCACGCCCTGTCCCTCCCTCCTCACCGGCCAGGGGCTGGCGTCAGTCACGCCCTGTCCCTTCCTCCTCGCCGGCCAGGGGCTGCCGTTAGTCACGCCCTGTCCCTCCCTCCTCACCGGCCAGGGGCTGCCGTCAGTCACGCCCTGTCCCTCCATCCTCACCGGCCGGGGGCTGCCGTCAGTCACTCCCTGTCCCTCCCTCCTCACCGGCCAGGGGCTGACGTTAGTCACGCCCTGTCCCTCCCTCCTCACCGGCCAGGGGCTGGCGTCAGTCACGCCCTGTCCCTTCCTCCTCGCCGGCCAGGGGCTGCCGTTAGTCACGCCCTGTCCCTCCCTCCTCACCGGCCAGGGGCTGGCGTCAGTCACGCCCTGTCCCTCCCTCCTCACCGGCCAGGGGCTGCCGTCAGTCACTCCCTGTCCCTCCCTCCTCACCGGCCAGGGGCTGCCGTCAGTCACTCTCTGTCCCTCCCTCCTCACCGGCCAGGGGCTGCCGTCAGTCACTCCCTGTCCCTCCCTCCTTACCGGCCAGTGGCTGCCGTCAGTCACTCCCTGTCCCTCCCTCCTCCCCAGCCAGGGGCTGCCGTCAGTCACTCCCTGTCCCTCCCTCCTCACCGGCCAGGGGCTGTCGTCAGTCACTCCCTGTGCCTCTCTCCTCACCGGCCAGGGGCTGCCGTCAGTCACTCCCTGTCCCTCCCTCCTCACCGGCCAGGGGCTGCCGTCAGTCACTCCCTGTCCCTCCCTCCTCACCGGCCAGGGGCTGCCGTCAGTCACTCCCTGTCCCTCCCTCCTCACCGGCCAGGGGCTGCCGTCAGTCACTCCCTGTCCCTCTCTCCTCACCGGCCGGGGGCTGCCGTCAGTCACTCCCTGTCCCTCCCTCCTCACCGGCCAGGGGCTGCCGTCAGTCACTCCCTGTCCCTCCCTCCTCACCGGCCAGGGGCTGCCGTCAGTCACTCCCTGTCTCTCCTCACCGGCCAGGGGCTGCCGTCAGTCACTCCCTGTCCCTCCGTCCTCACCGGCCAGGGGCTGCCGTCAGTCACGCCCTGTCCCTTCCTCCTTACCGGCCAGGGGCTGCCGTCAGTCACTCCCTGTCCCTCACTCCTCACCGGCCGGGGGCTGCCGTCAGTCACTCCCTGTCCCTCCCTCCTTACCGGCCAGGGGCTGCCGTCAGTCACTCCCTGTCCCTCCGTCCTCACCGGCCAGGGGCTGCTGTCAGTCACTCCCTGTCCCTCCTCACCGGCCATGGGCTGCCGTCAGTCACGCCCTGTCCCTCCCTCCTCACCGGCCAGTGGCTGCCGCCAGTCACTCCCTGTCCCTCCCTCCTCACCGGCCAGTGGCTGTCGTCAGTCACTCCCTGTCCCTCCCTCCTCACCGGCCGGGGGCTGCCGTCAGTCACTCCCTGTCCCTCCTCACCGGCCAGGGGCTGCCGTCAGTCACTCCCTGTCCCTCCCTCCTCACCGGCCAGGGGCTGCCGCCAGTCACTCCCTGTCCCTCCCTCCTCACCGGCCGGGGGCTGCTGTCAGTCACTCCCTGTCCCTCCCTCCTCACCGGCCAGGGGCTGCCGTCAGTGACTCCCTGTCCCTCCCTCCTCACCGGCCAGGGGCTGCCGTCAGTCACTCCCTGTCCCTCCCTCCTCACCGGCCAGGGGCTGCCGTCAGTCACTCCCTGTCCCTCCCTCCTCACCGGCCAAGGGCTGCCGTCAGTCACTCCCTGTCCCTCCCTCCTCACCATCAGATGCTCTCTATGGTTATTGGGCAGGGAGTAACATGTGACGGCGTAAAACAAAAGTGATTTAACGGCCTACAACCAATTATGAAATGCTCATTTCCTCCCGCAGCTGCGGCTGATAGGGGGGAAGACGCTGAAGATGATGATGACGTCACAACGTATCCGGAGAGATGACGTATCAGTGGCGGAACGGTCACATGACTGACAACGAGCAAGCGTGCGCCCCCCCCCCCTCGCCCCCGCTTTGGTGGGTGGTGAAGACGCAGATAAGGCTCCCTATTATAGTATTAAACTGATCAGAGCTTTGATCTCGCTCGATGTCCGGTTTGGCAGTCGTCAGTTCGTGGACGCATTTCTTTGGTAACTGGTATTTCCCGAAGGTGGACCCAATACGCACATTACGCATCGGTTTACCGCCCGACACTTCTTTCAGCCCGGTCGGGTGCGCGCGCATTCATTTGGTATGCCGATGTGCTCCGTTCAAAACAGCACGGGCCATTCGGGAGAAGATGGCGGCTAATTGAAAAGTGACTGTCTAGGCTGGTTCCATTGCCCCTAAATTAACCTGAATGGAATGTTGGTGTTTTAGGCCACTTTTGTGCACATACAGGCTAAATTGGGCCAAGGAACCTCCCGAGACGATGAAGGATGAAGGAATGAAACATGCCCCAGATTAGGTGCCCGAGCCCGGATTCGAACCCAGGACCTATTGATCTGCGGTCTAGTGCGCTAACCACTACACCAGGGAGGCCCCCCCTAAATACCGGTCCTAGCCCAAAGAAATGCGCCCCGTGTGGGTTGGCCTGCACCGAGGTGACTATCATCGCCACTACTCGTGGTCACGTGGTCACGTCGTCACGTGGTTTCGTGGTCACGTCCTCACGTGGTCACGTGGTCTCGTCGTCACGTGGTCACGTCGTCACGTTTTTGTCACGTCGTCACGTCGTCTCGAGGTCACGTGGTCACGTGGTCATGTCGCCGTCGGTGTCAGGGCACACGACAGTGAGGGTGACGGTAACGACGTCGGGATCTGATGACGCGTGACACGGCGATTTATATGCATATATATTTTTACAACAACGTAACGTGTCCGACCAAATGTGATTTGATGTCCCGAGATGTCTCTGTTTACTACTTTGATCTGTGTACCGCGTGTGTGTTTGTCTTTTACTCACTTACTCGTTCTCCTTTCCTCCCGTTCCGGTCTGTTATTCTTTCACTCTCTCTCTCTCTCTCTCTCTCTCTCGCTTTCCGGCCCTGGCTCAGGTCCTGGCTGTGGTTCCGGCTCTGGCTGTGGTCCTGGCTGTGGCTGTGGTTCCGGCTCTGGCTGTGGTTCCGGCTCTGGCTGTGGTTCCGGCTCTGGCTGTGGTTCTGGCTGTGGCTGTGGTTCCGGCTCTGGCGGTGGTCCTGGCTGTGGTTCCGGCTCTGGCTGTGGTTCTGGCTGTGATTCTGGCTCTGGCTGTGGTTCTGGCTGTGGCTGTGGTTCCGGCTCTGGCTGTGGTTCTGGCTCTGGCTGTGGTTCTGGCACTGGCTGTGGTTCCGGCTCTGGCTGTGGTTCTGGCTCTGGCTGTGGTTCTGGCTCTGGCTGTGGTTCCGGCTCTGGCTGTGGTTCTGGCTCTGGCTGTGGTTCTGGCTTTGGCTGTGGTTCTGGCTCTGGCTGTGGTTCCGGCGCTGGCTGTGGTTCTGGCTCTGGCTGTGGTTCTGGCTCTGGCTGTGGTTCTGGCTGTGGCTGTGGTTCTGGCTCCGGCTGTGGTTCTGGCTCTGGCTGTGGTTCTTGCTGTGGATGTGGTTCTGGCTGTGGATGTGGTGGCGGCTCTGGCTGTGGTGGCGGCTCTGGCTGTGGTGGCGGCTCTGGCTGTGGTTCTGGCTCTGGCTGTGGTTCTGGCTCTGGCTGTGGTTCTGGCTCTGGCTGTGGTTCCGGCTCTGGCTGTGGTTCTGGCTCTGGCTGTGGTTCCGGCTCTGGCTGTGGTTCCGGCTCTGGCTGTGGTTCCGGCTCAGGCTGTGGTTCTGGCTCTGGCTGTGGTTCCGGCTCTGGCTGTGGTTCCGGCCCTGGCTGTGGTTCCGGCTCTGGCTGTGGTTCCGGCTCTGGCTGTGGTTCCGGCTCTGGTTCTGGCAGGGCGTCCTGCTCTCGGGGAGGGTGACGATGGTTGGGGGTGAGTCATACGTGAGTCCTGCCTGTTGTCGTGCACGGTGGTGTCCCAATGGTCCGCTGCGCGAAACTAAAAAGCCGGCGTGACGCTTTGCGCTGTCTGCCGTCCGGGAGGTGTCTGGGCGGGAAACTGGGGACGGGGGTCGGAAACGGAGGGAGAGGGGTGAGGGTGGGTGAGCCAGGCACGCTCAGGCGGTCTCCAAGCTCAAGCGGCGAGTGAGCCGTGTGGGTACGGGTGAGGGAGGAGAGGGGATGTGAGGGGAAGGAAGAAGAGGAGGGGTCGGGTGGGGAGGGGTGGGAGCTCCATGGCCATGACTATATATAGGTCTCCGGGTAGCCGGGTAGGTGTGTTACCAGGATTGCCATGGGAGAGGTGTGGGTGGAGGGGGAGGGATGGCGGCTGCGCACTGCATATAGCAGGAGGCCTGGTAGACACCCAGAACAGGGCAACGAGCGCTGATACTGCCGCGACGGCTGCCCGAGCCGCAATGAAGGTGGGAGGTGGCGGTGGTAGGGGGAGGGGGAGGGGGGCATTAGAGGGATTATTGCCGCCGAGTGAGATGCACTGATTGCCATGCTACCGTGGACGGGCGTTAGGGATATGATCTCACTATCTGGTGACAGCGTGCGGTACGACAGGGGGGTGTGGGTGGGGGGGGGGGGGGTGAGGGGAAGGGGGGAGGGGGAGGGGGGAGGAGGAGATAGATGTGGGGCAAGTCCGCAGCAGTTCTCGCGGATGAGCAAGCGTCATATCAACTCACCTTGCCCAGAGCGGCCGTGAGTAGCAGCGTGGTCGGCAATGGGGTGAGTAGTGACGTGGTCGGCAATGGGGTGAGTAGTGGTGTGGTCGGCAATGGGGTGAGTAGTGACGTGGTCGGCAATGGGGTGAGTAGTGGTGTGGTCGGCAATGGGGTGAGTAGTGGTGTGGTCGGCAATGGGGTGAGTAGTGGTGTGGTCGGCAATGGGGTGAGTAGTGACGTGGTCGGCAATGGGGTGAGTAGTGGTGTGGTCGGCAATGGGGTGAGTAGTGACGTGGTCGGCAATGGGGTGAGTAGTGGTGTGGTCGGCAATGGGGTGAGTAGTGACGTGGTCGGCAATGGGGTGAGTAGTGGTGTGGTCGGCAATGGGGTGAGTAGCAGCGTGGTCGGCAATGGGGTGAGTAGTGACGTGGTCGGCAATGGGGTGAGTAGTGGTGTGGTCGGCAATGGGGTGAGTAGTGATGTGGTCGGCAATGGGGTGAGTAGTGACGTGGTCGGCAATGGGGTGAGTAGTGGTGTGGTCGGCAATGGGGTGAGTAGTGGGGTGGTCGGCAATGGGGTGAGTATTGGTGTGGTCGGCAATGGGGTGAGTAGTGACGTGGTCGGCAATGGGGTGAGTAGTGGTGTGGTCCGCAATGGGGTGAGTAGTGGTGGGGTCGGCAATGGGGTGAGTAGTGATGGGGTCGGCAATTGGGTGAGTAGTGGTGTGGTCGGCAATGGGGTGAGTAGTGACGTGGTCGGCAATGGGGTGAGTAGTGGTGTGGTCCGCAATGGGGTGAGTAGTGGTGGGGTCGGCAATGGGGTGAGTAGTGGTGTGGTCGACAATGGGGTGAGTAGTGGGGTGGTCGGCAATGGGGTGAGTAGCGGTGTGGTCGGCAATGGGGTGAGTAGTGACGTGATTGGCAATGGGGTGAGTAGTGGTGTGGTCGGCAATGGGGTGAGTAGTGGTGTGGTGGGCAATGGGGTGAGTAGTGGTGTGGTCGGCAATGGGGTGAGTAGTGGGGTGGTCGGCAATGGGGTGAGTAGTGGTGTGGTCGGCAATGGGGTGAGTAGTGGTGGGGTCGGCAATGGGGTGAGTAGTGGTGTGGTCGGCAATGGGGTGAGTAGTGACGTGGTCGGCAATGGGGTGAGTAGTGGTGTGGTCGGCAATGGGGTGAGTAGTGGTGTGGTCGGCAATGGGGTGAGTAGTGGTGTGGTCGGCAATGGGGTGAGTAGTGGTGTGGTCGGCAATGGGGTGAGTATTGGTGTGGTCGGCAATGGGGTGAGTAGTGGTGTGGTCGGCAATGGGGTGAGTAGTGGTGTGGTCGGCAATGGGGTGAGTAGTGGTGTGGTCGGCAATGGGGTGAGTAGTGATGGGGTCGGCAATGGGGTGAGTAGTGGTGTGGTCGGCAATGGGGTGAGTAGTGGTGTGGTCGGCAATGGGGTGAGTAGTGATGGGGTCGGCAATGGGGTGAGTAGTGATGTGGTCGGCAATGGGGTGAGTAGTGGTGTGGTCGGCAATGGGGTGAGTATTGGTGTGGTCGGCAATGGGGTGAGTAGTGGTGTGGTCGGCAATGGGGTGAGTAGTGGTGTGGTCGGCAATGGGGTGAGTAGTGATGGGGTCGGCAATGGGGTGAGTAGTGGTGTGGTCCGCAATGGGGTGAGTAGTGGTGGGGTCGGCAATGGGGTGAGTAGTGATGGGGTCGGCAATTGGGTGAGTAGTGGTGTGGTCGGCAATGGGGTGAGTAGTGACGTGGTCGGCAATGGGGTGAGTAGTGGTGTGGTCCGCAATGGGGTGAGTAGTGGTGGGGTCGGCAATGGGGTGAGTAGTGGTGTGGTCGACAATGGGGTGAGTAGTGGGGTGGTCGGCAATGGGGTGAGTAGCGGTGTGGTCGGCAATGGGGTGAGTAGTGACGTGATCGGCAATGGGGTGAGTAGTGGTGTGGTCGGCAATGGGGTGAGTAGTGGTGTGGTGGGCAATGGGGTGAGTAGTGGTGTGGTCGGCAATGGGGTGAGTAGTGGGGTGGTCGGCAATGGGGTGAGTAGTGGTGTGGTCGGCAATGGGGTGAGTAGTGGTGGGGTCGGCAATGGGGTGAGTAGTGGTGTGGTCGGCAATGGGGTGAGTAGTGACGTGGTCGGCAATGGGGTGAGTAGTGGTGTGGTCGGCAATGGGGTGAGTAGTGGTGTGGTCGGCAATGGGGTGAGTAGTGGTGTGGTCGGCAATGGGGTGAGTAGTGGTGTGGTCGGCAATGGGGTGAGTATTGGTGTGGTCGGCAATGGGGTGAGTAGTGGTGTGGTCGGCAATGGGGTGAGTAGTGGTGTGGTCGGCAATGGGGTGAGTAGTGATGGGGTCGGCAATGGGGTGAGTAGTGGTGTGGTCGGCAATGGGGTGAGTAGTGGTGTGGTCGGCAATGGGGTGAGTAGTGATGGGGTCGGCAATGGGGTGAGTAGTGATGTGGTCGGCAATGGGGTGAGTAGTGGTGTGGTCGGCAATGGGGTGAGTATTGGTGTGGTCGGCAATGGGGTGAGTAGTGGTGTGGTCGGCAATGGGGTGAGTAGTGGTGTGGTCGGCAATGGGGTGAGTAGTGATGGGGTCGGCAATGGGGTGAGTAGTGGTGTGGTCGGCAATGGGGTGAGTAGTGATGGGGTCTGCAATGGGGTGAGTAGTGACGTGGTCGGCAATGGGGTGAGTAGTGGGGTGGTCGGCAATGGGGTGAGTAGTGATGGGGTCGGCAATGGGGTGAGTAGTGGTGTGGTCGGCAATGGGGTGAGTAGTGGTGGGGTCGGCAATGGGGTGAGTAGTGACGTGATCGGCAATGGGGTGAGTAGTGGTGTGGTCGGCAATGGGGTGAGTAGTGGTGTGGTCGGCAATGGGGTGAGTAGTGGTGGGGTCGGCAATGGGGTGAGTAGTGGTGTGGTCGGCAATGGGGTGAGTAGTGGTGTGGTCGGCAATGGGGTGAGTAGTGGTGTGGTCGGCAATGGGGTGAGTAGTGGTGGGTCGGCAATGGGGTGAGTAGTGGTGTGGTCGGCAATGGGGTGAGTAGTGACGTGGTCGGCAATGGGGTGAGTAGTGGGGTGGTCGGCAATGGGGTGAGTAGTGGTGTGGTCGGCAATGGGGTGAGTAGTGGTGTGGTCGGCAATGGGGTGAGTAGTGGGGTGGTCGGCAATGGGGTGAGTAGTGGTGTGGTCGGCAATGGGGTGAGTAGTGGTGTGGTCGGCAATGGGGTGAGTAGTGGGGTGGTCGGCAATGGGGTGAGTAGTGGTGTGGTCGGCAATGGGGTGAGTAGTGGTGTGGTCGGCAATGGGGTGAGTAGTGGTGTGATCGGCAATGGGGTGAGTAGTGGGGTGGTCGGCAATGGGGTGAGTATTGGTGTGGTCGGCAATGGGGTGAGTAGTGGTGGGGTCGGCAATGGGGTGAGTAGTGGTGTGGTCGGCAATGGGGTGAGTAGTGGGGTGGTCGGCAATGGGGTGAGTAGTGACGTGGTCGGCAATGGGGTGAGTAGTGGTGTGGTCGGCAATGGGGTGAGTAGTGGTGTGGTCGGCAATGGGGTGCGTAGTGGTGGGGTCGGCAATGGGGTGAGTAGTGGTGTGGTCGGCAATGGGGTGAGTAGTGGTGTGGTCGGCAATGGGGTGAGTAGTGGTGTGGTCGGCAATGGGGTGAGTAGTGGTGTGGTCGGCAATGGGGTGAGTAGTGGTGGGGTCGGCAATGGGGTGAGTAGTGGTGTGGTCGGCAATGGGGTGAGTAGTGACGTGGTCGGCAATGGGGTGAGTAGTGGGGTGGTCGGCAATGGGGTGAGTATTGGTGTGGTCGGCAATGGGGTGAGTAGTGGTGTGGTCGGCAATGGGGTGAGTAGTGGTGTGGTCGGCAATGGGGTGAGTAGTGGTGTGGTCGGCAATGGGGTGAGTAGTGGGGTGGTCGGCAATGGGGTGAGTAGTGGGGTGGTCGGCAATGGGGTGAGTAGTGGTGTGGTCGGCAATGGGGTGAGTAGTGGTGTGGTCGGCAATGGGGTGAGTAGTGGTGTGGTCGGCAATGGGGTGAGTAGTGGGGTGGTCGGCAATGGGGTGAGTAGTGGTGTGGTCGGCAATGGGGTGAGTAGTGGGGTGGTCGGCAATGGGGTGAGTAGTGGTGTGGTCGGCAATGGGGTGAGTAGTGGTGTGGTCGGCAATGGGGTGAGTAGTGGTGTGGTCGGCAATGGGGTGAGTAGTGGTGTGGTCGGCAATGGGGTGAGTAGTGGGGTGGTCGGCAATGGGGTGAGTAGTGGTGTGGTCGGCAATGGGGTGAGTATTGGTGTGGTCGGCAATGGGGTGAGTAGTGGTGTGGTCGGCAATGGGGTGAGTAGTGGTGTGGTCGGCAATGGGGTGAGTAGTGGTGTGGTCGGCAATGGGGTGAGTAGTGGTGTGGTCGGCAATGGGGTGAGTATTGGTGTGGTCGGCAATGGGGTGAGTAGTGGTGTGGTCGGCAATGGGGTGAGTAGTGGTGTGGTCGGCAATGGGGTGAGTAGTGGGGTGGTCGGCAATGGGGTGAGTAGTGGTGTGGTCGGCAATGGGGTGAGTATTGGTGTGGTCGGCAATGGGGTGAGTAGTGGTGTGGTCGGCAATGGGGTGAGTAGTGGGGTGGTCGGCAATGGGGTGAGTAGTGGTGTGGTCGGCAATGGGGTGAGTAGTGGGGTGGTCGGCAATGGGGTGAGTAGTGGTGTGGTCGGCAATGGGGTGAGTAGTGGTGTGGTCGGCAATGGGGTGAGTAGTGGGGTGGTCGGCAATGGGGTGAGTAGTGGTGTGGTCGGCAATGGGGTGAGTATTGGTGTGGTCGGCAATGGGGTGAGTAGTGGTGTGGTCGGCAATGGGGTGAGTAGTGGTGTGGTCGGCAATGGGGTGAGTAGTGGTGTGGTCGGCAATGGGGTGAGTAGTGGTGTGGTCGGCAATGGGGTGAGTATTGGTGTGGTCGGCAATGGGGTGAGTAGTGGTGTGGTCGGCAATGGGGTGAGTAGTGGTGTGGTCGGCAATGGGGTGAGTAGTGGGGTGGTCGGCAATGGGGTGAGTAGTGGTGTGGTCGGCAATGGGGTGAGTAGTGGTGTGGTCGGCAATGGGGTGAGTAGTGGTGTGGTCGGCAATGGGGTGAGTAGTGGTGTGGTCGGCAATGGGGTGAGTAGTGGTGTGGTCGGCAATGGGGTGAGTAGTGGTGTGGTCGGCAATGGGGTGAGTAGTGGGGTGGTCGGCAATGGGGTGAGTAGTGGTGTGGTCGGCAATGGGGTGAGTAGTGATGTGGTCGGCAATGGGGTGAGTAGTGACGTGGTCGGCAATGGGGTGAGTAGTGACGTGGTCGGCAATGGGGTGAGTAGTGGTGTGGTCGGCAATGGGGTGAGTAGTGACGTGGTCGGCAATGGGGTGAGTAGTGGTGTGGTCGGCAATGGGGTGAGTAGTGACGTGGTCGGCAATGGGGTGAGTAGTGGTGTGGTCGGCAATGGGGTGAGTAGTGACGTGGTCGGCAATGGGGTGAGTAGTGGTGTGGTCGGCAATGGGGTGAGTAGTGATGTGGTCGGCAATGGGGTGAGTAGTGACGTGGTCGGCAATGGGGTGAGTAGTGGTGTGGTCGGCAATGGGGTGAGTAGTGGGGTGGTCGGCAATGGGGTGAGTATTGGTGTGGTCGGCAATGGGGTGAGTAGTGACGTGGTCGGCAATGGGGTGAGTAGTGGTGTGGTCCGCAATGGGGTGAGTAGTGGTGGGGTCGGCAATGGGGTGAGTAGTGATGGGATCGGCAATTGGGTGAGTAGTGGTGTGGTCGGCAATGGGGTGAGTAGTGACGTGGTCGGCAATGGTGTTAGTAGTGGTGTGGTCCGCAATGGGGTGAGTAGTGGTGGGGTCGGCAATGGGGTGAGTAGTGGTGTGGTCGGCAATGGGGTGAGTAGTGGTGTGGTCGGCAATGGGGTGAGTAGTGATGTGGTCGGCAATGGGGTGAGTAGTGGTGTGGTCGGCAATGGGGTGAGTAGTGGTGTGGTCGGCAATGGGGTGAGTAGTGACGTGGTCGGCAATGGGGTGAGTAGTGGTGTGGTCGGCAATGGGGTGAGTAGTGACGTGGTCGGCAATGGGGTGAGTAGTGGTGTGGTCGGCAATGGGGTGAGTAGTGACGTGGTCGGCAATGGGGTGAGTAGTGGTGTGGTCGGCAATGGGGTGAGTAGTGACGTGGTCGGCAATGGGGTGAGTAGTGACGTGGTCGGCAATGGGGTGAGTAGTGGTGTGGTCGGCAATGGGGTGAGTAGTGACGTGGTCGGCAATGGGGTGAGTAGTGGTGTGGTCGGCAATGGGGTGAGTAGTGGGGTGGTCGGCAATGGGGTGAGTATTGGTGTGGTCGGCAATGGGGTGAGTAGTGACGTGGTCGGCAATGGGGTGAGTATTGGTGTGGTCGGCAATGGGGTGAGTAGTGACGTGGTCGGCAATGGGGTGAGTAGTGGTGTGGTCCGCAATGGGGTGAGTAGTGGTGTGGTCGGCAATGGGGTGAGTAGTGGTGTGGTCGGCAATGGGGTGAGTAGTGATGTGGTCGGCAATGGGGTGAGTAGTGGTGTGGTCGGCAATGGGGTGAGTAGTGGTGTGGTCGGCAATGGGGTGAGTAGTGACGTGGTCGGCAATGGGGTGAGTAGTGGTGTGGTCGGCAATGGGGTGAGTAGTGACGTGGTCGGCAATGGGGTGAGTAGTGGTGTGGTCGGCAATGGGGTGAGTAGTGACGTGGTCGGCAATGGGGTGAGTAGTGGTGTGGTCGGCAATGGGGTGAGTAGTGACGTGGTCGGCAATGGGGTGAGTAGTGGGGTGGTCGGCAATGGGGTGAGTATTGGTGTGGTCGGCAATGGGGTGAGTAGTGACGTGGTCGGCAATGGGGTGAGTAGTGGTGTGGTCGGCAATGGGGTGAGTAGTGGGGTGGTCGGCAATGGGGTGAGTATTGGTGTGGTCGGCAATGGGGTGAGTAGTGACGTGGTCGGCAATGGGGTGAGTAGTAGTGTCGTCCGCAATGGGGTGAGTAGTGGTGGGGTCGGCAATGGGGTGAGTAGTGATGGGGTCGGCAATTGGGTGAGTAGTGGTGTGGTCGGCAATGGGGTGAGTAGTGACGTGGTCGACAATGGGGTGAGTAGTGGTGTGGTCCGCAATGGGGTGAGTAGTGGTGTGGTCGGCAATGGGGTGAGTAGTGGTGTGGTCGGCAATGGGGTGAGTAGTGGTGTGGTCGGCAATGGGGTGAGTATTGGTGTGGTCGGCAATGGGGTGAGTAGTGGTGTGGTCGGCAATGGGGTGAGTAGTGGTGTGGTCGGCAATGGGGTGAGTAGTGGGGTGGTCGGCAATGGGGTGAGTAGTGGTGTGGTCGGCAATGGGGTGAGTAGTGGTGTGGTCGGCAATGGGGTGAGTAGTGGTGTGGTCGGCAATGGGGTGAGTAGTGGTGTGGTCGGCAATGGGGTGAGTAGTGGTGTGGTCGGCAATGGGGTGAGTAGTGGTGTGGTCGGCAATGGGGTGAGTAGTGGTGTGGTCGGCAATGGGGTGAGTAGTGGGGTGGTCGGCAATGGGGTGAGTAGTGGTGTGGTCGGCAATGGGGTGAGTAGTGATGTGGTCGGCAATGGGGTGAGTAGTGACGTGGTCGGCAATGGGGTGAGTAGTGGTGTGGTCGGCAATGGGGTGAGTAGTGACGTGGTCGGCAATGGGGTGAGTAGTGGTGTGGTCGGCAATGGGGTGAGTAGTGACGTGGTCGGCAATGGGGTGAGTAGTGGTGTGGTCGGCAATGGGGTGAGTAGTGACGTGGTCGGCAATGGGGTGAGTAGTGGTGTGGTCGGCAATGGGGTGAGTAGTGACGTGGTCGGCAATGGGGTGAGTAGTGGTGTGGTCGGCAATGGGGTGAGTAGCAGCGTGGTCGGCAATGGGGTGAGTAGTGACGTGGTCGGCAATGGGGTGAGTAGTGGTGTGGTCGGCAATGGGGTGAGTAGTGATGTGGTCGGCAATGGGGTGAGTAGTGACGTGGTCGGCAATGGGGTGAGTAGTGGTGTGGTCGGCAATGGGGTGAGTAGTGGGGTGGTCGGCAATGGGGTGAGTATTGGTGTGGTCGGCAATGGGGTGAGTAGTGACGTGGTCGGCAATGGGGTGAGTAGTGGTGTGGTCCGCAATGGGGTGAGTAGTGGTGGGGTCGGCAATGGGGTGAGTAGTGATGGGATCGGCAATTGGGTGAGTAGTGGTGTGGTCGGCAATGGGGTGAGTAGTGACGTGGTCGGCAATGGTGTTAGTAGTGGTGTGGTCCGCAATGGGGTGAGTAGTGGTGGGGTCGGCAATGGGGTGAGTAGTGGTGTGGTCGGCAATGGGGTGAGTAGTGGTGTGGTCGGCAATGGGGTGAGTAGTGATGTGGTCGGCAATGGGGTGAGTAGTGGTGTGGTCGGCAATGGGGTGAGTAGTGGTGTGGTCGGCAATGGGGTGAGTAGTGACGTGGTCGGCAATGGGGTGAGTAGTGGTGTGGTCGGCAATGGGGTGAGTAGTGACGTGGTCGGCAATGGGGTGAGTAGTGGTGTGGTCGGCAATGGGGTGAGTAGTGACGTGGTCGGCAATGGGGTGAGTAGTGGTGTGGTCGGCAATGGGGTGAGTAGTGACGTGGTCGGCAATGGGGTGAGTAGTGACGTGGTCGGCAATGGGGTGAGTAGTGGTGTGGTCGGCAATGGGGTGAGTAGTGACGTGGTCGGCAATGGGGTGAGTAGTGGTGTGGTCGGCAATGGGGTGAGTAGTGGGGTGGTCGGCAATGGGGTGAGTATTGGTGTGGTCGGCAATGGGGTGAGTAGTGACGTGGTCGGCAATGGGGTGAGTATTGGTGTGGTCGGCAATGGGGTGAGTAGTGACGTGGTCGGCAATGGGGTGAGTAGTGGTGTGGTCCGCAATGGGGTGAGTAGTGGTGTGGTCGGCAATGGGGTGAGTAGTGGTGTGGTCGGCAATGGGGTGAGTAGTGATGTGGTCGGCAATGGGGTGAGTAGTGGTGTGGTCGGCAATGGGGTGAGTAGTGGTGTGGTCGGCAATGGGGTGAGTAGTGACGTGGTCGGCAATGGGGTGAGTAGTGGTGTGGTCGGCAATGGGGTGAGTAGTGACGTGGTCGGCAATGGGGTGAGTAGTGGTGTGGTCGGCAATGGGGTGAGTAGTGACGTGGTCGGCAATGGGGTGAGTAGTGGTGTGGTCGGCAATGGGGTGAGTAGTGACGTGGTCGGCAATGGGGTGAGTAGTGGGGTGGTCGGCAATGGGGTGAGTATTGGTGTGGTCGGCAATGGGGTGAGTAGTGACGTGGTCGGCAATGGGGTGAGTAGTGGTGTGGTCGGCAATGGGGTGAGTAGTGGGGTGGTCGGCAATGGGGTGAGTATTGGTGTGGTCGGCAATGGGGTGAGTAGTGACGTGGTCGGCAATGGGGTGAGTAGTAGTGTCGTCCGCAATGGGGTGAGTAGTGGTGGGGTCGGCAATGGGGTGAGTAGTGATGGGGTCGGCAATTGGGTGAGTAGTGGTGTGGTCGGCAATGGGGTGAGTAGTGACGTGGTCGACAATGGGGTGAGTAGTGGTGTGGTCCGCAATGGGGTGAGTAGTGGTGGGGTCGGCAATGGGGTGAGTAGTGGTGTGGTCGGCAATGGGGTGAGTAGTGGGGTGGTCGGCAATGGGGTGAGTAGTGGTGTGGTCGGCAATGGGGTGAGTAGTGACGTGATCGGCAATGGGGTGAGTAGTGGTGTGGTCGGCAATGGGGTGAGTAGTGGTGTGGTGGGCAATGGGGTGAGTAGTGGTGTGGTCGGCAATGGGGTGAGTAGTGGGGTGGTCGGCAATGGGGTGAGTAGTGGTGTGGTCGGCAATGGGGTGAGTAGTGGTGGGGTCGGCAATGGGGTGAGTAGTGGTGTGGTCGGCAATGGGGTGAGTAGTGACGTGGTCGGCAATGGGGTGAGTAGTGGTGTGGTCGGCAATGGGGTGAGTAGTGGTGTGGTCGGCAATGGGGTGAGTAGTGGTGTGGTCGGCAATGGGGTGAGTAGTGCTGTGGTCGGCAATGGGGTGAGTATTGGTGTGGTCGGCAATGGGGTGAGTAGTGGTGTGGTCGGCAATGGGGTGAGTAGTGGTGTGGTCGGCAATGGGGTGAGTAGTGATGGGGTCGGCAATGGGGTGAGTAGTGGTGTGGTCGGCAATGGGGTGAGTAGTGGTGTGGTCGGCAATGGGGTGAGTAGTGATGGGGTCGGCAATGGGGTGAGTAGTGATGTGGTCGGCAATGGGGTGAGTAGTGGTGTGGTCGGCAATGGGGTGAGTATTGGTGTGGTCGGCAATGGGGTGAGTAGTGGTGTGGTCGGCAATGGGGTGAGTAGTGGTGTGGTCGGCAATGGGGTGAGTAGTGATGGGGTCGGCAATGGGGTGAGTAGTGGTGTGGTCGGCAATGGGGTGAGTAGTGATGGGGTCTGCAATGGGGTGAGTAGTGACGTGGTCGGCAATGGGGTGAGTAGTGGGGTGGTCGGCAATGGGGTGAGTAGTGATGGGGTCGGCAATGGGGTGAGTAGTGGTGTGGTCGGCAATGGGGTGAGTAGTGGTGGGGTCGGCAATGGGGTGAGTAGTGACGTGATCGGCAATGGGGTGAGTAGTGGTGTGGTCGGCAATGGGGTGAGTAGTGGTGTGGTCGGCAATGGGGTGAGTAGTGGTGGGGTCGGCAATGGGGTGAGTAGTGGTGTGGTCGGCAATGGGGTGAGTAGTGGTGTGGTCGGCAATGGGGTGAGTAGTGGTGTGGTCGGCAATGGGGTGAGTAGTGGTGGGGTCGGCAATGGGATGAGTAGTGGTGTGGTCGGCAATGGGGTGAGTAGTGACGTGGTCGGCAATGGGGTGAGTAGTGGGGTGGTCGGCAATGGGGTGAGTAGTGGTGTGGTCGGCAATGGGGTGAGTAGTGGTGTGGTCGGCAATGGGGTGAGTAGTGGGGTGGTCGGCAATGGGGTGAGTAGTGGTGTGGTCGGCAATGGGGTGAGTAGTGGTGTGGTCGGCAATGGGGTGAGTAGTGGGGTGGTCGGCAATGGGGTGAGTAGTGGTGTGGTCGGCAATGGGGTGAGTAGTGGTGTGGTCGGCAATGGGGTGAGTAGTGGTGTGATCGGCAATGGGGTGAGTAGTGGGGTGGTCGGCAATGGGGTGAGTATTGGTGTGGTCGGCAATGGGGTGAGTAGTGACGTGGTCGGCAATGGGGTGAGTAGTGACGTGGTCGGCAATGGGGTGAGTATTGGTGTGGTCGGCAATGGGGTGAGTAGTGGTGTGGTCGGCAATGGGGTGAGTAGTGGGGTGGTCGGCAATGGGGTGAGTAGTGGGGTGGTCGGCAATGGGGTGAGTAGTGGTGTGGTCGGCAATGGGGTGAGTATTGGTGTGGTCGGCAATGGGGTGAGTAGTGGTATGGTCGGCAATGGGGTGAGTAGTGGGGTGGTCGGCAATGGGGTGAGTAGTGGTGTGGTCGGCAATGGGGTGAGTAGTGGGGTGGTCGGCAATGGGGTGAGTAGTGGTGTGGTCGGCAATGGGGTGAGTAGTGGTGTGGTCGGCAATGGGGTGAGTAGTGGTGTGGTCGGCAATGGGGTGAGTAGTGGGGTGGTCGGCAATGGGGTGAGTAGTGGTGTGGTCGGCAATGGGGTGAGTATTGGTGTGGTCGGCAATGGGGTGAGTAGTGGTGTGGTCGGCAATGGGGTGAGTAGTGGTGTGGTCGGCAATGGGGTGAGTAGTGGTGTGGTCGGCAATGGGGTGAGTAGTGGTGTGGTCGGCAATGGGGTGAGTATTGGTGTGGTCGGCAATGGGGTGAGTAGTGGTGTGGTCGGCAATGGGGTGAGTAGTGGTGTGGTCGGCAATGGGGTGAGTAGTGGGGTGGTCGGCAATGGGGTGAGTAGTGGTGTGGTCGGCAATGGGGTGAGTATTGGTGTGGTCGGCAATGGGGTGAGTAGTGGTGTGGTCGGCAATGGGGTGAGTAGTGGGGTGGTCGGCAATGGGGTGAGTAGTGGTGTGGTCGGCAATGGGGTGAGTAGTGGGGTGGTCGGCAATGGGGTGAGTAGTGGTGTGGTCGGCAATGGGGTGAGTAGTGGTGTGGTCGGCAATGGGGTGAGTAGTGGGGTGGTCGGCAATGGGGTGAGTAGTGGTGTGGTCGGCAATGGGGTGAGTATTGGTGTGGTCGGCAATGGGGTGAGTAGTGGTGTGGTCGGCAATGGGGTGAGTAGTGGTGTGGTCGGCAATGGGGTGAGTAGTGGTGTGGTCGGCAATGGGGTGAGTAGTGGTGTGGTCGGCAATGGGGTGAGTATTGGTGTGGTCGGCAATGGGGTGAGTAGTGGTGTGGTCGGCAATGGGGTGAGTAGTGGTGTGGTCGGCAATGGGGTGAGTAGTGGGGTGGTCGGCAATGGGGTGAGTAGTGGTGTGGTCGGCAATGGGGTGAGTAGTGGTGTGGTCGGCAATGGGGTGAGTAGTGGTGTGGTCGGCAATGGGGTGAGTAGTGGTGTGGTCGGCAATGGGGTGAGTAGTGGGTGGTCGGCAATGGGGTGAGTAGTGGTGTGGTCGGCAATGGGGTGAGTAGTGGGGTGGTCGGCAATGGGGTGAGTAGTGGTGTGGTCGGCAATGGGGTGAGTAGTGGTGTGGTCGGCAATGGGGTGAGTAGTGGGGTGGTCGGCAATGGGGTGAGTAGTGGTGTGGTCGGCAATGGGGTGAGTAGTGGTGTGGTCGGCAATGGGGTGAGTAGTGGTGTGGTCGGCAATGGGGTGAGTAGTGGTGTGGTCGGCAATGGGGTGAGTAGTGGTGTGGTCGGCAATGGGGTGAGTAGTGGTGTGGTCGGCAATGGGGTGAGTATTGGTGTGGTCGGCAATGGGGTGAGTAGTGGTGTGGTCGGCAATGGGGTGAGTAGTGGTGTGGTCGGCAATGGGGTGAGTAGTGGGGTGGTCGGCAATGGGGTGAGTAGTGGTGTGGTCGGCAATGGGGTGAGTAGTGGTGTGGTCGGCAATGGGGTGAGTAGTGGTGTGGTCGGCAATGGGGTGAGTAGTGGTGTGGTCGGCAATGGGGTGAGTAGTGGTGTGGTCGGCAATGGGGTGAGTAGTGGTGTGGTCGGCAATGGGGTGAGTAGTGGGTGGTCGGCAATGGGGTGAGTAGTGGTGTGGTCGGCAATGGGGTGAGTAGTGATGTGGTCGGCAATGGGGTGAGTAGTGACGTGGTCGGCAATGGGGTGAGTAGTGACGTGGTCGGCAATGGGGTGAGTAGTGGTGTGGTCGGCAATGGGGTGAGTAGTGACGTGGTCGGCAATGGGGTGAGTAGTGGTGTGGTCGGCAATGGGGTGAGTAGTGACGTGGTCGGCAATGGGGTGAGTAGTGGTGTGGTCGGCAATGGGGTGAGTAGTGACGTGGTCGGCAATGGGGTGAGTAGTGGTGTGGTCGGCAATGGGGTGAGTAGTGATGTGGTCGGCAATGGGGTGAGTAGTGACGTGGTCGGCAATGGGGTGAGTAGTGGTGTGGTCGGCAATGGGGTGAGTAGTGGGGTGGTCGGCAATGGGGTGAGTATTGGTGTGGTCGGCAATGGGGTGAGTAGTGACGTGGTCGGCAATGGGGTGAGTAGTGGTGTGGTCCGCAATGGGGTGAGTAGTGGTGGGGTCGGCAATGGGGTGAGTAGTGATGGGATCGGCAATTGGGTGAGTAGTGGTGTGGTCGGCAATGGGGTGAGTAGTGACGTGGTCGGCAATGGTGTTAGTAGTGGTGTGGTCCGCAATGGGGTGAGTAGTGGTGGGGTCGGCAATGGGGTGAGTAGTGGTGTGGTCGGCAATGGGGTGAGTAGTGGTGTGGTCGGCAATGGGGTGAGTAGTGATGTGGTCGGCAATGGGGTGAGTAGTGGTGTGGTCGGCAATGGGGTGAGTAGTGGTGTGGTCGGCAATGGGGTGAGTAGTGACGTGGTCGGCAATGGGGTGAGTAGTGGTGTGGTCGGCAATGGGGTGAGTAGTGACGTGGTCGGCAATGGGGTGAGTAGTGGTGTGGTCGGCAATGGGGTGAGTAGTGACGTGGTCGGCAATGGGGTGAGTAGTGGTGTGGTCGGCAATGGGGTGAGTAGTGACGTGGTCGGCAATGGGGTGAGTAGTGACGTGGTCGGCAATGGGGTGAGTAGTGGTGTGGTCGGCAATGGGGTGAGTAGTGACGTGGTCGGCAATGGGGTGAGTAGTGGTGTGGTCGGCAATGGGGTGAGTAGTGGGGTGGTCGGCAATGGGGTGAGTATTGGTGTGGTCGGCAATGGGGTGAGTAGTGACGTGGTCGGCAATGGGGTGAGTATTGGTGTGGTCGGCAATGGGGTGAGTAGTGACGTGGTCGGCAATGGGGTGAGTAGTGGTGTGGTCCGCAATGGGGTGAGTAGTGGTGTGGTCGGCAATGGGGTGAGTAGTGGTGTGGTCGGCAATGGGGTGAGTAGTGATGTGGTCGGCAATGGGGTGAGTAGTGGTGTGGTCGGCAATGGGGTGAGTAGTGGTGTGGTCGGCAATGGGGTGAGTAGTGACGTGGTCGGCAATGGGGTGAGTAGTGGTGTGGTCGGCAATGGGGTGAGTAGTGACGTGGTCGGCAATGGGGTGAGTAGTGGTGTGGTCGGCAATGGGGTGAGTAGTGACGTGGTCGGCAATGGGGTGAGTAGTGGTGTGGTCGGCAATGGGGTGAGTAGTGACGTGGTCGGCAATGGGGTGAGTAGTGGGGTGGTCGGCAATGGGGTGAGTATTGGTGTGGTCGGCAATGGGGTGAGTAGTGACGTGGTCGGCAATGGGGTGAGTAGTGGTGTGGTCGGCAATGGGGTGAGTAGTGGGGTGGTCGGCAATGGGGTGAGTATTGGTGTGGTCGGCAATGGGGTGAGTAGTGACGTGGTCGGCAATGGGGTGAGTAGTAGTGTCGTCCGCAATGGGGTGAGTAGTGGTGGGGTCGGCAATGGGGTGAGTAGTGATGGGGTCGGCAATTGGGTGAGTAGTGGTGTGGTCGGCAATGGGGTGAGTAGTGACGTGGTCGACAATGGGGTGAGTAGTGGTGTGGTCCGCAATGGGGTGAGTAGTGGTGTGGTCGGCAATGGGGTGAGTAGTGGTGTGGTCGGCAATGGGGTGAGTAGTGGTGTGGTCGGCAATGGGGTGAGTATTGGTGTGGTCGGCAATGGGGTGAGTAGTGGTGTGGTCGGCAATGGGGTGAGTAGTGGTGTGGTCGGCAATGGGGTGAGTAGTGGGGTGGTCGGCAATGGGGTGAGTAGTGGTGTGGTCGGCAATGGGGTGAGTAGTGGTGTGGTCGGCAATGGGGTGAGTAGTGGTGTGGTCGGCAATGGGGTGAGTAGTGGTGTGGTCGGCAATGGGGTGAGTAGTGGTGTGGTCGGCAATGGGGTGAGTAGTGGTGTGGTCGGCAATGGGGTGAGTAGTGGTGTGGTCGGCAATGGGGTGAGTAGTGGGGTGGTCGGCAATGGGGTGAGTAGTGGTGTGGTCGGCAATGGGGTGAGTAGTGATGTGGTCGGCAATGGGGTGAGTAGTGACGTGGTCGGCAATGGGGTGAGTAGTGGTGTGGTCGGCAATGGGGTGAGTAGTGACGTGGTCGGCAATGGGGTGAGTAGTGGTGTGGTCGGCAATGGGGTGAGTAGTGACGTGGTCGGCAATGGGGTGAGTAGTGGTGTGGTCGGCAATGGGGTGAGTAGTGACGTGGTCGGCAATGGGGTGAGTAGTGGTGTGGTCGGCAATGGGGTGAGTAGTGACGTGGTCGGCAATGGGGTGAGTAGTGGTGTGGTCGGCAATGGGGTGAGTAGCAGCGTGGTCGGCAATGGGGTGAGTAGTGACGTGGTCGGCAATGGGGTGAGTAGTGGTGTGGTCGGCAATGGGGTGAGTAGTGATGTGGTCGGCAATGGGGTGAGTAGTGACGTGGTCGGCAATGGGGTGAGTAGTGGTGTGGTCGGCAATGGGGTGAGTAGTGGGGTGGTCGGCAATGGGGTGAGTAGTGGTGGGGTCGGCAATGGGGTGAGTAGTGATGGGATCGGCAATTGGGTGAGTAGTGGTGTGGTCGGCAATGGGGTGAGTAGTGACGTGGTCGGCAATGGTGTTAGTAGTGGTGTGGTCCGCAATGGGGTGAGTAGTGGTGGGGTCGGCAATGGGGTGAGTAGTGGTGTGGTCGGCAATGGGGTGAGTAGTGGTGTGGTCGGCAATGGGGTGAGTAGTGATGTGGTCGGCAATGGGGTGAGTAGTGGTGTGGTCGGCAATGGGGTGAGTAGTGGTGTGGTCGGCAATGGGGTGAGTAGTGACGTGGTCGGCAATGGGGTGAGTAGTGGTGTGGTCGGCAATGGGGTGAGTAGTGACGTGGTCGGCAATGGGGTGAGTAGTGGTGTGGTCGGCAATGGGGTGAGTAGTGACGTGGTCGGCAATGGGGTGAGTAGTGGTGTGGTCGGCAATGGGGTGAGTAGTGACGTGGTCGGCAATGGGGTGAGTAGTGACGTGGTCGGCAATGGGGTGAGTAGTGGTGTGGTCGGCAATGGGGTGAGTAGTGACGTGGTCGGCAATGGGGTGAGTAGTGGTGTGGTCGGCAATGGGGTGAGTAGTGGGGTGGTCGGCAATGGGGTGAGTATTGGTGTGGTCGGCAATGGGGTGAGTAGTGACGTGGTCGGCAATGGGGTGAGTATTGGTGTGGTCGGCAATGGGGTGAGTAGTGACGTGGTCGGCAATGGGGTGAGTAGTGGTGTGGTCCGCAATGGGGTGAGTAGTGGTGTGGTCGGCAATGGGGTGAGTAGTGGTGTGGTCGGCAATGGGGTGAGTAGTGATGTGGTCGGCAATGGGGTGAGTAGTGGTGTGGTCGGCAATGGGGTGAGTAGTGGTGTGGTCGGCAATGGGGTGAGTAGTGACGTGGTCGGCAATGGGGTGAGTAGTGGTGTGGTCGGCAATGGGGTGAGTAGTGACGTGGTCGGCAATGGGGTGAGTAGTGGTGTGGTCGGCAATGGGGTGAGTAGTGACGTGGTCGGCAATGGGGTGAGTAGTGGTGTGGTCGGCAATGGGGTGAGTAGTGACGTGGTCGGCAATGGGGTGAGTAGTGGGGTGGTCGGCAATGGGGTGAGTATTGGTGTGGTCGGCAATGGGGTGAGTAGTGACGTGGTCGGCAATGGGGTGAGTAGTGGTGTGGTCGGCAATGGGGTGAGTAGTGGGGTGGTCGGCAATGGGGTGAGTATTGGTGTGGTCGGCAATGGGGTGAGTAGTGACGTGGTCGGCAATGGGGTGAGTAGTAGTGTCGTCCGCAATGGGGTGAGTAGTGGTGGGGTCGGCAATGGGGTGAGTAGTGATGGGGTCGGCAATTGGGTGAGTAGTGGTGTGGTCGGCAATGGGGTGAGTAGTGACGTGGTCGACAATGGGGTGAGTAGTGGTGTGGTCCGCAATGGGGTGAGTAGTGGTGGGGTCGGCAATGGGGTGAGTAGTGGTGTGGTCGGCAATGGGGTGAGTAGTGGGGTGGTCGGCAATGGGGTGAGTAGTGGTGTGGTCGGCAATGGGGTGAGTAGTGACGTGATCGGCAATGGGGTGAGTAGTGGTGTGGTCGGCAATGGGGTGAGTAGTGGTGTGGTGGGCAATGGGGTGAGTAGTGGTGTGGTCGGCAATGGGGTGAGTAGTGGGGTGGTCGGCAATGGGGTGAGTAGTGGTGTGGTCGGCAATGGGGTGAGTAGTGGTGGGGTCGGCAATGGGGTGAGTAGTGGTGTGGTCGGCAATGGGGTGAGTAGTGACGTGGTCGGCAATGGGGTGAGTAGTGGTGTGGTCGGCAATGGGGTGAGTAGTGGTGTGGTCGGCAATGGGGTGAGTAGTGGTGTGGTCGGCAATGGGGTGAGTAGTGCTGTGGTCGGCAATGGGGTGAGTATTGGTGTGGTCGGCAATGGGGTGAGTAGTGGTGTGGTCGGCAATGGGGTGAGTAGTGGTGTGGTCGGCAATGGGGTGAGTAGTGATGGGGTCGGCAATGGGGTGAGTAGTGGTGTGGTCGGCAATGGGGTGAGTAGTGGTGTGGTCGGCAATGGGGTGAGTAGTGATGGGGTCGGCAATGGGGTGAGTAGTGGTGTGGTCGGCAATGGGGTGAGTAGTGGTGTGGTCGGCAATGGGGTGAGTATTGGTGTGGTCGGCAATGGGGTGAGTAGTGGTGTGGTCGGCAATGGGGTGAGTAGTGGTGTGGTCGGCAATGGGGTGAGTAGTGATGGGGTCGGCAATGGGGTGAGTAGTGGTGTGGTCGGCAATGGGGTGAGTAGTGATGGGGTCTGCAATGGGGTGAGTAGTGACGTGGTCGGCAATGGGGTGAGTAGTGGGGTGGTCGGCAATGGGGTGAGTAGTGATGGGGTCGGCAATGGGGTGAGTAGTGGTGTGGTCGGCAATGGGGTGAGTAGTGGTGGGGTCGGCAATGGGGTGAGTAGTGACGTGATCGGCAATGGGGTGAGTAGTGGTGTGGTCGGCAATGGGGTGAGTAGTGGTGTGGTCGGCAATGGGGTGAGTAGTGGTGGGGTCGGCAATGGGGTGAGTAGTGGTGTGGTCGGCAATGGGGTGAGTAGTGGTGTGGTCGGCAATGGGGTGAGTAGTGGTGTGGTCGGCAATGGGGTGAGTAGTGGTGGGGTCGGCAATGGGATGAGTAGTGGTGTGGTCGGCAATGGGGTGAGTAGTGACGTGGTCGGCAATGGGGTGAGTAGTGGGGTGGTCGGCAATGGGGTGAGTAGTGGTGTGGTCGGCAATGGGGTGAGTAGTGGTGTGGTCGGCAATGGGGTGAGTAGTGGGGTGGTCGGCAATGGGGTGAGTAGTGGTGTGGTCGGCAATGGGGTGAGTAGTGGTGTGGTCGGCAATGGGGTGAGTAGTGGGGTGGTCGGCAATGGGGTGAGTAGTGGTGTGGTCGGCAATGGGGTGAGTAGTGGTGTGGTCGGCAATGGGGTGAGTAGTGGTGTGATCGGCAATGGGGTGAGTAGTGGGGTGGTCGGCAATGGGGTGAGTATTGGTGTGGTCGGCAATGGGGTGAGTAGTGACGTGGTCGGCAATGGGGTGAGTAGTGACGTGGTCGGCAATGGGGTGAGTATTGGTGTGGTCGGCAATGGGGTGAGTAGTGGTGTGGTCGGCAATGGGGTGAGTAGTGGGGTGGTCGGCAATGGGGTGAGTAGTGGGGTGGTCGGCAATGGGGTGAGTAGTGGTGTGGTCGGCAATGGGGTGAGTAGTGGTGTGGTCGGCAATGGGGTGAGTAGTGGTAGTGGTCGGCAATGGGGTGAGTAGTGGGGTGGTCGGCAATGGGGTGAGTAGTGGTGTGGTCGGCAATGGGGTGAGTAGTGGGGTGGTCGGCAATGGGGTGAGTAGTGGTGTGGTCGGCAATGGGGTGAGTAGTGGTGTGGTCGGCAATGGGGTGAGTAGTGGTGTGGTCGGCAATGGGGTGAGTAGTGGTGTGGTCGGCAATGGGGTGAGTAGTGGTGTGGTCGGCAATGGGGTGAGTAGTGGTGTGGTCGGCAATGGGGTGAGTAGTGGTGTGGTCGGCAATGGGGTGAGTAGTGGTGTGGTCGGCAATGGGGTGAGTAGTGGTGTGGTCGGCAATGGGGTGAGTAGTGGTGTGGTCGGCAATGGGGTGAGTAGTGGTGTGGTCGGCAATGGGGTGAGTAGTGGTGTGGTCGGCAATGGGGTGAGTAGTGGTGTGGTCGGCAATGGGGTGAGTAGTGGGGTGGTCGGCAATGGGGTGAGTAGTGGTGTGGTCGGCAATGGGGTGAGTAGTGGTGTGGTCGGCAATGGGGTGAGTAGTGGTGTGGTCGGCAATGGGGTGAGTAGTGGTGTGGTCGGCAATGGGGTGAGTAGTGGTGTGGTCGGCAATGGGGTGAGTAGTGGTGTGGTCGGCAATGGGGTGAGTAGTGGTGTGGTCGGCAATGGGGTGAGTAGTGGTGTGGTCGGCAATGGGGTGAGTAGTGGTGTGGTCGGCAATGGGTGAGTAGTGGTGTGGTCGGCAATGGGGTGAGTATTGGTGTGGTCGGCAATGGGGTGAGTAGTGGTGTGGTCGGCAATGGGGTGAGTAGTGGTGTGGTCGGCAATGGGGTGAGTAGTGGTGTGGTCGGCAATGGGGTGAGTAGTGGTGTGGTCGGCAATGGGGTGAGTAGTGGTGTGGTCGGCAATGGGGTGAGTAGTGGTGTGGTCGGCAATGGGGTGAGTAGTGGTGTGGTCGGCAATGGGGTGAGTAGTGGGGTGGTCGGCAATGGGGTGAGTAGTGGTGTGGTCGGCAATGGGGTGAGTAGTGTGTGGTCGGCAATGGGGTGAGTAGTGGTGTGGTCGGCAATGGGGTGAGTAGTGGTGTGGTCGGCAATGGGGTGAGTAGTGGTGTGGTCGGCAATGGGGTGAGTAGTGGTGTGGTCGGCAATGGGGTGAGTAGTGGTGTGGTCGGCAATGGGGTGAGTAGTGGTGTGGTCGGCAATGGGGTGAGTAGTGGTGTGGTCGGCAATGGGGTGAGTAGTGATGTGGTCGGCAATGGGGTGAGTAGTGACGTGGTCGGCAATGGGGTGAGTAGTGGTGTGGTCGGCAATGGGGTGAGTAGTGACGTGGTCGGCAATGGGGTGAGTAGTGACGTGGTCGGCAATGGGGTGAGTAGTGGTGTGGTCGGCAATGGGGTGAGTAGTGACGTGGTCGGCAATGGGGTGAGTAGTGGTGTGGTCGGCAATGGGGTGAGTAGTGGTGTGGTCGGCAATGGGGTGAGTAGTGGTGTGGTCGGCAATGGGGTGAGTAGTGGTGTGGTCGGCAATGGGGTGAGTAGTGGTGTGGTCGGCAATGGGGTGAGTAGTGGTGTGGTCGGCAATGGGGTGAGTAGTGACGTGGTCGGCAATGGGGTGAGTAGTGGTGTGGTCGGCAATGGGGTGAGTAGTGACGTGGTCGGCAATGGGGTGAGTAGTGGTGTGGTCGGCAATGGGGTGAGTAGTGACGTGGTCGGCAATGGGGTGAGTAGTGGTGTGGTCGGCAATGGGGTGAGTAGTGACGTGGTCGGCAATGGGGTGAGTAGTGGTGTGGTCGGCAATGGGGTGAGTAGTGACGTGGTCGGCAATGGGGTGAGTAGTGGTGTGGTCGGCAATGGGGTGAGTAGTGGTGTGGTCGGCAATGGGGTGAGTAGTGACGTGGTCGGCAATGGGGTGAGTAGTGGTGTGGTCGGCAATGGGGTGAGTAGTGACGTGGTCGGCAATGGGGTGAGTAGTGGTGTGGTCGGCAATGGGGTGAGTAGTGACGTGGTCGGCAATGGGGTGAGTAGTGGTGTGGTCGGCAATGGGGTGAGTAGTGATGTGGTCGGCAATGGGGTGAGTAGTGGTGTGGTCGGCAATGGGGTGAGTAGTGGTGTGGTCGGCAATGGGGTGAGTAGTGGTGTGGTCGGCAATGGGGTGAGTAGTGATGTGGTCGGCAATGGGGTTGAGTAGTGTCGTGGTCGGCAATGGGGTGAGTAGTGGTGTGGTCGGCAATGGGGTGAGTAGTGACGTGGTCGGCAATGGGGTGAGTAGTGGTGTGGTCGGCAATGGGGTGAGTAGTGACGTGTGTCGGCAATGGGGTGAGTAGTGGTGTGGTCGGCAATGGGGTGAGTAGTGGACGTGGTCGGCAATGGGGTGAGTAGTGGTGTGGTCGGCAATGGGGTGAGTAGTGACGTGGTCGGCAACTGCGGGATCGAGCTAGTGGGGTGGTCGGCAATGGGGTGAGTATTGGTGTGGTCG